>JAGFNQ010001002.1:209455-405224 GCA_024364735.1 Boesenbergia rotunda
TATTTCCCCTTGATCGTTTAACTTATTCCTAAATACCCACTTAGTGTCAATTACGGATTTGTCCTTAGGTTTAGGGTACTAACTCCCAGACTTGGTTTCTCTCAAATTGGGCTAACTCTTCTTGCATGGCTAAGATCCAGTCAGGATCAGGTAGGGCTTCCTCAATAGTCTTAGGTTCAATCTTTGAAATCATGGCTATTTGACTAAGATTTCTATAGGAAGCTCTAGTTCTGACTCCTAAGGTTGGATCACCTACAATTTGGTCAGTTGGGTGACTTAGTCTGGGTTTCTTGGTTTTTCTAGTACTTGGCTCAGCTTCAGGTCCAGCTGGTCTAATAGGTTCAGTTCTGGGTTCATTGGTTGGTTCAACTGATTCAGAAGTTGGTTCAATTGTTAAGTCATTAAAGGGATCAATTGGGGTTTCAGAGTTATCTTCTTGATCAGTATTTGATGAAGTTAAGTCAGAATTATTAGATTTTGGGTTAGTTTCTTCATCAAATATTAAGTTGGTTGTTTCTTCAATTCTCTTAGTTGTTTTGTTGTACACTCTATAAGCTCTACTTGTTGTAGAGTACCCTAAAAAGATACCTGGGTTTGACTTGGATTGGAATTTTCCAAGATAGTCTTTGGTATTAAGAATATGGACTTTGCATCCAAAGACTCTAAGATAGTGTAGGTTTGGAAGTCTATGATAGTAAAGTTCATAGGGTGTTTTATTTAATCTTTTATTAAGCAGAATCCTGTTTTGGATATAGCAAGCTGTGCTAATTGCTTCTGCCCAATAGTGGTTAGGTAGGTCAAATTCATTGAGCATAGCCCTAGCAGCTTCCTGTAGGGTTCTATTCTTCCTTTCTACTATGCCATTTTGTTGGGGGGTCCTAGGACACGAAAATTCGTGTTTATATCCATTTACTTTGCAGAATTCTTCGAATCTTTGATTCTCGAATTCTCCCCCGTGGTCAGACCTAAGTCTTTTGATTTTGATGTCATTTTGATTTTCAATTAATTTACAAAAGTTGTTAAACAGGTTTAGGGTTTCATCTTTGGTCTTTAGAAACCTGACCCAGGTAAACCTAGAGTAGTCATCAATTATCACTAAGCAGTATCGGTTTCCACTTAGTGACTTGGCTCCATGTGAATCAAGTAGGTCAAGGTGTAGGAGCTCAAGTGTGGTTTGGGTTTGATCAGATTGGATCAATTTGTGACTAGACTTGGTTTGTTTGCCTTGATTACAAGATTCACATATTAGGTTTTCATTTTTGATTTTGGGGATACCTTTGATTAAGCCAAGTTGGGTAATTTTTGAGATAGTTTTTAGATTGGTATGACCTAATCTCCTATGCCAGAGTTTTGATTGTTCTAATTGTGTTAACATGCATTTGGGTACACGGGGAAGATTTATAGTATATACATTATTTCTCCTAGTGCCCTTAAGCATGATTTCTGAGTCTTGTGCATTTCTAATCAGGCAGTTAGAATTGTTGAAGGTAACTAAATAACCAGAGTCACATAACTGACTTATGCTAAGTAGGTTAAAACTAAAGTCTTCAACCAATAGAACTTTCTTAATAATGAAATTGGACTTAAGTTCAATATTACCTGACCCAATTACCTTGAGTGTAGCATTATTTCCAAATGCCACTGAGCCCAGGTTTTTGAACTTGAGTTTGGTGAACTTCAATTTGTCTCCAGTCATGTGTCTGGAGCATCCGCTATCTAACATCCATTGGTCCAAATCTTTATGTTCCTACACATAAAGGATTTTCGGTGATTTGGATCCAATTTGAGTTAGGGATAGCTTAAATTGAGTTTCACTTCCTAGTCTGTCTCACCCCAGTCTAGGGTTTTCAATCACGTTAACCTTAAGGTTTTTGTGAGACAGGTTTGAGGGTCAAAATTAATTTTGAAAATGAATTTTAATTTATTTTGAAAATGTTATTTTAGTTTTGAAAACAGATTTGAAAACAAATAAGTTTAGAAATTTTGAAAATAGATTAAGTGATTTTGGAAAAAGAAATAAGTTTAAGAAGTAGAAATTTTGAAGACAGATTAGAATCTATAATTATTTGAAATTTGAGTTAGATTCGAATTTGACAAAAGATAATTTGAATTTGAATTTCAGAAATTGGCTTCCAGGTCTTGGCGAGGCACAAGGCCTTCTTTGGCCGTAGCCTTATGGGATCATCCACCCTTTCCTTGACAAAGCCTTTTAATGAAATTTCATTTTCAAATTAAATTAGGTCATTTTCTGGTCTAACTAGCTTGGGTCTTGGATCGGTAGCTTCGGCTGGTTTCACCAGTCTAAAGAGACCAAGTAGACTTGATCTTATTAGAGTTGGTTTCCCCAACGTACTATCATCTCACCTCCTCCCAATACTATGTTTTCAAGTTTCAAGTAATCTAGTCCTTAAATCTAAGTATTCCTTAAATCTAAGCATGGCAATTTGCAAAAATTAAATAAACAAACAATCAATCAATTAAAAAATTATCTAAGTATAAAAATTGTTTTGATTTTGGCTCCCCCTGGACTAAAGCCTCTGTATGGGTTAGGCAAGATGTGAATCTTGTCCTTGGGGATCCAAAATTGATTTGAACCAGTTGGTTTAGTCAGGCACAGTTTTGGCACCCATGCCTGAACCTTAGGTCTTGACTGGTTCAGTACAGCAAAGTAAGATCTTTGCCGAGATTTGGTTCTATAGCCAAGTCCGGATCGGTTTAGAACAGACTTCTGTTTTCCCAGAATCAGATCAAGATTCTTGGAACCAGAAGTGAATCGTTCTAAAGCTGTTCTTAAGTCCTTAACTTGAGTTTTCAGGGAGGAATTCTCTGATTCAAGTTTTTCAACTTGATCAGGGGTTCCTTCCTGAAGTTTCTCAGTTAAGGATTTAGAATCAGCTCCCTCTTTCAGAAGTTTTACTTCCTGTCGGAGGGACTCGATTCGGAGTTTGGCTTTCGCCAAATCTCGGGATAGATAGGAAATAAGCGAATTCAATTGTAATTTCGAAAAACCCGTTACCCTTATTTCGCCGTCGTCGGAGAATGTCAGCTTGCCGTCGTCCCGGTCTGAGTCTGAGTCAGTCTCGATTTGATCTGAAGCGGTCAGGGCTAGAAGATTGGACTGGGGTGCTTCTTCTTCTTCTTCTGAGGAAGACTCGTCCCAGGTTGCTTGGAGTGCCTTCTTCTTTCTGGTCTTTTTGGACTCCTTTAGACTTGGACACTCAGTCTTGTAGTGGCCCTTCTTCTTGCATTCGTAGCAGGTTACGTTGGGCTTGTGTTTGTCAGTTGCTGGTTCAGCTAGTTCATCCTTTCTTCGGCTTGTTCTCCGTGTGTTGGTTTGGTTCTTCAACTTTTTGTAGTAGCTTCGAGCTAGCCGGACCAGTTCAGATTGATCTTCTTCTTGATCTTCTGTTTCTGAACCTGAGGTAGACTCGGGTTCAACTTGAGTTTTCTTCTTAGTCATTCTTCCTGTTTTTCCTGCAAAGAAAGCTATACTTTTCTCGGCCAAATTGCAGTTAGTTTGTTCATGCAATTCAAGTTCAGAGAATAACTCATCTAACTTAATTTTTGAAAGATCTCTAGAGACCTTGTATGCATCTACCATAGATGCCCACAAGGTGGTCCTAGGGAACGCGTTTAGGGCATACCTTATAAGATCACGGTTTTGAACCTGGTGACCTATTGCGTGAAGACCGTTCATCAATTCCTGGATTCTGGCATGGAGCTGGGCTGCTGTCTCGTTATCTGCCATTTTGATGGTGAAGAGCTTGTTCAGTAGCAGGTCCCGTTTGCTGATCCTCGTATCTGAAGTTCCTTCGTGGAGCTCGATCAGTTTAGCCCATAGCTCCTTTGCACTGTTGAATGGGCCTACGCGGTTCAGCTCCTCTTTTGTCAGTCCGCATTGAAGAGTCTGAGTTGCTTTGGCGTCAGCTTCAATCTTGCGTTTGAGGGCAGTGTCCCACTCTGAGTAGTTCTGCGGTACGCCTTCAGCATTTGTGGGAATCATCAGTCCAGACTGGATGATTATCCACATATCCACCTGAGTTTTCAGGTGGACCTCCATTCGACTTTTCCAGTAAGGAAAGTCTTCTCCACTGAAAAGTGGAGGTCTGGCGGTGCTAAAGCCTTCTTGGATGGCCATTTGTTCTGAAATTGTAAACAACAAAAAAAACAAGAATATTCCAAGACTTGGTCTTGGATTAGTAGTGCGGGAAGAAAAGAAATAAAAACAATTTCAAGGGGTGTTGCACCAACCTTGAAAGAAAAATTCGAACGAAAATTTAAAAAAAAATGAGAGAGAAAAACGAAAGAAATCCGAAAAATTTTCAAACTGGTGGTTGCACCAAGTTTGAATTCCCCGCTCTGATACCACTTGTTGGATCGAGAAATGCGAGAGAGGGGGGGGTGAATGTCGCAAATCGTTCGGATTTAAAAAGAGTAAGTGCGCAGCGGAAATAAGACACAAAAACAATGCTAACACGGTCGTTTTACTTGGTTCGGAGCCTGTGTCGACTCCTACTCCAAGGCCCACGGTCGTTGACCGTTTTCTGCGGGCAATTCTATAAGTTCGTAAACCAGTTTACAATTATTGAATACAGAATAAGTGCAGTAAACTTTATATAATAAGAATTATGCTCTTCTTTTACCGACGTCCGGAGTAGATCGAAGATTTCGGGCAGCGGGACGTCGTCGGCTCGAGTTGGGCAGTATCTGGAGCAAAGCACGAGAGCAGAAGAGCGTGGAAGTGTCCGAAGAATTGATGCTCTGAAGAAGGAGGTCGAGGGCCCTTTATATAGGGCCTAGGGGCGCCCTGGTCGACGGGGGCGCCCCCCACGTGGCAGCCGATCCGGCTGTAGCTCGGTCGCCGTCTGATCCCATTATCCTCGGGATCCGGTTTGACCGGGGCGCCCGGAGGACTCGGGGCGCCCGGCTTGACCGGTCAAAGGCCTCATCTCTTCGGCTTCGCAGGGATGCGCTTCGACAGCTGGCAGTGGGGGCGCCCGCGACACGCGGGGCACCCGCGACAAGCGGGGCGAAAACGCGTCGAGGTTGTTACATACTTGGGTTGACCTTGGGGGCGCCCTGGTCGTCCGGGGCGCCCTGCTCAGCTTCTGCCTCACTCCTTCGAGGCTCTCTGAGCTGCAGATACTCAGTCCTTCGATCCTGCATCCAGGGTTAGTCCAAATAACAATTATATTATTATTTTATACAGCCTTAGCTGTCTTGGTTCTGACTTTGGTCTCCAAAATGGAGCCCTAGGTCGAACCGACGCCTAATGTTCCCTCAAGGGGAACGCGTCCTCACCTACTCCTCTCGGGAGAGTTTTACCTGGTGCCAACCGGATCCTCCAGTTGGACTTTTGCCCGGCAGTCCTTCGCCAGGTCTTGAGGTACCAAGCTGCCTTTCGCTTGGTGCCTAGCAGCCCTTCGCTAGGTCTTTACTTCTGGCAGCCCTTCGCCAGTGCCTAGCATTCCTTTGCTAGGGCTTTGTCCATTCTGGCAGTCCTTCGCCAGTGCCTAGCATTCCTTCGCTAGGACTTTGTCCATTCTGGCAGTCCTTCGCCAGTGCCTAGCATTCCTTCGCTAGGACTTTGTCTAGTCTGGCAGTCCTTCGCCAGTGCCTAGCATTCCTTCGCTAGGGCTTTTCCTATACACTCAAGAAACTTGTTATACACCAATTAACCCTTAACTTTTGAACCCTTTTGTCAATATCAAAACACAGGTTTGACTTGGGTGCAATCTGCCCCAACAGACCACTCGGGATGTGGGACTTGCTAGCTGCTCAATCGGTCCCGCACCCCGACTAGCTTATATCGCTCGGTCGGGTTGGTACCCAGACTCGGCGATGTTGCTCGATAGGGTCGGCACCTTGACTAGCTTATATTGCTCGATCGGGTTGGTATCCGGGCTCAGCAATGTTGCTCGGTCGGGTCGGCGCCCTGACTTGGCGATGTTGCTTGTTCCCGACCGGCTGATCTCCACGGTGAAACTGAGTTAACTCGTGTGTTTGTGTTTGCTTGCTTTAGCCTTATCAAGTTGATTGACTGCCTGGTTTGTTTATCTGAACGTGGGAAGTCACGCCCAGCTGGTAGATATTGTGGACATGTGTTGCTTCATACTTTAATTGAGTAAGTGTCTGGACACCGCCCGGCTAACCCTGACCGAATGTGGAACGCCACGCCCAACCGGGCCCGACCGAACGTGGGACGCCACATCCGATCGGCGCTGAATCCGATGGGTGCGTGGGAGCATGCCCACTTATAACTTGCCTTAGCAAGAGTCTGAACACCGTTCGACTTACCCTGACCGAGCGTGAACCGCCATGCCCGACCGGGCCCGACCGAAAGTGGAACGTCACGCCCGATCGGCGCCGAGTCCGGTGGGTGCGTGAGAGCATGCCCACTTATAACTTGCCTTAGCAAGAGTCTGGACACCGTCCGACTTACCCTGACCGAGTGTGGGCCGCTACGCCCGACCGGGCCCGACCGAACGTGGAACGCCACGCCTGATTGGCGCCAAGTCCGGTGGGTGCGTGGGAGCAAGCCCACTTATAACTTGCTTTGGAAAGAGTCTGGACACTGTCCGGCTAACCCTGACCAAACGTGGAACGCCACGCCTGACCGGGCCCGACCGAACGTGGAACGCCACGCCCGATCGGCGCCAAGTCCGGTGGGTGCGTGGGAGCAAGGCCACTTATAACTTGCTTTGGCAAGAGTCTGGACACCGTCCGGCTAACCCTGACCGAACGTGGAATGCCACGCCTGATCGGGCCCGACCGAATGTGGAACGCCATGCCCGATCGGCGCCGAGTTCGGTGGATGCGTGGGAGCAGACCCACTTATAACTTACAGAAACTGTCTCCTGGATGCTTTGGGCCTTACTATTATTTTTTCTAAGTGCATTCACTCAACTCTCCTCACGATACAATCTCAAGTGTACTGCGCTCCAAGGCCTTCCCAGCTTCTTCCCCTGAGCATCCTGTAGATAGTAAGCTCCTGATCCCAATGCCTCGATCACCAAGAAAGGCTCGTTCCATTGAGGCTCCAACTTGCCTACTTCCCCCACTGGTTTGATCCTCTTCCATACCTTGTCGCCCACCTGAAAGCTTCAGGGTATGACTCCTTGGTTATATCTGTTGGGACCGGGTGCATATTGATATGGATACGGGTTCGTAATTTAAAAAAATAATTACGTGCAGCGGAAGAATTAGCATAAATAATTTCTCAAATTATTTTAACCACGTATCTAGCATGCAACCTTATGATCTGTGGACATGATCATAAATTAAAATTTTACAAAAAGTAAACTAATTTACTCAATACCTCGCGTAACTCGAAGTAAGGGACGAGATCCAACCGTAGCGTCCCTTGGAAGCTCCGCCTCTATTCGCGTCCACGCCGAGTTCTCTTCGGGATGACTTCGCAAAGCCACGAGTTTTGTGCCGACGAGAACTACTAGATTCTCCAAAGGCACAACTAGAATATCAAGAGAGAGAGATGGAAACTAACCACCAAGTAACGGAATCAAGATTCTGGGGAAAGGAAGGAAGGAGTCGCGACCCGCTTCTTCTTCTTCGGCGCCTTCTTGGTGGAGTTGGCTCACGGCAACCCTAGGAGGAACCTCTAGGGCCGACGCCCACTTGAAGAGGGAGAGGGAGAGAAAGAGAGGCTAGGCAAGAATCCTTGATCACTTGAATTAATTTCCAAGCCTTGCCTATGCACCTTTATATAGTAGCCTCTTTATCGCCAAGTCTCCTCTTAACGAAATAAATTTTCATAAAAAATTTATCTTATAAATTTTTCTATGAATTATTCCGTTATGCCAAGTTTTTATTATAACTTAATTTATAATAAAAACAACTATATCTCCCCTTTTATTATGGAATAAAATTTACAAGAAATTTATTATATAAATTTTTCTTATCATGGAAAAATCAATTTATAATTGATTTTATAAAATAAAATAAACCAATCCATGGTTCATTTTAATTTCCATAAAAAGAATAAATTTCTATAAATTTCTTTATATAAATCTCTTTATATAAATTTCTTTATATAAATTTATTTATCCATAATTTTATAAAACAAATCACGCTCGATTTATTTTATAATTTAAACCAAATAAATTTGTTTCTCTCCTTTATTGTGGCCGGCCAAACCAAAGAGGGTGGGCACCCTCTTTGGCCGGCCACACCAAGCCAAAACCATTACGAATTAAACTCATTTAATTCGTCCAATAAGCCTTCAAAAGACTTAGCCATTTTAAGCTTCCGATGCGCCTCTGATAAATTCAGATTCGACTTATTTCTCTTGATTGAAAAATCCAATTTTCAACTCGTTTTAAATCCCTCGGATTACTCGTAGTGCGTGTGACTAAATAGGCTTTCGATTTATGTTGGTCGTCTATAATCAACTAATTATAGAACGATCATGAGTGGCACCTAGTAGTACATCATGACCCCCAATTAATCGAAAGATCAACGGTTGACCTCAGAAATAATTCTGAAACCCTTCAGCAGCTCTAATGAATCATGCCTCATTCCCTTCACCATCTTATACCCACTTGGTTCAGGACATGGTCTGTGTGTGTTAGTCCCCACTAGGCTGACTACGTCACACCTAGCCCAAGTAATGTCTTTCTCGTCCAACGGATTCTAATTACTCTCATGTTTCCTAGAGATTCATACTCGGAACATGTTATGCTCTGGCCAGAGGCTTCGAGTAACAATCCGACGATAGGCCTTGGGTATACATCCCCTCGCAAGGAGTGATGAATCCTTTGTAGGCTGTTCAAACATCTTCGGGCACTTCGGCTTATACCCAACCATCCTGGGTCCACATCTCCTTGGAGATGCTTGCTTAAGATGTTAAAGTATAAGTCTCCATGACCAAGATGACTTGAACACCGCAAGTCAAAGGAACATCGTACTTAAGCTGCGGTAAGAACTTCACTGACATGTCTATATATAGACTACCATGTGAAGTTTTACAGCCAGTCACTCCAATGATCTAGTTCCCTTAACTAGCATTCATGTTTATCTCCGGACATCCCAATGTCACCAGCCAGTGAGAATCAGCTGATTAGAGAATAACCCATGCTAGTCTCAACAGAATTGATAGTGTCCGTATTTATCAATTCATCGACTAGGGATATTTTCAATACTTCACAATTGCACATGTAGAGATAATCACTAGTTGTGATTCCATCACAAATTCTCTCATGCTGTGAATTGTATTGCGGACATTCAGTAAATGAGTTTAAGATCCCAATCAAATACACAAACGTGTATACTCAAATAGTGAATTTTTATTTATTAAAATAAATGTTTACAATCATAAGGCGATTGCCTTAGGACACTTCTCTCATATTACTAACAAACTCTCACTTAGCCTAATGCCAATCGCTACGGTATCCAATACCACAGGCTCTAACATGACCCTCAAACTTGCTCTGAGGCAAGGTCTTAGTTAAAGGATCCGCTAAATTCCTTTCAGTGGGAATTTTCTCAATTTGTATATCATTCCTACTTATAATCTCTCTGATCAGATGATAACGGCGAAGCACGTGTTTGGATCGCTGATGAGACCTTGGTTCCTTTTCTTGTGCAATAGCTCCATTGTTGTCGCAGTAAACCGACACTGCTTCATCAATGGTTGGAACCACACCAAGTTCGGAGACAAACTTCTTGATCCAGACTGCTTCCTTTGTTGCTTCCGAAGCTGCGATATATTCTGCTTCCGTGGTAGAATCTGCTACGGTGTCTTGTATAGAACTCTTCCAACTTATTGCGCCTCCATTCAAAGTAAATACGTATCCAGACTGAGATTTGGAGTCATCCTTATCTGTCTGGAAACTGACATCTGTATACCCACATATTACCATATCTCCTTCTCCATATATTAGGAACACATCCTTAGTTCTTCTTAAGTACTTAAGGATTGTCTTGATAGCCGCCCAATGATCCATTCCTGGATCCGACTGGTATCTGCTTGTGACGCTCAGAGCATACAATACATCGGGCCTTGTATATAACATAGCATACATGATAGATCCTATCGCGGATGCATAAGGAATCTTATTCATGAAAATCCTCTCGTCTTCTGTGCGCGGACACATAGACTTTGAAAGGTTGATCCCATGCCTGATGGGAAGGTAACCTTTCTTGGATTCCGACATTCTAAACCTTTTTAGCACTCGGTCTATATATGTAGACTGCGAAAGACCAGCAACCGTTTTGATCTATCTCTATAGATTCTAATCCCAAGGATATAGGTTGCTTCTCCTAGGTCTTTAATGGAGAAAGTTTTGGACAACCAAATTTTAACTGTCTGTAAGACTGATATATCGTTTCCTATAAGTAATATGTCATCGACATATAATACTAGGAATACGACTGCACTCCCACTAACCTTCTTATACACACAAGGTTCGTCAGGATTTTGTGAGAAATCAAACTCTTTGATTGTCTCATCAAAATGGATGTTCCAGCTCCTGGATGCTTGCTTCAGTCCATATATGGATCGTCGAAGCTTGCATACTTTGGTTTTATCAACCGATGTGAAACCTTCAGGTTGTATCATGTATACATCCTCAAGCAGGTTTCTATTAAGGAAAGCTGTTTTCACATCCATTTGTCATATCTCATAATCATAATGAGCTGCTATGGCTAGGAGCATCCGAATGGATTTAAGCATAGCTACTGGCGAATAGGTTTCGTCATAATCAATTCCTTGTTTCTGACGATATCCTTTTGCCACTAATCTAGCCTTAAAGGTAACAACATTACCTTCCATGTCGATTTTCTTCTTGAAAACTCACTTGCACCCTATGGGCTTAATCCCTTTAGGTGGGTTAACCAAGTCTCATACTTGATTTTCGTACATGGAATCCATTTCCGACTTCATGGCTTCAAGTCATTTGTCCCTTTCTGAATTTTTCAGAACATCTTCATAACTGATAGGTTCGTCATCGCTTATGAGTAACACGTCGTTCGATTCACTTATGAGAAATCCGTATCTCTCTGGAATATTGCGTGTCCTATCAGACCTACGAAGAGGTGGTGTTGTTTTAGGTTCAACTGATAGTTCATCATTATGAGTTATTGGTTGTGAGTCTAGACTAGGTGTCTCTGTAATGTCTATTGGAGTTTCTTGAACTTCATCAAGTTCAATGCCACTCCCACTGTTTTCTTGTAAAAGAAATTCCTTTTCCAGAAATACAACATGCCTTGAAACAAACACCTTGTTCTAAGGGATGATAGAATTGGTAACCCTTCGTTTCCTTAGGGTATCCAATAAATAGACATTTATCAGACTTAGCATCCAATTTGTCTGATATAGTCCGCTTCACATAAGCAGGACATCCTCATATCTTAAGGTGAGTTAAGTGAGGTTTCTTACTATTCCATGTCTCATATGGAGTAGTAGAGACTACCTTGGTCTGGACTCTGTTTAGCAAGTAAACAGCTATCTTAAGTGCATAGCCCCAAAAGGATTTTGGAAGAGTTGCATGATTCATCATCGACCTAAACATGTCCATCAAGGTTCGGTTGCGCCTCTCAGATACACCATTATGCTGTGGTGTATACGGCGGAGTCCATTGGGACAATATCCCATTGTCCCTAAGATAATCTTGAAACTCTTGACTTAAGTATTCACCACCCCGATCGGATCGAAGTATCTTAACACTTTGCCAAGATGTTTCTCTACTTCATTTCTGAACTCTTTGAATTTCTCAAAAGCTTCAGATTTGTGTTTCATCAAGAACACATACCCGAATCGTGAGTGATCATCGATAAAGGTGATGAAATAGCTATAGCCTCCTTGTGCAAGAGTTGACATTGGTCCACATACATCAGTATGTATTAGACCAAGCAATTCTCCCACTATGAAGGTAGGTAATGTTACCGATTACATATCACATATATGTAACTATCACTTTATGCTATCAACTAATTGAATGTTTGCATAAATCATTGGGTTGTTAACTCATTAACAAGTATGCAACAATGCACATAGCACCCAACTGCACCTTTCTTTACATCGACCTTGGCTGTGGCACAACAAATCGATGCTCCAAGCTTAAGGCTGACCCATTAATCAAGAAATAGTTTTAATATGGTTGTAGCTCATTCAACCGTTTAGTCAGGCTTGGATGTGTCCAACAACCAAAACTAAGGATTGACCTCTGACTCCAACTATATTAATCATAAACTAATTCCATGGTTTGAACATGTTGAGGTTCAAGCTGGGCATGGATGTGTCCATCAACCCAAACGAGAAACAAAACTCCGGTTCTAACCATACTTGGTGGTTAGTCTTCCATCTCTCTCTCTTGATATTCTAGTTGTGCCTTTGGAGAATCTAGTAGTTCTTGTCTGCACAAAACTCGTGGCTTTGCGAAGTCATCCCGAAGAGAACTCGGCGTGGACGCGAATAGAGGCGAAGCTTCCAAGGGACGCTACGGTTGGATCTCGTCCCTTTCTTCGAGTTACGCGAGATACAAAGTAAATTAGTTTACTTTTTCTGCAAAATTTTAATTTATGATCATGTCCACCCACCATAAGGTCGCATGCTAGATACGTGGTTAAAATAATTTGAGAAATTATTTATGCTAAACCTTCCGCTGCACGTAATTAAACTTTAAAATTACGAACCCGTATCCATGTCGACATGCACCGGTCCCAACATCGAGGAGGATCCCGAGATGCTGGAGATGTTTGAGGAAGACCCCGGGATGTTCGAGGAAGACCTTGAAGTGGTTGAGGAGGTTCCCGAGATTGAAGAAGAAGACCCGATGGAAACAGTAGAAGATCCTGAGGCAGGCCAAGGGGAGATGAGCGAGGGGGTGGTAGTCATCGCTATGATGTTCTTTATTTTGGGCATAACGGCAACTCATCTAGCTCACTGAGTTTGGCTAGTTTTGTATATAGACTTATAAGACTGGGTAAATAAATTTCAGTAATATAATAAATAAGATCTCCCCTACCCTATAACAACCATGCGACAAATATAGATCAATATAATCCATAAACTCAAGTTGGTGAAAGGAGACTTACAAGTGCTCCAATCCTCACCCTTCCAGAATGTAATCAGAGCCTCGACATGTATAGCGATGCCTCCAAACTAGGACTTGGAGCTGTACTTATGCAGAATGGAAAGGTTATTGGCCACGCCTCTAGACAACTCAAGGAATATGAACAGAATTACCCCACTTATGGTCTGGAACTGGCTGTTGTGGTTTTCGCTCTTAAAATATGGAGGCATTATCTATATGGAGCGCAGTGTAGGATTTATACAGACCACCAGAGTCTGCGATATTTCTTCACCTAGAAAGACTTGAATATGCGACAACGCCGATGGCTGGAGTTGGTGAAGCACTACGACTGCGAAATCTTCTACCATCCATGGAAGGCAAACAAAGTGGCCGATGCACTCAGCAGGAAGTCAAGTGTCACCTTGGTGTCCGTATCCATATTACCCCGGCTACTCGGAAGGGAAATAGTTAATTTTGGAGTCGAGGTCATTTCCGGACGGCTTTCCACTATGACACTCGCACCGGTACTGTTTGAGGACATATTGGAAAAGCAAAATTGTGATTCAGGTCTTCAGAGAATCAAACAGGAGATCTTAGAAGGGAAGGCGATGATTTCGTATCACCGACGGGGGGGGGGGGGGGTAATATACCTTAGGGATCGTCTATGTATCCCTAATGATCTGGAGCTGCGGAGAAAGATATTAGTGGAAGCTCACGAAACCCCTTATTCGATGCATCCAGGATCCACCAAAATGTATCAGGATCTGAAAGAGAAATTTTGGTGGTTCGGCATGAAGAGGGTTGTGGCTCAGCATGTGAGTACTTGCCTGACTTGTCAAAGAGTGAAAGCAGAACACCAGCGACCCGGTGGAGTTCTACAGCCACTCCCGATTCCGGAGTGGAAATGGGAAGATATTTCTATGGATTTCATTTCAGGACTTCCCAGGACTACGAATGGATATGACGCGATATGGGTAATTGTGGACAGGTTGACAAAGTCTGCTCATTTCCTAGCAGTCAAGATGACTTATTCGATTGAGCAACTAGCTCAAGTATATGCTAGGGAGATAATTAGACTCCATGGGGTTCCCAGGACTATCACCTCTGATAGGGATGGTCGCTTTACCTCACATTTTTGGGAATGCATCCAGAAGTCTCTTGGCACTAAACTGCGGTTCAGCACCGCTTTTCACCCTCAGACTGACGGGCAAATGGAGCGAGTGAATCAAGTATTGGAGGATATGTTGAGAGCTTGTGCCCTGGATTTCAAAGGAAGTTGGTGCCGATATCTATGTTTAGCAGAATTTGCTTACAATAATAGCTACCAAGCTACTATCGGAATGGCACCTTACGAAGCTTTGTATGGGAGGAGATGTAGGTCTCCAATCTGTTGGTATAAAGGTGGTGAAAAGAAGGCAATGGGGCTCACTACGGACCTCATCGACGACACCACCCGAGCGATACAGAACATTCGACGACGGATAGAAACTGCGCAGAGTCGGCAGAAGAGCTATGCGGATGTTCGGCGTCGGCCATTGGAATTCAATGTTGGAGATCTGGTATTCCTCAAAGTGGCTCCGATGAAAGGGGTGACAAGATTTGGGAGGAAAGGAAAACTGAGCCCACGATACGTAGGACCGTACCTGATTCTGAAAAGAGTTGGCAAGGTGGCATATGAGCTGAAGCTGCCTCAGGAGATGGCAGCTATTCATAATGTGTTCCATGTGTCAATGCTAAAGAAGTGTGTTTCCAATATGGACCAAGTGATCGAGCCACAGACAGTATCAGTTCAGGAGGACCTAAGCTATGAAAGCCGACCTATCCAGATTTTGGATCGGGAAGTCAAGAAGCTATGGAACAAGGAGGTACCCTTAGTCAAGGTCCTATGGCAAAATCAACGGTTCGAGGAAGCTACTTGGGAACGCGAGGACGAGATGAGGCGCAAGTACCCGGGATTATTCTAAGTTCAAGGACGAACTTTCATGAGGTATGGAGGATTGTAACGACCCGAAAAATTATCTTAATATTTTCCTTAAAATATTGATCATGTCTAGATAATTTTCCGAAGAACCTAGAGATATTAGTACGAACTCTAGGCTGAAGATCCATGATTTTCTCATTTAAATTGAGAAGTTAAGTACTAATGGGCCTTATATGGGCTTCAAAAATGGGTTTTAATTAGGTAGAAATTAATATAAATATAAAAGAATTGTAATTTGGAATTTTAGCATGATTATGGGGGAATTTTAGGGAATTTTTGAAAATAAGGAAAAATGAAATAAAAAGAAAATAAAAATAAAGTGCATGCACCAAGGATTGAACTTGGACCTAGTCTACAACCATGCATGCACTAACCAATTCACCTAGCAAGGGAGTGCTATGAGGGAATGAAGTGAATTCTTGTTAAGGCTAGAGGAAATGAGGAGTCACAAGAGAGAAGGCACCATGTCTCTTCATTTACCCCTCTTCATGGTGCATAAATAAGAGATAACTTAACCATTAAGGTTCATTTCTCTTCTCCTCATCCACCAAGCCACATTTCTTCTCCTTCTTCCTCCTTCTAGCCGAACCCCATAGGAGGGGTTTTTTTGGGAAAAAGTCCACAAGAAGTCCACTCCTTCAAGATCCAAGATTTCTTGTTCAAGGTTACAAGGGCTAGAGGTGGTTAAAAAGCACAAAGGTCTTCATCCTTCTCCCAAACCTAAGGTCTAAAACCAAGATACCCTAAGGTAAGACTCCCTCACCTGTGGTATGATAGTTCTCTTTGATGTTTATCATATGATGAAGTTTCGTATAGGTTTTATGTTGAGAAAAACCCATGCTCCTTGTTTGAAACTTTCAGCCACCACTTGTTTAAGTTCAAAAATGATGTTAAAATTATCTCCCATGTTTTCTAATGTTTTCTCATGATGAATATAGGTTAAAAATATGATTTGGAGAATTTTGGGAGTACCCTTAGGGTTTTCGGCCACCACCATGATCCCATGGTTAGGGTTAGATCTAACCCTTCAAGGGTATGGCTTGGGTATCCTCATGATACAAGGGAAGTTGAGGATGTTTTATGTGAATTTTTACATGGCCTAGAGACCCTCCAAGTTTCGGCCAAGATGGATAATAGGGCAACAAGTTAGGGCTTACCCCAAGTAAGGGTCCCAAGGGCTCCTAGGGTATGGTATGGAAGGTGTTAAATGTTTAATTGGAATTTTAGGAATTTTTCCATGGACCCATGGCCCATGTGGGGTTTCGTCCAGCCCTAAGAAGGAGGGCTAAAGGTTAGGGATAACCCTAATCATGAGCCCTAATGGCTTCCCATGGCCTTATAGGTAATGTACGGTTGTTTCTCTACCTTATGCTATCTTACATGTTAATTGAATGAAGGAACCCTTCCTTGTAAGTTTCGGCCAAGCAAGATAAATAGGGTATGGGAGGAGTTAGGGTTTGAAGAATGATGGTTTATGGCTCATTATGAAGTATATAGATATATATATATATATATATAGGTTCAAGCATGTGGTAGAAGTTATGTTACAAATAACCCTAACCTTAAGTACCATGTTTCATGTTTATATATTTATGATTAGATGTCATGCTTAATAGGGTTTATTCATGAATGTCTTGTGTTCTATGCCATGCACTTGAATGGTAGGTAGTATGTTTATGGAAGTCCTACTTATGTATGCTTGGGATGAATACCATGCTTATGTATGAAATGTAATATTTACCTTAGATATCATGATCATGCAAACTCTATGGATTAGGATAATTGTCTATGCAAACATGTCATGTTCAATGAATATAATGCAATGCTTACCTCATATTCCATGATCATGCAAGCACTAGGAATAAGAATGATGTTTATGTAAGTAGGTCATGTTCTATGAATGAAGATGCATGTTATGTTTATAAATGAAGATACATGTTATGTTTATGAATGAAAGTGTATGCTATGTTTATGAATAGAGATGCATGCCATGTTTATAAATGACGACACGGTCGATGGTTGACGGTACGACGGTCATGAGGACCGGTAAATGGGCCGGTAGACGGGCCGGGTCGTTACACATGCCATGTTTTATGAATGAAGATGTATGCCATGTCTTATGAATGATGAAGCATGTAAAGTATTTTACTTTATGAATGGGCTTGTACCGGACCGAAGTATGGGTCCAAGGGATGGGTACCTTAAGAACGCCCCGGTTTTGGACTACCGACTATGCTGTCCACGGTTCTGGCACTACCGAAGCTGTGCAACAGGGATGGGCACCTTAAGAACGCCTCGGTTCTGGGACTACCGACTATGCTGTCCTTACCCTAGTAGGTAGGGGCTCGCTACCTCGTATTTACTTAGGGATGCGCGCTTATGATGTATGTATGTGGTACAAGCCGGGGCCCCCCAATGATGTTTTGATTATGTTAAATATTTAAAAGTATGGTTTTAAAAGTAAGCATCCTTATGTACATGCATTTGACTCATGTATTCATCCATGTTATGCATTATGCCAAGATAGTAATGTTTTATGCTTATGTTTCATGGTTGAGAATTATGCATGATGGTAAAATTCTTGTGTTTATGTTTAGGTTATGAAGTTGGTCATATGTTATGATAGAAATCATGCCATGTTAGTTATGTTTTTATGCTTATATGTATGTCATGTATCATGCCATATTAATTAGGTTTTTATGTTTATGTTTATGCAATGTATCAAGCATGTTAAGAATGTTGCTTTATGTTTATGTTTATGCCATGTATCAAGCATGTTAAGAATGTTGGTTTATGTTTATGTTTATGTCATGTATCAAGCATATTAAGAATGTTTCTTTATGTTTATGTTTATGCCATGTATCATGCATGATAAGAATGTTTATTTGTGTTTATGTCTATGCCATATATTATGCTATGCTAGGTTGAATTATGTTCAAGTTATGTCACGTATCATGCCATGTAAGTTTATTTATAGTTTTGTTCAAGCATAAAGTTATGTTTATGTTTCATGTGCTTATGATTAAGCGATGAATGGTTTTAGTGAGTAGGAAAGAGTCTTACAAAGCCGATGTGCTTATAGTCTTATTTTCCTTATACCGCAAATCACGCAAGGGGACAATAAGGAAGCAGCAGGAGGACAAGAATGTGTGTGTGTGGTAGTGACTTGGCCACAAAAACAAATGCTTATCGGTCTTATGCTAGAACTTTATATTTGCTACTTATGTGTTCGAATAATGGCTTATGTGACTCTATGACATGATGTTAAGCATGACATGATATGATGCAAAGTATGAAGTTAATATGCCAAGTACCATGTCATTATGTTAGGAATGGTAGTAGGGCATATATGTGTAAGTCTTAAGTTATTCCGCTGCCTTATGATGTCTACATGCCCTAAGTATGTTAACGTAACGCCGCTTTATGGAAGAAAAAAAAAAGCGGGCGTTACAATTTTGGACACCAATAAACTGACTGGGCCAAACTTCATGGACTGGCTTCGAAACCTGAGGATAGTCCTCAAGGCAGAGAAGCTTGCTTATGTCCTTGAAGATCAACTTCCCAACCGTCCTCCAGAAGATGCAACTCCAGACCAGTTAGTGGCCTATCAAAAACATGTGACCGATTCTGAACTTGCGAGTTGCATCATGCTGGCCTCTATGGTACCTGAGCTGCAAAAGCAGCATGAGCATATGGATGCTTATACCATCATCTTCCATCTTCATGAGTTATTTGAAGAGCAGGCGAGATCCGAAAGGTTCGAAGTCTCCAGACTCCTCTTCACCTCTAGGATGCAGGAAGGCACTTCTGCCTCACAATTTGTGTTAAAGATGTTGGGGTACATTGATCGACTGAGCACACTCGGTTTTGCAATGGATCATGAACTAAGTATTGACTTAATTCTGCATTGTTTGCCCAAAAGTTATTCACAATTTGTGATGAACTATCGGATGAACAAACTGGAGACTACCATTCCTGAGTTGCTCAACCTGCTGAAAACTATAGAGCCTTCTGTAAAGCAGGATCAGAAGACGATACTGTTAGTTGGTTCCTCAAAGAAAGGTTCTAAGAGGAAGGCCAAAGAACAGAATAAAGGAAAGAAGAAAAAGGCCAAAAAGACTGAAAAGACACCAAAAGGCACTTGCCATCATTGTGGCAAGGAGGGTCACTGCGAAGAAACTGCAAGGTTTATCTTGAGTCCTTGAAGAAGAAGGCATCCGATGCCCCATCCTCTTAAGGTATCTTCGTTATTGAATGTCACTCTATTTCCTCAAATACTTGGGTACTTGATACTGGGTGTAGCTCACATATATGTAATGACATACAGGGGCTAAGGAATAAAAGAAGACTCGTCAAGGGAGAAGCGAATTTGCGAGTTGGAAATGGAGCAAAGATTGCTGCTGTTGCCATCGGAACATATTTGCTAAAGCTCCCTACTGGACGTGTCTTAGAATTGGATAATTGTTATTTTGTTCCTTCGTTAATAAAGAACATTGTATCTATTTCATGTTTGAATGAAAAGGGTTATCATTTAACTTTTAGTAACAATTGTTGTTACATAACTTTAAATGGCGTTCTTTATGGGAATGGAACTTTGTGCAATGGTATCTACACATTAGATTTATCCGGTGACGTTTTTAATATCGAAGTTAGCAACAAACGTGCTCGAATAGATAATCAAATAGACTCCTACACGTGGCATTGTCGTCTTGGCCATGTAAGTAAGAAACGCATGACCAAATTACACCGATGTGGAATTTTGGAATCATTTGAACCCGGTTCATTTGATACATGCGAATCATGCTTAAAAGGCAAGATGGCCAAATTACCCTTTTCTGGAAAAGGTAATCCAGTGGGAGAATTGCTTGGTCTAATACATACTGATGTATGTGGACCAATGTCAACTCTTGCACAAGGAGGCTATAGCTACTTCATCACCTTTATCGATGATCACTCATGATTCGGGTATGTGTTCTTGATGAAACACAAATCTGAAGCTTTTGAGAAATTCAAAGAGTTCAGAAATGAAGTAGAGAAACATCTTGGCAAAAGTGTTAAGATACTTCGATCCGATCGGGGTGGTGAATACTTAAGTCAAGAGTTTCAAGATTATCTTAGGGACAATGGGATATTGTCCCAATGGACTCCGCCGTATACACCACAGCATAATGGTGTATCTGAGAGGCGCAACCGAACCTTGATGGACATGTTTAGGTCGATGATGAATCATGCAACTCTTCCAAAATCCTTTTGGGGCTATGCACTTAAGACAGCTGTTTACTTGCTAAACAGAGTCCCGACCAAGGTAGTCTCTACTACTCCATATGAGACATGGAATAGTAAGAAACCTCACTTAACTCACCTTAAGATATGGGGATGTCCTGCTTATGTGAAGCGGACTATATCAGACAAATTGGATGCTAAGTCTGATAAATGTCTATTTATTGGATACCCTAAGGAAACGAAGGGTTACCAATTCTATCATCCCTTGGAACAAGGTGTTTGTTTCAAGGCATGTTGTATTTCTGGAAAAGGAATTTCTTTTACAAGAAAACAGTGGGAGTGGCATTGAACTTGATGAAGTTCAAGAAACTCCAATAGACATTACAGAGACACCTAGTCTAGACCCACAACCAATAACTCATAATGATGAGCTATCAATTGAACCTAAAACAACAACACCTCTTCGTAGATCTGATAGGACACGCAATATTCCAGAGAGATACGGATTTCTCATAAGCGAATCGAATGACGTGTTACTCATAAGCGATGACGAACCTATCAGTTATGAAGATGTTCTGAAATGTTCAGAAAGGGACAAATGACTTGAAGCCATGAAGTCGGAAATGGATTCCATGTACGAAAATCAAGTATGAGACTTGGTTAACCCACCTGAAGGGATTAAACCCATAGGGTGCAAGTGGGTTTTCAAGAAGAAAACCGACATGGAAGGTAATGTTGTTACCTTTAAGGCTAGATTAGTGGCAAAAGGATATCGTCAGAAACAAGGAATTGATTATGACGAAACCTATTCGCCAGTAGCTATGCTTAAATCCATTCGGATGCTCCTAGCCATAGCAGCTCATTATGATTATGAGATATGACAAATGGATGTGAAAACAGCTTTCCTTAATGGAAACCTGCTTGAGGATGTATACATGATACAAGCTGAAGGTTTCACATCGGTTGATAAAACCAAAGTATGCAAGCTTCGACGATCCATATATGGACTGAAGCAAGCATCTAGGAGCTGGAACATCCGTTTTGATGAGACAATCAAAGAGTTTGATTTCTCACAAAATCCTGACGAACCTTGTGTGTACAAGAAGGTTAGTGGGAGTGCAGTCGTATTCCTAGTATTATATGTCGATGACATATTACTTATAGGAAACGATATATCAGTTTTACAGACAGTTAAAATTTGGTTGTCCAAAACTTTCTCCATGAAAGACCTCGGAGAAGCAACCTATATCCTTGGGATTAGAATCTATAGAGATAGATCAAAACGGTTGCTTGGTCTTTCGCAGTCTACGTATATAGACCGAGTGCTAAAAAGGTTTAGCATGTCGGAATCCAAGAAAGGTTACCTTCCCATTAGGCATGGGATCAACCTTTCAAAGTCTATGTGTCCGCGCACAGAAGACGAGAGGATTTGCATGAATAAGATTCCTTATGCATCCGCGATAGGATCTATCATGTATGCTATGTTATGTACAAGGCCCGATGTATCGTATGCTTTGAGCGTCACAAGCAGATACCAGTCAGATCCAGGAATGGATCATTGGGCGGCTGTCAAGACAATCCTTAAGTACTTAAGAAGAACTAAGGATGTGTTCCTAATATATGGAGAAGGAGATATGGTAATACGTGGGTATACAGATGCCAGTTTCCAAACAGATAAAGATGACTCCAAATCGCAGTCTGGATATGTATTTACATTGAATGGAGGCGCAGTAAGTTGGAAAAGTTCCAAACAAGACACCGTAGCGGATTCTACCATGGAAGCGGAATATATCGCAGCTTCGGAAGCAGCAAAGGAAGCATTCTAGATCATGAAGTTTGTCTCCGAACTTGGCGTGGTTCCAACCATTGATGAAGCAGTGCCGGTTTACTGCGACAACAATGGAGCTATTGCACAAGCAAAAGAACCAAGGTCTCATCAGCGATCCAAACACGTGCTTCGCCGCTATCATCTGATCAGAGAGATTATAAGTAGGAATGATATACAAATTGAGAAAATTCCCACTGAAAGGAATTTAGCGGATCCTTTAACTAAGGCCTTGCCTCAGAGCAAGTTTGAGGGTCATGTTAGAGCCTGTGGTATTGGATACCGTAGCGATTGGCATTAGGCCAAGTGGGAGTTTGTTAGTGATATGAGAGAAGTGTCCTAAGGCAATCGCCTTATGATTGTAAACATTTATTTTAATAAATGAAAATTCACTATTTGAGTATACATGTTTGTGTATTTGATTGGGATCTTAAACTCATCTACTGAATGTCCGCAATACAATTCACAGCATAAGAGAATTTGTGATGGGATCACAACTAGTGATTATCTCTACATGTGCAATTGTGAAGTATTGAAAATATCCCTAGTCGATGAATTGATAAATACGGACACTATCAATTCTGTTGAGACTAGCATGGGTTATTCTCTAATCAGTTGATTCTCACTGGCTGGTGACATTGGGATGTCCGGAGATAAACATGGATGCTAGTTAAGGGAACTAGTTCATTGGAGTGACTAGCCGTAAAACTTCATATGGTAATCTACATAAAGATATGTCAATGAAGTTCTTACTGCAGCTTAAGTGCGATGTTCCTTTGACTTGCGGTGTTCAAGTCATCTTGGTCATGGAGACTTATACTTTAACATCTTAAGCAAGCATCTCCAAGGAGGTGTGGACCCAGGATGATTGGGTATAAGCCGAAGTGCCCGAAGATGTTTGAACAGCCTACAAAGGATTCACCACTCCTTGCGAGGAGATGTATACCCAGGCCTATCGTCGGATTGTTACTCAAAACCTCTGGCCAGAGCATGTCATGTTTAGAGTATGAGTCTCTTAAATACATGAGAGTAATTAGAAATCCAAAGGACGAGAAAGACACTACTTGGGCTAGGTGTGACGTAGTCAGCCTAGTGGGGACTGACACACATAGACCGTGTCCTGAACCAAGTGGGTATAAGATGGTGAAGGGAATGAGGCACGTTTCATTAGAGCTGCTGAAGGGTTTCAGAAATATTTCTGAGGTCAACCGTTGATCTTTCGATTAATTAGGGGTCATGATGTACTACTAGGTGCCACTCATGATCGTTCTATAATTGGTTGATTATAGACGGCCAACATAAATCGAAAGCCTATTTAGTCACACGCACTACGAGTAATCCGAGGGATTTAAAACGAGTTGAAAATTGGATTTTCCGATCAAGAGAAATAAGTCGAATCTGAATTAATCAGAGGCGTAATGGAAGCTTAAAATGACTAAGTCTTTTGAAGGCTTATCGGGCGAATTAAATGAGTTTAATTCGCGAGGGATTGGGCTTGAAGTGGTCGGCCAAAGAGGGTGCCCACCCTCTTTGGTTTGGCCGGCCACAATAAAAGAGAGAACCAATTTATTTGGTTTATTTTATAAAATAAATCAAGTGTGATTTGTTTTATAAATTATGGATAAATAAATTTGTATAAAGAAATTTATATAAAGAAATTTATTCTTTTTTATGGAAATTAAAATGATCCATGGAATGGTTTATTTTAATTTTATAAAATCAATTATGAATTGATTTTTCCATAATAAGAAAATTTATAAATTTCTTGTAAAATTTATTCCATAATAAAAGGAGAGATGTATTTGTTTTATTATAAAATTAGTTATAATAAAACTTGGTTTAAACGGAATAATTCATAAAGAAAATTTATAGGATAAATTTCTTATGAAAAATTCCGTTAAAGGGGAGACTTGGCAAGGGAGAGGCTACTATATAAAGGAACCAAGGCTAGGCTTGATTTCCTTAATAGATTGATCAAGAGATTAACTCTCCTCCTCTCTCTCTCTCTCCTCTCTAGGGCCGGCGCCCTTTCTCTCTCTAGGGCCGGCTCTCTCTCCTCCCTAGGGCCGGCGCAAGCACCTAGGGTGCCCGTGAGTTTCCTCCACCAAGTTCGTGCCGAAGAAGAAGAAGAAGCGGATCGCGACTCCTTCCTTCCTTTCCCGGAATTTTGATTCCGTTACTTGGTGGTTAGTTTCCTTTCTTCTCTCTTGATATTCTAGTTGTGTCTTTGGAGAATCTAGTAGTTCTCGTCGACACAAAACTCGTGGCTTTGCGAAGTCATCCCGAAGAGAACTCGGCGTGGACGCGAATAGAGGCGGAGCTTCCAAGGGACGCTACGGTTGGATCTCGTCCCTTTCTTCGAGTTACGCGAGGTACAAAGTAAATTAGTTTACCTTTCCGCAAAGTTTTAATTTATGATCATGTCCACACATCATAAGGTTGCATGCTAGATACGTGGTTAAAATAATTTGAGAAATTATTTTATGCTAATTCTTCCGCTGCACGTAAAAATTTAAAATTTTACGAACCCGTATCCTTGTCAACATGCACCTGGTCCCAACAGGCCCTGCTTCAAGGTGAATAGGTTCAGGCTAGTCTTATGGTGTCTTTTGCTACTTGCAAAATGCTGAAGGAATAATCTCTTGAAGTCAGCAAAGTTCTTCACGGACCCCTCTGGGAGTCTATCAAACCATCTCTGGGCCGGTCCTGCCAAGGTGGTCAGGAAGGCTCGGCACCTAATACCATCCAAGTATTGATGTAGTAGTGCATCATTTTCAAACTTCATCAGATGCTCTTCTGGGTCTGTAGCCCCTCCATACTCGGGAATGGATAGGAGTCGGAAGTGCTTGGGGACTGGTTCTTGCAAGACTTGTCTGGAAAAGGGGAACCCGGTACGCTCAACCGGGTCTTGACTGAGGGGAGCTTTCCCCTTGTTGACTCTAGCTTAACTAGAAGAGGCTTCATGAGGATCTGACTGTCCTGCCCCCTCCGCCGGGCCAAATAGTGTTGGGTGAAAATGAGGGCTTTCTCCTTGGCAAACTCCTCCTTCAGTGCCCACTTGGGCTGTGGGCTCGGGCGGACCCTCCTGAGCGGGGTGGGCGGCCATTCTCTGCTCTGCTGCCAGCTTCTGAGCTCGAGCGGTTATCAATAGCTCGAGGTCTTCTTGCGAAAGTGTCACGATCACTCGGTTGGAGTCACTCATGTTCGTCTTTCGATCAGGCAGCTTCCCACAAACGACGCCAAATTTGATCCTATCGGCAAGCGAAGACCGGTTCTCACTCGGATGACTCGGTCTGACCAAGACGACCCGGTCTGCTGTGACACGGGGGGTCGGGCCTAGGCTCAAATAGGAATTCAGCTCAAGTCACTGGGCCCGGACCAAAACAGGGCTCACAAGACGGTGGTGATGGTTGTAGATGGTAGCGATCCCCTCTTTGGAGCCCCAAAGAGGGGGTTTATATAGGGGAGGGGAAGCTCTCTGTCATGTCAAAGATGTCCTGCCTCATTAAGGAGTGATCAGTTGGCAGACTGAACCCATAGCAGCTTTACCAGCCTTGTGACGCTGCCATAGCCACCTGATACCCCTGCCAAAGCTGCCCCCTCTGACCCTCATTAACGCTCGGCGGCCCTGTCAGGTGGCTCTGTTAGATGATGATTATGTCAGAGGTTTGTAACATTATTGCTGCAGAGATAGCCCTCTGATTGTTCGGTCGGCTTGAGTGATATAAAACACCTTCATCATTGGGTGTTCGGCAAAGGACTCCTGACCCTGAGTGACCGACATCGGGTGACGGACTCCGAGCGCCAACCTCAGGCGCCGGACCTGTAGGATCGATGCACGTGAGAGGGGGGGTGAATCACGTGACTTTTTTAAAAAAAAATTAGAGTGCTTTAAAAAGCGTGCACAGCGGAAATGAAAGAAACGAAAAACGAACACACAAACACGAACGATTTTTACTTCGTTCGGAGCCTTCGGCGACTCCTACTCGAAGGCCCAGGTCCCTCGGACCTTTCCGTTGGGCAATCCACTAAAACTCTCTACCGGGAAACCCCGATAGAGTAGGCAAGTACAAAGGAATTGAAAGTGTGACAACCCCACACTTTCAAGTAATTAAGTGCAATAAAGTATAAAGAAAATATTCTTCTTTTTACCGACGTCCGGAGTAGGTCGACTCTTTCGGGGCAGCGGGACGTCGTCAAGGCTTCATCTTCTTCGCGAGGGTGAGCTGCTGCAGCTGCCAGTGGCGTGGCACAGTGGGCGCCTGCGACTCGCGGGGCGCCCGACGCGCGCGGGGCGCCCGAAACATCCGGGGCGCCCCCAAATGTGCTGCTGTCGGGGCGTTTACTTGCTCTGCTGACTTTGGGTTGACTCTGGGGCGCCCGAAACATCCGGGGCGCCCTGCTCAGTTACTGCCTCACTCCTTTGAGGCTCTCTGAGCTGCAGAAACACAGTCCTTCGGTCCTGCATCCAGGGTTAGTCCAAAACAGCAATTAATAAGTTAATTTTACACAGCCTTGGCTGTCTTGGTTCTGACTTTGGGTCTCCAAAATGGAGTCCTAGGTCGAACCGACGCCTAATGTTCCCTCTAGGGGAACGCGTCCTCACTGGTTCGCTCCTGGATCCAGTGACTTACCTCACTTACCTTGTGCAGCTCTACTTGACTTCCTTGACTTCTTGACCCACCAGGACTTCCTGCCAAGGCTCAACCACCTTGGTCTTCCTGCCAAGTCTCAACCAACTTGGTCTTCAGCCAGTTGTCAGGTCCCGCGGACCCAACTGGACTTCCCGCCAGGACTCAACCATCCTGGACTTCAGCCTGGTGTCTGGTCCTAAGTCTTTCAACCCTGCACACTTAGTAGGTGACCTACCCTAACCCTGTCAACATCACCCGAGTGACCGAGTGCAACGCACCACAGCCTCGGACGCCCACCCTGGGTGACCGACCCCAGGCGACGGACTCCGAGTGCCGACCTCAAGCGCCGGACCCCGAACGCTGACCCCGGGTGACCGACCCCGAACCAAGGCCTTGTTTACCCCGGCCTCTCCTTTTCCGTGGGGCCTCAGGCCCGACCCGTGGGACCAAGGACGACCCGGCTTAACATTCTTCCACCCGGGTCAGGCTCGACCAACCCAGACCGGGCCTTCTATCCCCCTTAAAAACTACTCGCCCGGATCAAGATACACAATTTATAGGGACCTTAGAATACTTAGTCAAATAAAAAATTAATAACGAAACTGTTAATTAACAGATTTATAAAGAATATGTTAATTAACATATTAATAAGAAAATATCTAATAAATATTAACGGATTAAACAGAATTCGGGTCACCAAACTCTAACAATCTCCACTTTGACACGAATTCCATAAATCTTCAAAAGAACATTCTCCACCTCTTCCACAAAACCTCTACAGGAAAATCTCAGCATCTAGCACCAACCAAGTCCAAGCAATGCTTAAACTTGTCTATAGGGAGTGCCTTAGTTATCATATCAGCAGGATTATCATGAGTACTGACTTTCCTAACAATAATATCACCACGAGCAATAACATCACGTATAAAATGATACCTCACATCAATGTGTTTTGTCATCTCATGAAACATCTGATCCTTTGTGAGGAAAATGACACTCTGACTATCACAAAAGATTGTAGTAATCTGCAAGTCTTCGCTAAGCTCACTGAAGAGTCCTTTCAACCAAATAGCTTCCTTACAAGCTTCTGTAATAGCCATATACTCAACCTCTGTAGTGGACAATGCAACTGTATTCTGCAAAGTAGCTTTCCAACTGATAGCACAACCACCAACAGTGAACACGTACCCCGTAAGTGATCTTCTTTTATCAAGATCACTGCAAAGTCAGAATCAATATATCCAATAACTGCATTTCTATTACTCCTAAAATGCAAACAAATATCAGAAGTCCCTCGTAAGTATCTGAAAATCCACTGAATTTCCTTTCAATGCTCTTTACCAGGATTTGTCATGTATCTACTAACTGTACTCACTGTATGTGATAAATCTGGGCGTGTATAAACCATAACATACATGAGAGATCCCACTGCACTAGAATATGGAACCTGTGACATATAATCAACCTCATCATCTGACTGCGGACATAAATCAGCTGAAAGTCTAAAGTGTGCAGCTAACGGAGTACTAACAGACTTGGCAGAATGCATGTTAAACCGATGAAGTACTTTCTCAATATACTCTTTTTAACTTAGGTATAATTTACCTGCCTTTCTGTCTCTCAAAATCTCCATCCCAAGTATTTTCTTTGCAACTCCCAAATCTTTCATCTCGAATTCTTTACATAGTTGGGCTTTGACCTTTCTTATTTCTTCCTTATTATTTGCCGCAATCAACATATCATTAGCATATAAGAGCAGATAAATAAATGATCCATCATCAGTTTTCTTAAAGTAGACACAACTGTCATAGATACTTCTTCTGAAATCATGAGTGATCATAAACGAATCAAACCTTTTATACCATTGCCTAGGTGACTGCTTCAAACAATAAAGGGACTTTTTCAGCAAGCATACATAATCCTCTTTTCCTAAGACTTCAAAACCTTCTGGTTGTTACATATAGATTTCTTCCTCAAGTACCCCATGTAAGAATGTTGTCTTCACATCCAGCTGCTGCAACTCTAAGTCATGCATGACCACAATACCAAGGAAAGCTCGAATCGTACTATGCTTCACAACTGGAGAAAATACATCAGTGAAGTCTACTCCTGGAATCTGACTGAAACCTTTAGCAACTAGTCTGGCTTTGTACCTGGCTTCTTCAACTTCTGGTATTCCCTCCTTTTTTTAAATATCCACTTGCAGCGAACAACTTTCTTACCCTTAGGTAATTTCACCAAGTCCCATGTGTCGTTCTTACCAAGTGACTCCATCTCCTCCTACATAGCAATTATCCACTTACCATAATTATTACAGCTAATTGCTTCTGAATACGTCTCAGGTTCTTCACCGGAATCAATCTCCTCAGCTACGTTTAAAGCATAAGCGACCAAATCAGCCTCTGCATATTTCTGAGGGTGTCTAATTTCTCTCCGAGGCCTATCTTTTGCAATGGAATATTGTGAAGGTGCTTGTGATGAGCTCTTTCCATCCACAACATCTAGAATAGGCTCTGGAGTAGTCTCTGTAGATATCGGCTCAATCTCAATCTCCACATGTGTGCTTGTCTTCTGCTTATCTTCCTCAGAAAGAGTTTTAGATGGAGACCCCTGAAGCATGCTAGTCTCGTCAAAGATAACATCTCTACTGATGATGACTTTCCCAGTCTCTGGACACCAAAGTTTGTATCCCTTCACTCCTTGTCTAAAGTCTATAAATATGTACTTCACCGAACGAGGCTCCAACTTTCCATTATCAACATGAGCATACGCAGGACATCCAAAAATTCTCAAATTAGAATAACTAGCAGGAGTACCAGACCATACCTCTTGTGGAGTTTTCCTTTCAATAGCAATTGATGGAGAGCGATTTACAAGATAACAAGCATACGCAGCGACTTTTGCCCAGAAAAACTTTGGTAACCCAGCATTAAGAAGCATACAACGCACCTTCTCCATTAAAGTCCTATTCATCTTCTCTGCTACACCATTTTGTTGAGGAGTATACCGAACTGTATGATGTCTCACAATACCTTCAGCTCTGTATAAGACATTAAACTCATCAGAACAAAACTCCAATCCGTTATCAGTTCGAAGATGCTTTAATTCCCTCCCTGTCTGCTTCTCAATCATGACCTTCCACTCCTTAAAGGTAGTAAAAACATTACTCTTATGCCTTAAAAAGAATGCCCAAACTTTTCTTCAGAAATCATCAATAATAGTTAACATATAGAGCGCACCACCTTTAGATGGTACTTTAGAGGTCCCCACAAATCAGAATGAATGTAGTCTAACATACCCTTTGTGTTATGAATGTCAACTGAGAACTTGACTCTTTTCTGTTTGCCAAAAACACAGTGCTCGCAAAACTTTAGTTTGTAATACTTTGACCATCAAGAAGTCTTTTCTTGCTCAATTCAACCATGTCATTCTCACTTATATGACCCAAACGCATATGCCAAAGTCTTGTAACATCAGAATAAGACATAGACGACCTTGCGACAGCAACATCACCTATTACTGTGGATCCCTGTAGAACATATAAACCGGCGGTTCTTCTTTGTCCCTTCATCACAACAAAAGACCCTTTACTGATCTTCACAGCTCCACCTTCACCAGTGTACTTGTACCCTTTAGAATCAAGAATACTCAAAGAGATCAGATTTCTCTTCAAATCAGGGACGTGCCTCACATCACCAAGTGTCTGAATGACACCATCAAACATCTTAATTCTGATCGTACCAATACCAACGATTCTGCAAGATGCATTATTGCCCATCAAAACGGCACCATTCGAAACCATTTCATATGTTGAAAACCAATCTCGATTGAGATACATATAAAACGTACAGCCAGAATCAAGAATTCATTCCTCACTCTGCTTCAAATCAGCATCAGAGGCAACGAGAAGTTCACCATTACTGTGATTTTCGACAACATCAACCTCACCAGACTTCTCTGTCAAGCACAACTGCTCCAATTCTAGCCATAGTGCAGCAACATATTTTTCCTTCATACTTGCCGTTGTCATTAATCCCGGTTAACATCCAACCTGGCTCTGATACCACTTGTAACGAAATTAATACGGAAAAACGGCAACAAGAACAATAGAGAACACACTAGATTTATGTGGAAAACCCTTGACGGGAAAAAATCACGGGCAAAGGAGGAAAAATCAATATGAACAGTGGAATACAAAGTCAGCAACTCTCATACCATAATAAAGTAAAGAGAAGTAGAGAGAGAAGAGAGGTAGAGAGAAAGAAAGAAGAGGTAACCAAATAACTTTCTTCATTGAATGATCCAACTTGTCTATGAGATACACAATTTATAGGACCTTAAAATACTTAGTCAAATAAAAAATTAATAACGAAACTGTTAATTAACAGATTTATAAAGAATCTATTAATTAACATATTAATAAGAAAATATTTAATAAATATTAACGGATTAAACAGAATTCGGGTCATCAAACTCTAACCATCAATATGCCAAATGCAAAAGAATAACATTAATTCTTGTTTTTATTGACATCGGCATCAACAAATCGTATCTTTCTCAACTATTTAACATGGCTAATATAATGTTTATCTTAGACTGGTAAAATACTTCTACATCATGCAAGGTGAATTCAAACCGGCAAAAGTGCTTACCAACTTTTATATATAGGGACTTGAAAGGGATGAAGTTTGCAAATGACAAGCAAGAGACGTTGCATTTGATATCCATTCAATTGCAGCTAGCCACAATCCAAATGGTATTGGAAAAAAATATATATACCCAGGAGAAAACAAGGGCCACAAATGCAACAAACAGGATAAAGACTGGCTACCACTCTTGTCGCTTAAGGAAACAATGGTCTGTGCCAGTGGTTTTTAATGGAGAAACCACTGGCTTAAGGGTTCAGACCCACTCTCTTCCAGTCACTTGGCCGCTTAGTGTTCTCTATTTTAAGAGCCTGCAAGCTTGTGGTTCTTCTTCATGCACCACACGAATTCAAGACTTGAGGATGATAGGTTGCAAAAACAAGCTGAGCTTAGCTCTTCTGCTTGGGGTAGCTCTCGAGCTCAAGAGTCAAGTGAGCAGGCCAAGCTCCTCAGGGCTCAAATGGAACCTGCCCGCTAATGGATCACCGGCTCAAGTGAAGGTCAAACCATGCAGCAAGGGTTGCCCTACAAGGGAGACCAGCAGGGTGCCTTCAGAGGAGTCACTGAGGATGGTGTTCTACTTGAGCTGTTGGGGACCAGACTGAAGCCTGATTTTTTTCTGTTGAAAGAGAATTATACATCTGGAGTTAATTGAAAGATCTTTTTTGACTCGCACCATGTTCAGGTTGGAGAGAACTTTGGGGAAAGACACTGTGCATGATATTGGAAGACAAGGACATGAAGACCGAGCATGAAGTCCATACATAGTATTCCTATATGTTTGTCTATTATATAGTATATATTTCCTAACCTGATCAAGATCTTGTTGTTAATTCTATCTTGTATGAATCAATCATCTCTCGTTTTGAGTGAACATGACTATTTTTCATTGCTTCATCTTAATCTTTTTCGTCGTCTTCCCATGATCATAAAACCCTTTTTAATAAGAATATATAATGGTAGAAATCCAATAACACGGTCGTTGTAGTATAGTGGTGAGTATCCCCGGATACAGGGATTTTACAGTGCTAAATAGCTGCAAAGACTCACTGATTTTAGATAATTGTTTCCGGCATAGGAAATGATTTTACAGTCCAATTAAGCTGGATTTTTCTTCTTTTCTGGTTTCGGTGAAATGATTAAATTCATGCCTCTCCATTTCCACTTCTTCTGAAGTGCATGTATACTTGCTGCAATAACACAAGTGAAACAAACCGATCAGTCCTGCCCTCCTTTTGAGCAGCAACATTGGAGAATCCAGTGATTTCTAACATTAGATGGTGCAGATATAAGAAAGACATTACCTGAATAACCCAAAGGCTGATAAGTGACTCGAGGCAGAAGAAACCAAACCCAATAAAATAGAATATCTGAAATCAATGAAGAAACAATCAGTAGTTTCTTTTTCGGTAAACAATATCTGCAAATTACTTATCTGATATGCTTTACCCCAACTATGGCATTGTCTCCAATAATATCCATGGCTGGAAGAAGACCACTGCGGTGGAGTTCAATTAAACAACAATTAAGATATATACATTAGGGATCTTTGTTTTTTTTTTGTTTACAAAGAATATATTGACTCTTACGTACGTCAAAGATTTTCCTTTGAAAGGAAAAGGAGGAGCAACCGCGGAGTAGATGCAAAAGGCCAGATGAATCTGCCACACATGAGAGCTATATGAATGATCTGCAGATACTTGTCAATGGAAAAAAGAAAATGCCACTGAATAATGTAAAAAAAAAAAACATCTGGAAACTGCGCAAGTAAACATCCACACCAGATAAAAAATGAAGAACCATCCAAAGCTCGGTGCACTGTTAATCCTAGAACGTGTGAAAAAGAAATCAGATAACTCGGCATGATTGAAACAGAATGCTTGAGATCTTTAAAAGACAAAAAGAAATCTTACCTCATCGCACGATACAGGGGACGATACCATAGCCAATATGCTCCCGGGACACCAGAAACCAAGTATATAATTGCAAGGAACCAAATCTTAATACCTGTCAGAAATTCAAACAATGTTATCCGTCATATCTTTTTGCTAGTGTTGGAGATGGTGACTCATACTGCAATGAATTATAAGGAGTACTCATGCCATAAATTGGCAAACCAACCTTCACCCTTGAGCCAAGCTGTAAGTGTGGATATCACATTCCAAGTAAGACATAAAGTTAATCCTACATAAAATTCATAAAAGGCAAATTTAAAGTAATTAAAAACAATTTGAATGTATATAGTTCTCTACTTAGGCTCATGACTTCATGAAACATATGATAATGCATGAGGATAGATTGGACGAACCCAAAAGTGATGCGAAAGCAACATATAGCAGCCCTTGCGAACGTATGGGGATTTCATTTGCAATGTCATGGTGAATGATGGGGAAGAATGGGGGCCAATTTTTATCTTCTATGAGAACTGCTGCAAAAGTTTATGAGCAAAGAAGATGGATTTCAGTATCAATGTTAACATTGTTGGAAAAGTATTTCCTGCAATAAATACAATTGTTCTTGAAAATCCATAGAGCAGTACCCCTTGCTATGGCTTCTTCTCTTCGTTTTAATGCCTATGGGACATCAAAGAAAATGTTGGTCAAAACAATAAACGTGCTAGGACTGCATAAAACTTGAAAGAATGTTGTTAAGATTCCTAAATCCAGAAGAAATCCATAGTTCTAGGCAATTCGCTCGTCACCGCCAACCCGTCCAAGGGCCAACACGGACAAGATAAATCACGGGGCTACTAGTCCGGATGTCGTAGCTAGCGCGTGGAGAGAGCGGGCACACCAGCTTTGTTGGATTTTGACTCCCAGATCTCAAAGTGACAACACCGCACGCGCCAACCATCAATTCATCCCGCAGAGACAAATCCATAGTTTCAGAATAATTTGAAAGGATGTTATCTAATGTAACTAGGCATGCGATGCAACACTAATCCACAAGTACCTCTTCCCTTCTGTTTAGTTCTGTTTCTCTGGTTTGCAACTCTATCTCCTTCCTCTTTATCTCCTGACAAGAAATTTGTGAGAAAATGATTCTTTGTTTGTGAGAAAATGAATCTCCTGACAAGAAATTTGTGAGAAAATGATTCTTTGTTTGTGAGAAAATGAATCTCCTGACAAGATACAATTGCATGCAAAATTGCATCTAGTAAATACATGTTTGTAAATCCGAGCATATAATGCTAACTCTTTCGAGCTAGTATGCATATATACCTTTTCTGTATTGAGAGGAATATTAATTGTTGCGCCACCATCATTGTATACTCTTCCTGCAGGTTGCTGCCATGCAAGAGTATTTTCATTGAACATTCAGATTGGGGCTCAATAACTTGTTCACTGAAACTAGTTAGCAAGAACATGCACATCGGGCACGCAATGATGTGAACAAAGGATTAGTGCCGGTGGCTCACTGAGAAGGGATTAATGTCGTCGTCGGTGAAAGGGTTGGCCTCGAACCTGTTGCCTGCAGCCATGTCTTTCTCACCTTGCTTGTCTCAGCTTGATTATGTTCTTCACTTTCTCCACTTGTAGATAGAAATTTAGAGAGAAAGGAGATGGCGAACTTGTCAAGGCGATGAAGAGAGTGCGTGCCGGCAGGCGCCAAGGAGAACAAAACAACTGCTTCCTCTCATTAAATTAATTTGCTTCGGTCCGCACTATGCAGTCCAACAATGTCTCTACTCTTCTACAAGGAATGGCGGCAAAGGGGATGATCCGGGCGGATGTTTGGCCCAGTTGATCATCCCATTTATGCGGCTGACCAAGGCAGGGTGGCTGGGCGAAAGGCCATTGATGGTCGACGCATGGTCGGTCGTTTAGCAAGTCAGTTAGGTGGCCAACGGGGCTAGGCAAGACAGGTGGACCACTGCTGGTCTACGTTACTCTAGACAAGTCACCTGATCGTCCGGGCGGCTGCATCCCTTCTCGGTGGGACGATTGTCGCCCAGCCAATCGAGCGTCACACCCTGTTCGTAAAAGCTCCAAAAAGGGTTCCTGTCCCCTCCTCTCGAAGGACCTAGTTCACCATCGGTCGAAGTCAGAGGCCTAAGGGTGGACAGTAAACTTTGTGAAAGACAATAAGTCGAGGCACGTCAATCGATATATCAGACAGTTAAAGAATATGGGCGGTCATACAACTGGATCCGACAACTGGTCAGTAGAGTGACATATTTGTCCCCTTTCCAACCGACAAATCCTGTCTTTAAATTCAAGCATTTAAGTCTGACAGGATATTTTGACAGACTTGGTCTGCCGCCCTGGTCAATAGTTTTAAATCCGAGCATTTTATTTTTTTTTTAATTTATGATTATTATTTTGGATTTTGTTTTTAGATTTAGAAATTAAATTATAATATTAAATATAAAAACATATGAAATTGAAAAAATAATTAAAACTTATAATGACAAAAATTTTAGCATATAATCCAAATTTTAATGTGTTATGCTATTTTCATTGGAGGAAGAAATGAACTCGACTTTCCACGCGCTTTTGAAAAATTTGCAAGTGACAAACGCCCATCGCGATCAGGACATCGAATTTTATTTTATGATGCTAAAATTAAGGTACATCTTTTTTTATTTTGTCATAAAGGTTTTAAATATTTTGTAGGCGCGTCTCATTAAAAGAGGATCTAAAAACACACGTACCGGAAATCCTCTCCAAATCTGTCGCCCACGTACCCTTATCCAACACGTACGAGCGTGCGGGCCGCGAACCGGTATGGGGACCACAGTGACAGCCAAAAAGAAGAGACCACGTCGGATAACATGGGAAAAGTAGGTACACGACCCATAAGAACGTCTAATGACTTACAAAAGCAGATCCAAAGTTGTGTTGTGTCACTCGAATATTTACCCGCCTCGAATGACCTTTGTGAGAGCCTGGGGTTGCATTCTACGTACCCAGTCATAACTAGTTGAGAAAAGCGGGGAAGAATTTGAGGAGATTTCGTAGTTGTATGTTTTTTATATAAGTTCCCCGAATATTTGAATTTGCAGTTTGGGTTAGGGAAAATTTGATACGGATAAAAATGTGACGTAGAAATTTGTAAAACCCTGTTCTTTTTTGGACTTCGGCAGTTCGGCTCCTCTCTTGCTGAGTTCGAGACTTCAAGTTGTTGTCGGATTTCATATCTGCTACAGCTCGAGATCGATCAAGAACTCCGTTCGAGGAGGGCGAAATCTGGCGGTGGAAGGCCTGGGGTGAGAGATCCGGTGTTCTCCAAGGCGAACGCAGCACAAGAGCTGATGGCGAGCAGGGACCAACCGCCTCGCCGCCAACGGCCGGGGCCATGGCCTCCGGTGCCGGAAGCCGCGCAACAGCCGACACCTCAGCAGCTTTCCTGGGCGAAGAGGACTGGGTTCAAAAGCACAGTCTCCGGCGAGTCCAACGCGAGCGATTCTGGCCAGATTGCGCTCCCCAAGCCGACAGAATCAGGGAGCAAGGTGGATCTGGAAGCAGGAACTCGGGACGGCTCCTCCATCGCGCTTCCTCCGCCCCCTGCAGCTTCGGTTGGGGAGCAGGAGAGCAAGGAGAGAGGCGTTAGTGTGCCAGCACCGGTAGATCAGGGTCATCAGACGGCGAGGAAGAGGAGCGCCGGTTCGGGACCCAATGGGCATGTGGTACGGTTTGATACCCGACCGAGGGAAAGAAGAGAAGAGGAACCTGCTGCATTGCCTCAATTAGAGGAAGAGGAAGGGTTTGCTCTGCGTCAATCGCACATTAACTATGAACTGAGAGACAGCCCGGGTCTTGGTGAGAAACTGTTGAAAAGTTTCCTTCTTGCCCTTATTTTCGTACTGAAATATTAATTCTTTGTATGATTATGCACCTTCTACAGTACCCGTCATATTCTATAGTCTGCAACACTATCTTTCGATACTGGGTTCCTTGATACTGATCCCGCTTGTTATAGTTCCAGCTATGGGGGGAACTCATGTGAGATATCGTCCTTGTTTTTGCTTCCATCGTTTTAAACTTTTGTATGAGCTTGATTAAATGCTCTAATACAATTTTTCAACAGGAGGATACTTCAGCTGTGGTGTCAACGGTGCTTTTAATTTCAGGGTTGACAACATTGCTACATACATTCTTCGGAACAAGGTTGCCACTTGTGCAGGGACCATCCTACGTTTATCTGGCACCTGCGCTGGCAATAATCAATTCTCCAGAGTTCCAGGGTCTTAAAGAAAATGTATGCTTCTCTACCATCTAATGTAAATTCCTCTCCATCCTTAACACCCAATTTTTCTACAGTAAACGTACTATCAACTTCTACACTAAACGAGTTTGTTAAAAAGTCAGTTTCTGTTTGTGTAATTTTCCTTTCTGCACACCATAAATACGCTTCTACTTTTACTTAAGCCAGCAGGATATGCAGGATAAGGTCGAGTATCATTACTTTTGCATGTACTTTAACAATCTCCGCTATGAAATGAATGGTTAGTGGAATACAAAATATGAAAATTGAAACATATTTGTATACATTTTTTTCATAATACGTCATCATCATCAAACCACATTTTGTCCCACCTTTGGGGTCTCAATTGAGCTGCATGTAAGGATATAACACTAACATGTTTCCACAATACATCCATCTTATCAAACATTCTGTTCTCTGGCTCTGACAATCCAACAGAGTTTTAGGCACATCATGAAGGAGCTACAAGGAGCTTTAATTGCATCTTCTGTGTTTCAAGCAATAATGGGATATAGTGGACTTGCATCATTGCTATTAAGGTGTGACTCCTTTCTTGTTATATTGCACTCATATAATTGTAGTGAGCTTGGACAAATAACATGGGCAATATCTGTAACACTCATCTTAAGCTTTATTTGTAAAACTCTTTAATGAGTATCACTCTAGGAAATATTTGAACTGGTTTTATATCTGCAAGCATGTTTTTTTATGCGTCAATTAACTATTTCTCCAGGTTCATCAACCCAGTTGTTGTATCCCCAACAATTGCATCCATTGGCCTCTCTTTTTTTGCTTATGGGTTCACTCAAGTAGGCATTTGCTTAGAGATTGGCATGTTGCAGATACTTCTGGTCGTTATATTTTCACTAGTGAGTACAGAAAAGATTTTAATGTTTTCTACAATATCATGATACCTCTGGAGTTTCGATCATGCTAATTATACTGCCTTTATTTCCCTGTTGCAGTATCTTCGGAAGATACGTATATATGGTCATCGGATATTCTTGGTTCATGCTGTAAGATTGCAATTTAGCTAAAAGTTTGATCTCTGGCTAGATTTCTTATTTATCTTAGTCAAGCCAATTTAGATATTGTGGCTTTGTATCATATTTCGTAAATGTTGTTTTACAGGTTCCATTGGGTCTGGGGATCACATGGCTCATTGCTTTTCTTCTCACTGAGCTTGGAGTTTATAGTTATAAAGGTTGTGATGCAAATGCACCTGCCTCAAATACAGTTACTGCTTACTGCAGGAAGCATGTGCCAAGGATGAAACACTGCCGTGTCGATACATCTCATGCCTTAAGATCTGCTCCCTGGTTTAGATTTCCATATCCACTGCAGTGGGGTACACCTGCTTTCAATTTGAGAATGGTCCTAGTGATGTGTGTGGTATCTATAATTGCATCTGTTGACTCTGTGAGTGTCTTGTTCCCATTTATTTAGTTGAAGACTTTCACATAGTATTTTTTCTATATCGTCATTAGTTTAGTTAGTAATACCATAATCATCAAATTTGAGAAGTACGCTATACTCACACGATACTTGTATGAAGAAATGAAAGTCTATGTTCTAAAATTTCCTTTATTGTCGTTTAGAAAGCAGAAGTACAGGTTCTATCTTATTATAGACGTGCATTAGTTTCTATGAAGTGAACTGGCTGTTCTGCAGATGTTGTTTGCTGTAACTAGCAGTCTAGGATGTAATGGACTTCTCATTTTTGCATGTCTCCATCTGGTGTATGTGGAGAATGAGTTGAAAACATTTGCAAAACCAGAGATTGATGTATAAAATAGCACTCCCTGGTTTGATGTGGATTTTCCCTAACTTACTGAGCTATGTTATCTTCTGAAAGAAAATATGACAATTTTCTGCACGCCAGGACTTTGACAGTAGTGATAGTTCAAGCTAGAAACACTATTTATTATCAAAAACTGATTTGTTATGGCATTAAAAGAAACCATGTTAAAATAATTCAAATATTTGCATGATTGTGCCTCTAAAATCATTCAACAATCATCATTGTACAGTTTGCAATTGATTATATCATTCTACCAAATTTTATTTGGCCAAACTAGTATCTAAGTTAAGTAAACCCGCCAATGCTAGTCCCAAGCTTGGATGAAAAAGGACTAGGGTTGCACATTAGGTTGCCAGCCAACGTGGATGGGTATCTAAGTTAAGAAATTGGATAACTGTCATTGTCAAATACATGTATGCATAGCCATTCACTGGTGTCCAAAAATACTTGGGTTTGCTCATGTCACCTAAATCCTCACCTAAATATATGTTTTAATTATTTGTCTCTCTCAAGGTGGGAACCTACCACGCATCAGCTTTGTTAGTGGCATCAAGACCCCCTACACCTGGAGTGGTTAGCAGGGGCATTGGTATGGAAGGCATCTCTAGTGTCTTGGCTGCATTGTGGGGCACAGGAGTCGGTTCAACAACTCTCACAGAGAATATTCACACTATTGCTACAACTAAAATGGGCAGTCGGAGAGCAGTCGAGCTTGGTGCTATCATTCTCATTTTGCTATCTTTTGTTGGTAGGCAAATATTTTATTTCTCCTTGCTATACATCAAAGGAATGATTTTTATTCATTCACCATAGCAATTCATACTCACTTAACATGTGTTCTTTTTCATGCTCGACTTTATTATAACAATGGCATATCTCAATTTATAAGATGCCAAACGTTTGACCAGGGAAAATAGGAGGATTTATTGCTTCTATCCCAGATGTCATGGTGGCAGGTCTCCTTTGCTTTATGTGGGCTATGATTGCTGCTCTAGGCTTGTCAAACCTACGTTACAGTGAGACTGGAAGCTCAAGGAATAATATCATAATTGGCCTATCATTGTTTCTCTCATTATCAGTGCCTGCCTACTTCCAGCAATATGGACTTATTCCATCTGCAAATTCATCTGTTCCGAGTTACTTCCAACCATATATCGTTGCATCTCATGGACCTATTCATACAGGATCTGGAGGGGTAACCTTTCATCTTCTCTGACAATTAATATGCTGATTACTATCCATTTCATATTTGTCTAGAACATGAATTCCTTTTCTTAGTGTTTTAGACTTCAAATATCAAATTAGAATTTTAGATAGTTGTTACATGGAACATCATGCCTCATTATCATACTCTTGAATTTATTTCCTTTAACAAACCACTGGTAGATAATCTAATACATAGGATCTTTCTGGAGTTTGAACCTAGAATCATTTTGATTATTGATACATGTGACAATTTCAGGTGAACTATGTTTTGAATACTCTGTTTTCATTCCACATGGTTATTGCATTTATTGTTGCTTCTATTCTCGACAACACTGTTCCTGGGAGCCGTCAAGAACGTGGAGTATATGTCTGGTCTGAACCAGAGGCAGCAAAAAGGGAACCAGCCGTGACCAAAGACTATGGATTGCCTTTCAGAGTCGGGCGTATGTTCAAATGGGTGAAATGGGTTGGCTTATAGCATGTTGTGGGTACCAAAAGAGATCATAGCAGTCATCATTCAATTCTCCAAATCTAGTACACGACAGTTGACATGTTTCTTTCTTCTGCATTATGGTGGTATGAACTTAGAATGAGCCCCAACCCCCCATGTAGATCTTGCAACCCAAAGTGCCACGTTGCCAGAGGTTTGCTTCATTCCCGTTGACATTTTAACTTCATTCTTCTTTCTGCCACTGCTACTCTGCTATTGGATCTTGTTCTAGCTTAGGGATTTCACGAGTGAATTTTATGTATAGTAGAACAAGTTATGGCCTTTCTATTTACCCGTGTATAGACTGTTGGTGCTAGTGAGAAAACATTCATTGTTGTTTCTGTTTTTTCTTTTAGTTATCGTTTACAGGGAGTTTCAGCTTTATATTAAAACTGGGATCCACCCTCCTTTTTTGCTCAAAGGTTTTTTTTACAACAAAGAAATAAAGTTGTGAAATTAAAATAAATAATCAGTATTAATGAGTGTATTGCATATGGAATTAATTGTTGTGGTATATAGATGTGGCATATGGAATTAGTTATTGTGTTATATAAATATAGCATGTGGATGTGTTTCGAGTTTTCTTTATATCTTTTTCACAATAGAAAAAAAAATCTATTGTGAAAAATAGGGTATGATTGTGATAGACATGCAAGTTTTGTTTTACCCATTTCCCCTTATTTTGTAATTTTTTGCTTCATAGTCCTATTAAAGAGCCAATATATCATAAGGATTTTGTAATTAATTTTGAAGCTTTCTTAAGTGCTTCACTTTATGTTACTTGCATAACTGTTTATGCTTCTGAATATATTTTTACAATAAAATTAAACAAACTTATTTTAAGAACTAAATTAACTCCTTTAAAATAATGAAAAAATCTATATTATTATAGTTTTCTATAGTTTATAAAATATAATAAAAATTATTAAATATTTAATATTCTTAAGGATGTAATATTTTGAGAATACCTAATTAGATACTCTTTTGTGTGGGTTTGTTTGGTTTTGATTTAGCTTGTTTGTCATTGGTCTAATTAGATTAATTAGATACTCTATCGTGTTTGATTTTGGTATTGGATTTTATTTCTGGTAATATTGTTTCTAGTTTTTAGTTTATGATTTTTGGATCCTGTTTTTTGTTTTTGTATTCTGGTTATTATTATTTTTTTGTTTTTTTTGTTTTTTATTTGTGTTCTAATTTTTAGCTTTTAGGGTTTTAGTTTCTATTTTGGGTTATGATTCTTGAGTTTTTTTAGTTTCTAGTTCTGATTTATAGGTTTTGGAATTTATTTTGGTTTTTGGATTATGTTTATGTTTTGGGTTCTGGTGCATTTCTAAGTTTAATTTTTATTTTGAGTTTTGTTCCATTTTGGACTATAATTTTATTGTGAGCTCTAATTTATTCTCGATTTTGGTTCTATTGTGGGTTTTCGTCTTTTTTTTTAAGGATTTAATTTTGTTCTAGTTGTATTGCTTTTTTTTTTAAGGTTCGAAGGCAATAAAACTTAGCATTATGGATGAGCTAATTTGAATTAAACGTGCGTTGCTGTGTTGGTATTTGAAGTGTGGATTTGCATCATCAGTTTGCTAGATAGGCGGTAAGGTGAGCATGTGATTGCGGATTTGCCGGTTTACTGATGACATTTCTTGTTGTTTAAAATTCATGTGAAAATTTATACTTGGGCAGTCTTCAATTAGGTCACAAGGTAGAGGATTTGTCTAAAAATAAGTGCATTCAATGCATCCTTTGTTGATATCCTCCGAGATGAAACGACGATTTCAAGGATGAATTAAGGATTTCAAGGTTAATGATAACTCTCTCATCATTTGTTATAATTTCAAGTACATTAGAATTTGTCAAATTTGCATCCGTAGAACTTATTGAAAAACGAAAATTTTTAAATGAATCTGCTTTGTTTATTTGTTTTTTTTTTATGAATTACAGTCTCTTATTTATTTATTTGTTTGTGTGACAGATCTTTCAGAAATTATAAAATCTCTTTACATAACAAATGGAGAAACTCCCAGTTTTATACTAAAAGAGAGAATACGTAGAGACAGAAGAAAATTTTGGTAGGTCATTTTTATTTTTATTTTATGTAAAAAATGTGATTTTCTAGAAAATATGTTTGGTTTGTATTTTCTAATCTTGTTTTCTAAAAAAGATATTACATTTTTTGAAAAACTAGAGAATAAAAGAAAATTATTTTTCAAAAAATGAGAAAATACGGTCTTCTGAAAAATAAAAATAGAAAATGGAGCAAACCAAACATCCCCTAAATTTTGCTCATGTACCTATTTTTATCTATCATGATTGCTAACATATGTTAGTGTTTTTTAGGATGGACTATAATTAATATATATGGTATTATCATGTTGAGATCTATGAGTTAAAAATTGATAAAACTAATATATTCATCCTTTCTATATGTTAGTCATAATATCCGAGATGAAAATTTTCGTAATTTAGCCCATATGTGTTAACATTGAAATGAATTAATGAGATCACTAGGAGCAAATGAATAATTTTTTATCATCTTAATACATATTGGAAATATGAATGAATCTCTCGTGTGCATTAAAGTTGAGTCTCATTTGAGGGATGTGTGTTTATGATATTGCATGAAGTTGAGTTTCATATTTGAGAGATGTGTGTTTATGATATTGGTTTATATATTAATTGAAGAAGTTATGGATATTGTAGAGAGAGAAATTCTCTTACATGTGGTGTCCCGGCTCCCAAAGAGTCGCTAGCCTAATATAGAATCGGACAATATCTCTCTCGTACGGTGGATACTTGAGGCATGAGTACAAGGTCTACACGGCTGCCATAACCCATCAGCCAACACAATTGGAAATATAAACATAAAGAAAAGACATGACATTATACACATAAAAGTCGCGTACCGGTATGACTTACGAAAAACAAAACAACAGCATAGACTTCTAGGGCACACAAAAGTACAAACCACGACACAACGGAAATAAACGCAGCAAAAGCAAATGGAAATACAGTATAGCAATAAATACCACACAAAACAAAATAGCCTCGAAACAGAAGGACTGGGACAGGTTGCCGGACACTCCAAACGATCAACTTGAAATAAAAATAAGACTAACGGTGTGAGTCCAAGAACTCAGCGAATACATATATCTGATATGCATAGTAAGCTATATTAACAGTAAGAGTCAAACTGACTATAGTCTCAAATGTGGAAGTAAGAAAAACTAAACTAGAATATCGAATAAATGATACGTACCAGAGTCAGAATAACCTGAAGATATAAGTCTGAATATGATAGGAGTAATGTAGGGTCACCAGACCCTATGTAAACATACCTCCTGAAGGTGCATATCAAATACCTATACTATAATCAAATGCAACAAGTACTGACAAATGCAATAATGCAAACAACAACCATGCAATAATGCATCATACGCATATGATGTCTGTACGCACTCTAGCTACCCGAACATTGGGTGGCCGAGTGGACAGGATGTCAGTGAGCCAACTGCTCCAACAACCATAACCCCAAAACTAGGCAAGAGGGAGCCAACTTCTCACGGGTCCCACAACCCATCATAACATGTACCCCTACACCAACAAGGAGGAGCCAACTGCTCGCGGGTCACACAACCCATCATGACACATACCCAAAGCTAGAAAAGGGGGGCCAACTGCTCTCTATACCACTGTTGCCTGCTACCATGCTCTGGCATCACTATCCATGAGTGACCAAGCGAAGACACGACATAACAACTACACACACTAGAAGGGGTCCTTGACTGCAATGATGCACTAGAATTACTACTTATGAGTGACCGTGTAGAGTCTTAGCAGGGCAACTGTAAGTGATATGAGATAAGTGTCCTAAGACAATCGCCTTATGATTGTAATCATTTATTTTAATAAATGAATATTCACTATTTGGGTATACATGTTTGTGTATTTGATTGATATCTTAAACTCATTTACTGAATGCCCGCAATATAAGTCACAGCATGAGAGAATTTGTGATGAATTCACAACTAGTGATTATCTCTACATGTGCAATTGTGAAGTATTGAAATTGTCCCTAGTCGATGAATTGATAAATACGTACACTATCAATTCTGTTGAGACTAGCATGGGTTATTCTCTAATCAGCTGATTCTCACTGGCTAGTGACATTGAGATGTCCGGAGATAAACATGAATGCTAGTTAAGGGAACTAGTTCATTGGAGCGACTGGATGTAAAACTTCATATGGTAGTCTACATATAGATGTGTCAGTGAAGTTCTTACTGCAGCTTAAGTGCGATGTTTCTTTGACTTGCGGTGTTCAAGTCATCTTGGTCATGGAGACTTATACTTTGACATCTTAAGCAAGCGTCTCCAAGGAGGTGTGGACCCAGGATGATTGGGTATAAGCCGAAGTGCTCGAAGATGTTTGAACAACCTACAAAGGATTCACCACTCCTTGCGAGGAGATGTATACCCGAGGCCTATTGTCGGATTGTTACTCGAAGCCTCTGGCCAGAGCATGACATGTTCAGAGTATGAATCTCTTAAATACATTAGAGTAATTAGAATCCGTAGGACGAGAAAACGTTACTTGGGCTAGGTGTGACGTAGTCAGCCTAGTGGGGACTGACACACATAGACCATGTCCTGGACCAAGTGGGTATAAGATTGAAGGGAATGGGGCACGATTCATTATAGCTGCTGAAAGGTTTCAGAATTGTTTCTGAGGTTAACCGTTGATCTTTCGATTAATTAGGGATCATGATGTACTACTAGGTGTCACTCATGATCGTTCTATAATTGATTAATTATAGACGATCAACATAAATCGAAAGCCTATTTAGTCACACGCACTACGAGTAATCCGAGGGATTTAAAACGAGTTGAAAATTAGATTTTCCAATCAAGAGAGATTAAGTTTGGTTGAGTCAAACGATAAGTTGAATCTGAATTTTTCAAAGACGCATCGGAAGCGTAAAATGGCTAAGTCTTTTGAAGACTTAATAGATGAATTAAATAAGTTTAATTCATTGGGGCTTGGCTTGGATGGGTCGGCCAAAGAGGGCCTCCATCCTCTTTGCTTGGTCGGCCACAACAAAGGGAGAGAACCAAGTTTTTGGTTCAATTTATAAAATAAACTAAGTGTGGTTTGTTTTATAAAATTATGGATGATATAAATTTTTATATAATAAAGCAAGGTTTGGTTTATTTATCTTGGAAATTAAAATGAACCATGGATTGGTTTATTTTATAAAATCAATCATGGATTGATTTACCATGATAAGGAAATTTATTCCATAGGAGAGAAGAGACTTGATTGATTTTTTATCATGAATTAAAATATGATTTTAACCATGATATAGAATCAAACTTGGCATGATAGAATAAGTTATTCCATATTTGAGAGGCTTGATGGTTGAGAGGCCACTATATAAAGGACCCAAGGCAAGACTTGGGTAATAATCGTAGAGATGAAGGCATAGGCTCTCTCCCTCTCTTTCTCTCCTTCTCTTCTCCCCTTCTTGCCATGCGCCAACCAGCCCCAAGAAGGAGCACCAGCCGGCCATCCTTTTGTGGTTAGTCTTCCGACTTCTCTCTTGGTTTTTCTCGTCGCGTTCTCGGAGAATCTAGTAGTTCTCGAGAACACGAAACTCGTGACTTTGCGAAGTCATCCCGGAGATACTCGGCGTGGACGCGAATAGAGGCAGAGCTTCTAAGGGACGCTTATGGTTGGATCTCGTCGCTTCCTTCGAGTTACACGAGGTAATACGTAAATTAGTTTATGTTTCTGCAAAATTTTAAATATATGATCATGTCTACATAAGATAAAATTGCATGCTTAGATGTGTGGTTAAATAATTAGAGAAATTATTTATGCTAAACCTTCCGCTGCACATAATTATTTTTAAAAATTACGAACCCGCATCCATGTCAACATGCACCTGGTCCCAACACCTAGCGAAGGGCTGCTAGGAGTTGAAGACCTAGCGAAGGACTGCTAGGCACCAAGCGAAGGGCTGCTAGGAGTTGAAGACCTGGCGAAGGACTGCTAGGCACCTGGCGAAGGGTTGCTGGGCAAAAGTCCAACCGGAGGAGCCGGTTGGCAAAAGGTAAACTCTCCTGAGAGGAGTAGGTGAGGACGCGTTCCCCGTCGAGGGAACAGTAGGGGTCGGTTAGACCTAGGGTTCCATTTGGGAGACCCGAAGTCAGAACCAAAATAGCTACGGCTGTAGAAATCAACTAATATTCTTGCCTTGTTTGTGTTGGTACTAACCTTGAATGCAGGGACCGAAGGAGTGTGTTTCTGCAGCTCAGAATGCCCCAAAGGAGAGGGGCAGGCCCAACACATCAGCAAAAGGGGCATATAACCAGGAATTGAAAAACCTTGGAAAAGTGAGGTTTTTCTTGATTTCGGAGTTATGAAAATTTTCTTTCTCAAATTATCCTTCAATATTTACTCATTAAGACAAAACTACCCTTAATAATTAATTATATTACAATTCATTGCCATAGCCGGCTACGACCGATGACCAACGATGATCAGCTGCCAGCGGCCGATGACGATCGACTGCCGACAGTCGGCGATGATCGGCTGTTATCGATCGGCGACCAATAGCTCGCGGTCGGTGACAATATTGGTGACAGTGACCGACAGCCGGCGACGACCGACGATCGGCAGCCGGCGGCGATCGGCGACCGGGGTGACCGACAGTTAGCAGTAACCTGCAACCGGTGGTCGGCGACGACTGACAACCTGCAGCCGACGGCGATAGACGGTCGGTAACGATATGATTTTTAAAAAATAAAATAAATATAATCATAGATCGTTGATATGATAACTAATATAATTTTTTAAACTTAAATCGAAAGGGTAAACACATATAAAATATTATATATTTTTTATTTTTAATTTAGACAAGCATACAATATTATAATACTTATATTAAATTAAAAGATAATAAGGTAAAATATTATACTAGATTGTATACTATTACCTTCAAACAAATAAAGTTTTATTTAATGATCTAAATTGAACTAAACAACATTAGGTTATATTTCATTCCCCAAAAACTAGGGTTCTCTATGATAACTTCAACCAAACAGACCCTAAGGGTGTGTTTGGTTGAGGGTGTTCGTTGATAACCTTGGTTATTCATCCCTAAAGGTTTTGTGTTAGCGGTTTGTTCCTTGTTAATTTAATTTGTTTTTTATTTCGTTGTGTACTAACAAAGTATAGGCGAAAATCATAATTGAAGGTGATCGACTATTCACTCCCCTCTAGCCGGGTCAACGATTCTCAACATCAGAGACCATTCAAGAGCGCTCGACATTCATCCAATAACATCCTATTCAAACTCGGAAAGTCCACTCAGAAGCTCGACAGTTAGCTTGTTGGCTCTAGGCGGTCGACTTCTCGGCCGACTCATGATCGGTACTCAAGAGACAAGACCAACCTCCGGTCTTCTCAATCGGACGACTCGACCAGACCATTTTAACATAAATAAATCTGAATTTTGATGGTGTAATTTCTAATTCATGTTGGATACAAGTAAATGGAAAGGGAGGTGGAGAGGAAAAAGACTCCATTGTGAATAGAACTTTAGTTACACATTGGGAGTTTCAAGGCATATTGGTTGGTTTAAATTGTTTTACAAGCATGTTAGTTGTGAACAAAGGCATGGGGAGAGGCTCTCTCTCACGCATGGGTACGCAGGGGGGGTGCAAATCCAGGGCCCGGATTTGTACTGAACCAGTTGATTCGTGTGCGTGCACGACCTATGCGTGTCGAATGTCGAACCGGTCGGGACAAAATTTGTGTAAGTGAATAAACGAATGTTTTGCCATCTGGAAAATTTTTTGCTCAAATGTAACAAATACATTAACTGTTGATTAATGCAAAATCGGTAACCTCCAGACGTTTGGATCTGGTTAATTAGCAGTAAATGACTGCATGGGTCCAAGCCCTATATAAAGAGGCTGTAGCCAAGAGCAAAAAGAAGAGAACAACGAGAAAATTGTCTTCCACCACATTCCCAAGTCTCGGGTGATTAACCCTTGGTAGCAATCAGGTACTTTTTCAGTTTGCCACGAGTAACGAGTGATTCGTTGTGCCCGTGGTCCCGCTGTTATATCCTGAGAGTCAGACGTCTATCAGAACCTCGAAGCATAGTCAAAGGAGGACAAATCTGTTTCAAGGAAACTGCATTACGCAAGCCTCAGCAACTCTTCCTCTCCGGCTCGGGACGTTCGGTTCGGGAAGACCGATTCGGGAAGTCCAGTTCGGGAAGATCGGTTCGGGAAGTCCGATTTGGGAAGTCCGGTTCGGGACGTCCAGTTCGAAAAGACCGGTTCGGGAAAACCGGGTCGGGAAGTTCAATTCTGGATATTTTGCTTGGGATTTCCAACTCAAGAGTCTGCGTCCGTGTACAAGATAACTCGGGTCATTTAACAGCTAAGTTTGAATTAATTTGTAATTTCAATTTATTTTAAACTCTCCAATAGAGTATATCTCCGAACAATTTAGTATATTCATATATCTTTGATAAATACCTCCAGTTGATTGTAGAATGTCTCAATCTTGTGGGGGGCAATGGCGATTAATTATTTTCCAAACACCTATATCATAATTCGATCCTTAGCTATAATAAATTTTATAATTTTTTTTTAAATGGGCGTGCAATCGTAGAATATTAAATTTCTAAATTATCCGTCATGAATATTTTTTAATTTATTCTAATGGTATGTAAAAAATTTTTATGGAGTCGGATGAATTCTTACACATGGGATATTACCCCACCTGATTTTTTTTTTTTTGATAATTTTTCGATATGGATAGTGAGGGTCTGAGGGACACGGAATGATTACCTAGAAATATTAATTTGTGTGCTGGACAAACGATTTTGAGACGTAACAGCCGTGATCTATGGTTGGAATGTACGGCATTCAAAGGTGGAGGCAATGGCAACCAAAATTCAAACTTTAAGGAAAAAAATTTGACTCTCTGATACGGTATTAAAAATTAAAATTTAATGAACATAAAAATTTATTCATTCTAATAAAATCAAATAAGCTTATTACCAAAAATAAAATTTGACTCTTTTAAGATAATAATAAACTAAGCCATTATATTTTATCTATACTTTCTAAAATATAATAAAAGATTATACATTTCAATAATATTTTTTATTACTATTGTAAATTAGGATGGGTAGAATAAGATGCTCTGTAATTTAACTTTAACTGCCACTTTTTTTTTTTACATCTTTAGGCTTGAGTATGTCATCAGAAAAATATTTTTTTAAATAAAATAAAATCATAGCTACAAAAGTCTTGGCTTGTTTTGTTTGCCCAGATTTTTTTTACACCTTATTTGGAAAGAAAGGAATTGAAATTCCTTTAAAAATTGGAATTTAATTTCATCATTTGGTAGTAATTTTCATGAAAAAATTGTTAAGGAATTAAATTCCAATTCCTTTCAAACCCCTCAAAATAAATCACACCTAAACACATGTGATTTGTGAAAGAAATTGAATTCCTTTCACTTAAACAAATTAAATTACTAAATCACCCCCTCACAAAACAAATCAAAGTTGCTCCAGCTCCATCCTCGCAGGATAAAATCGTAAAAGTATAATAATTGAATTCAATTCAATTCTATTTTTACAATTCATTCCAAACATGGGAATTAGAATTCAATTCCGGTCGACCGGAATTGAATTCCAATTCTTTACTTAGAGGGTTTCCAAACAGGGTGTTAAATTAGATTGTTCGTACCAATTAATTATGTAGATAATTGACTCAGTCCAATAAAAATTTTCATTGATGATCAGGACAGCATTGTCACTCTACAACCAGCATTCCAAAATTATCTTCCCACCGAAAGAAATTTAACCGTGGAAATTCCTTGCATTTGGGCCGCGGAGGAATTTGCATAGACTTTTTGTTTCCTATATAGTGAAGAAATGATCAAGTGGAAGTTGATTGTTTGTGGAATAAATTATGACTTTTTTATCTTTGGAACGTAAGGCTTTCAGAACTTTTAAACATTGTTGTAAAATTCTGTTGTTGCTTTGGCCAACCCAATTTGAAGTCTCTTACTTGTATCTTGAGTTTGTTCTTTTTCCAAGAAAATCAATCTTCAAACTTACAGTCGAACCATCCATAATTCAGTGTACAGAGGAATCCCTCCAATATTGAACATCTTAAAATTTACTCTTCACCAAATCTCTTGATGTGAATTCACTTGTAGCTAGATGATGTTATCATGGAACTCTTCATATCAGTCATTTCTACTTCGGTAATTTATCAAAAGGCGTATCTAAGAATTGATATTTACCAAAAAGCGTACCATAGTTTCATTTTCACCAAAGGACACACTTATTTTAGTGAATTTCCTCTTATACCCCTCCTGCTATGTATTGCCTTCTCTTTCTCTCTCAGTAACAAATTCCGAGACATCTGCACATGCAACGTGACTTAATTACCGACTTTTATTTTAAAATAATATATTATGGAATCGGCGTTAAATTAAAAAATGTAAGGTAAAAATTAAAAAAATATTTCACTTAAAAAATTTCTCATCCAACGTGATTTAAAATATAAATAAATGATCTTTATATTTGATTAATAGAAATTAATATATGAAATAATATTTAATAAATATATTAATGTATAAAAAACTTTTGAAAAAAATTGACCGTGGGCTTGAAATCTATTAATTTCAGGCCCACGCTAGATCTGAAATATTTTTATTTCAGGCCGACGCTGGACCTGAAATATTTTTATTTCAGGCCCACGCTGGGCCTGAAATATTTTTATTTCAGGCCCACGCTGGGCCCGAAATCTTTTGATTCAGGCCCGACGTGGACCCAAATTTTTTTTAAAAAAAATATTAATATATAAAAAACGTATCAAAACACTTAATTTCAGATTCAAACGTAGGGCCTGAAGTCATCTCAGGAGGGTCTGAAGTCAAATAACTTCAGATCCTATAAATAATTAATTTAATAAATAATAATTAAATATAAAAAAATATTTTTAAAATTAAAAAATTTTCAGTGCCCTTGGGACCTAAAGTTATCCGACTTCAAGCCCAAGGAGGGCCTGAAGTTTGATGACTTCAGGCCCTCCATCATTAAATATAAAAAAATATTAAAAAAATTATAAAAAGGTATAATATATAATTATATATTATTTATAATTTTTATACAAAAGGTATAATATATAATTACATAATAATAAAATATTATTATAATGAAATCCAGATATGAGAGGTTCATCAGTTGGTCAAAACTCACTGATATTTCTAAACTACTCCTATTTCATTGGTGATATCTAATATATAGATGTTTAGACATCTAAAACATCATCTCCTATCTCTACCCTCTCTATTCATATGGAGTTTTCAGAAATCCAGATATGATAGGTCCATCAGTGAGTTTTGGTCAAACCCCACTGATATTTCTAAACTACTCCTATTGCATTGGTGATATAAAGTGTATAGATGTTTGGACACCTAAAACATCTTCTCCTAGGTCAACCCTGTCTATTGATATAGAGTTTTCAGAAATCCAGATATGGGAGGTCCATCAGTGGGTTTTGGTCAAAACCCACTGATATGGCTAAATTACTCATATTGCATTGGTGATATCTAATATATAGATGGTTGGACACCTAAAACATCATCTCCTACCTCTAACCTCTCTATTCATATGGAATTTTTAGAAATCTAGATATGGGAGGTCCATCAGTGGGTTTTGGTCAAAACCCACTGATAGACCTAAAAATCTCTTATTGCAACATAATTTATAATCATTAGAAGTTTGGACACCAAAAATACCATCTCCTAGCTCAACTCTAACTAGAACTATTGATATTTTTATTTAATTTACTTATATTTATCCAAGATTTGTTCAGACCCTCCAAGATTTTTATTTAATTTACTACATCTCCCATATCTGGATTTCTAAAAACTCCATATGAATAGAGAGGTTAGAGGTAGGAGATGATGTTTTAGGTGTCCAACCATCTATATATTAGATATCACCAATGCAATAGGAGTAATTTAGCCATATCAGTGGGTTTTGACCAAAACCCACTGATGGACCTCCCATATCTGGATTTCTGAAAACCCTATATCAATAGAAGTGGTTGACCTAGGAGAAGATGTTTTAGGTGTCCAAACATCTATACACTCTATATCACCAATGCAATAGGAGTAGTTTAGAAATATTAGTGGGTTTTGACCAAAACTCACTGATGTACCTATCATATCTGGATTTCTGAAAACTCCATATGAATAGAGAGGATAGAGGTAGGAGATGATGTTTTAGGTGTCCAAACATCTATATATTAGATATCACTAATGAAATATGAGTAGTTTAGAAATATCAGTGAGTTTTGACCAAAACCCACTGATGGACCTCCCATATCTGGATTTCATTATAATAACATTTTATTATTATGTAATTATATATTATACCTTTTTTATAAAAATTATAAATAATATGTAATTATATATTATACCTTTTTATAAAATTTTTTTTATATTTTTTTATATTATCAGACTTCAGGCCCTCCTTGGGCCTGAAGTCGGATGACTTCAGGCTCCAAAGGTACTGAAAATTTTTTAAATTTAAAAATATTTTTTTATATTTAGTTATTATTTATTAAATTAATTATTTATAGGATCTGAAGTTATTTGACTTCAGACCCTCTTGGGATGACTTCAGGCCCTGCGTTTGAATATGAAATTAAGTGTTTTGATACGTTTTTTATATATTAATATATTTTTAAAATAGAAAAAAAATTTGAATCCACGTTGAACCTGAATCAAAAGATTTCAGGCCCAACGTGGGCCTGAAGTAAAAAATTTTAGGCCCACGCTGGGCCTGAAATAAAAAATTTCAGGCCCACGCTGAGCCTGAAATAAAAATATTTCAGGCCAGTGTGGGCCTAAAATTTATTGATTTCAGCCTCAGCGTGGACTTGAAATCAATAAATTTCAGGTCCACGGTCAGTTTTTTTCAAAAAAATTTTAGTGGACAGTTTTTTTCAAAATTTTTTTATACATTAATATATTTATTAAACATTATTTAATATATTAATTTTTATTAATCAAATATAAATATCATTTATTTATATTTTTAAATCATGTTAGATGAGAAATTTTTTAAGTGAAATATTTTTTCAATTTTTACCTTATATTTTTTAATTTAGCATCGATTTCATAATATATTATTTTAAAATAAAAATCAATAATTAAATCACGTTGCATGTGCAGACGTCTCGGAATTTATTACTGAGAGAGAAAGAGAAGATAGTACATAGCAAGAAAGGTATAAAAGAAAATTTACTAAAATAAGTGCACCCTTTAATGAAAATAAAATCATGATACGTTTTTTTGATGAATACTAATTCTTAGATACGTCTTTTGACAAATTACCGTTTCTACTTTATAAATTATATTCAATTTAGCAACTACGAGAAACACTTTGAATTTTATTTACTAATCTGATGCAGAAAGAGATACTTTTAAACAAACTAGTCTCAGAATACTTCATGTTTGGCGACTTTTGAGCACGGAAGAGGCACCAAGTTCTCATATCAAAAGCCCAAAACATTTTAAATTTTCCAAACAGAACCACCCAATGGTGAAGGACTGCATGAGAAGGCAATTAACCAATATTTTAAACCTTCATTGTATGCAATATTGACTTTTGCCCTTGAGTACCATACAAGCACTTAGCTTAGCACAACATTTGGTTGCTTCCATCGGATGAAGGGTCCAAAACCCCATCCTGAAGAACCATTCCATCTCTTTTCAAAACTGAACGAGGAAGAGAATTCCTAGTTAGAGGAGGCTCTTTAGTACCAAGGTGGAAGGGTTCAACATTGCGCTGGTGCACAGAGCTTGCAGATCTGCTACGGAAAGCTGTTTCATTTGTCAAATTCGGAGGAAGGGAATATCTGATGGAATGAGGAAGTTCCATTCCCTGAGAGCAACTCATAGAATTCTTCTTTTCAAAAGGAAAGCCAGTTCTTGACAAGGGTGTCCTCTGTGGTTTCAAGCACGAGTAGGAGTAAGGTAAGGTTTTCCTCATGGAAGCAGGAGGACCCATAACTGGATGAGAATTACCAATGTTAAATTTACTAGCTGAATCCTTGGACCCAGCTTCAAAATAAGGAATAGCTGAGTGATGATCAACAGCAGTGGTGAGAGCATACCCACGACGAGGACAGCTAGTTCCTAAATTCAATACTGAAGGATAAAATCCATGCTCTGAGTATTGTGTTCGATGGAAAGTATCACTCGATAATCTAAGCAGACCAGCAGAACCAATGGGAGCTTTCAAACTTTCATCAGGCATAGTTGTGCTAGCATGGTAACTGGTCACCGATGTTAAATCCTTGGTGCCTAGACCTGGCAAAGGCAATCTATGGAGATCTTGTCTCAAGTACACCTTGGCTTGTTGAAGAGCCTCAAGAACTTGTAGGCTGCTGCGGGCTGATTGATTTTGTTTAACACAGGGCGGTCCTTGAGTACCTGGTAATTGCCATTTAGGTATATCTTTCCTGGAATTAAAAGCAGCATGGCTTCCAATTGGCGGTGAGTCAATAGGGCTTTCTGCCAGTATGTTATTGTTGTTAAGAGATCCATGATCATTGTTTTTATGTACTAGACCATCACAACGTTTGGGAAGAGAGCTTGACACAGTGCTTGGCAGCTTAGGCCATGTAACCTCAACAAAGCAAGCTTCAACGTCACTGACTGTCACATGTTGATGTGTTTGACTCACTAAGCCATCACAAGCCTCTGGACTTCTAAGTTCATTATTACTGTCATTAATTTTTCCTGAATGTTGATCATTGGATGAATTGTGCATTGGATGCTCATCATATTCATTTGATGTGTTGAGAGGCCGTTCACCATTTGACAATGTCTCAAGCACATGATTATTGGAAGGGCATGTAGGTTCTTTGATCCCAGGCAAAACCCCAATAGCATCTGGTTTTGCTTCCTCATCTCCGTATGTAATTTTCTCAAAACATGTCAATGTATCTTTTTGAAATTCACCATCGACTTCAGTCACATAAGATAGTTTCTCGTGCTCAGAGTAATCCTAAATTGTGAGAACAAAAAATTAGAGAAAAATAAATACTAGCTCAACAAATAGTCAAAATAATTTTATTCTCTCGATAACAATTAGCCAAAATGACATGATGTATATTTGGCCCAAAGAAACACAATGAATGAAAAAGCATCAACAGCAGGGTGCTGCTATTTTGATTATTATCAAAGGGCTCCCGCCACATCTAGTATGCCCATCATACTTTTTACCTTGATATAATGAAAACTGAATAGTTCCGCTGTGACATATTGAATTCCCTTCCTAATTTTAATTTCATATGAAATTCCCGAACTAAGAAAAGTGAACAGCAAACCCTTCCTAATTTGACATATTGTAAAGTGAACATTCACATACATTTTCATCAGAATTAGGACCATTTTTGCCTCAAATTGATCAAAGTGAACAATTCAAACGAAATATTCATTTTTAAATAAGGGTGAAGAGCGGTATAAGAGATGATAGGATGCCCTGTGGAAATAGCCAAAGTCTTGCAACAAGACAACAAAGAAATTATTAATAGATAGATTTGGTTGATTTCCAAACCAGGCTTTGGATATCAAAGGATTCAAGGCAAAGAATAACTCTCCTATCTTTCCTAGGCATTTCACCATATTCTTATTCATTCTTTTTCAAGAACTGATTGACATGCATTGCTTCCCAGACATTTGGCAGACTTTCTAAGAACTTTTCGGGAGCCTCAGAATGAAGCACATCTTCAAAGACTTAATTATTTTTTCATGATTTGATCATGCACAACTTGCTAATATAAAAGGAGTACACCTCTTCTCTTTATCATAAAGAAAATCAATGCCAATGCTTGAATTATTCTCAGGAAACAAGTTTAGGAACAGTGACAAAAAAGCTCAATAGACACAAAAAAAAGGTGCAAATAGTGATCTAAAAGTCAGTTGGACAAGTGCAAATTGAAAAATATTCTAAAGCAAAAATACAGTAAGATTTTATGAGCTAGTTGAGTAGACCTCCATAACGTCTATTGAATTTCTTTGTATAGTAACATTGTTGGAATTTGGATGTACTTTTAGATTTCTAATTCTCAAGAATAAAACAAAGAGGATGTGCGAAATAAAAACAAATAGAGATAAGACAGAGTAAACAAACTAGAAAAATATTATACCAGGAAACCTGGTGCCAAAGCAATAAAGAAACCCTAATGTAAGAAGCAAGGGTGCTGCAAAATTGTGGTAAGGAGGATTCAGCAAATTCCTCAAGGGTATTACTGAACTTTCAAAAATATAAATAGCCAAGAATTACAGATATGTTTGAACTATAACTTGATCCTTAAGCCATCATTGCCTACATATCCAAAAGCAAGAAAGAAACCACAACATAAGAAGCATGGGTGTTGCAAGGATAATTTGGCAAATTCCTCAAGGGTATCACTAAACTTTTGAAAATCTAAATAGCCAAGACTTACAGTTAAAGTTTTGAACTACAAGTTGATATTTACACCATCATTGTCTGCATGTATTATACAACTAAGAAACTTACCAGATTTGAAAATTTATTTTCACTGTATTTCTTTTCCCATTCTTGTTGAGCCTTTTCTTCTGCCTCAAACTGTCCTATTAGCTGGGCTTGCTGCTCTAGAACTCTTTCCATCTCTTCATCTCTCACACTATCAATTCCATCAGTTTCTTTCTTATCTAGAAAAGATGTGCTACTTCCAGAAACATTTGCAAACAATTTTGTAAATTCATCATGATTAATTGTAAAATGATCTACCAAATCTGCAGAAGCCAATCTGGTAGAGCAAAGGCCAATGTTCTTATGTTCAAACTTTATAAACAAAATAGAAAAGAAATGAAAAGCATACCCCTTGTCTTCCTGCTTTATTTTGTATGACTTTCCCGAGCGGTACTTTGGAGAAGACTCAACACATAACATAAAACTCTTTTGCCTATATCCTTGCTTGATTGGCTTTCCTTTTGGCTTCAGGGGAGAATTTGGGTTGCTACGATGGCTTTTCCAAGATAAGCTCGTGAGTTGGGAGGAGGAATCTTCAAGAAAGAATTTGATTGTGCATCTGCAATAACAATTCTTTCTTCATTGCCTTTGTACAGGGTTCACTTCTAAAACGTTCCTTGCACCCTTTTTCGCCAATAGTACATTCATTTTTATCAAAGCTAGAATCAATTGCATCAGACAGATCATTCATTCCATTAGTTTCAAGAATAGATATGGCCTCATTTGCTGCCTGTTCTGTTTTCCTCCTCTGGATGATCATGACCCTTAGTTGCTCCTCTAGTTCCATGACCTGAACAAGAAATATTAACAAACCAAATTTAAGTGATAGAAAACTCTAAGAGGAATTTACCATAAGAAAACGTAACAGAATATTTATCTGACCCTTTTAGCCAATTGACCAGCCTTTTCCTTTGCAACTTTAGAAACTGTCCTCTCAGAAAGTAATCTAGCGCGTAGAAATTCAATGGTCATTGCTGTGGAGTCACCCATGATCGGTACCATCAAAAATTGAACCTAAATCTCAAAATCCTCCACAATGAATCAATTTTGTTCCTGAAAAGTAGCATATGTAATTATCCAAATAAGTCAACCCAATCTTACCAAACACCAAATAACATGGTTATATGGGTTCCTAGAAAAAAGGTTTTATAAGGTAAAAAATGAGGCATGGGTTCCTTGGTAAATGTTTTATAAGGTAAAAAAAAAAAAGAACAAGCAAATGAAGAAATGAAAATAACAAACATACTGTGTTGGGATCATACACAAAGCCTGGTGTTTTCATGTACATTAGTCAGTCAATTTGCTCACGCTGAAGAAGGAACTAAAGCAAAGAGATTGTTAGAATCTTCAAAATCAAAATAAAAAAAAATCCAAAGAATTTTCAAATCATGGAGAAGGAAGAAGAAGAGAGCATTGGAGCTCATGGGATAACTTTGGTGACTCAATTCCACATAAAATATTTGAAGAGAGATTGAGGCATTNCAGTTGACGCAGATGCTCAACCATATCGAAAGCATCCATTAACTCATGTTGCTTCTGAAGCTCAGAGTTCATGGTTGCGAGCATAAGGCATGACACATCTAATGCGTCATCTTGATGCTTCTTGTGAGCATCACGGTCAGCTCGCGTGGCACTGGCAGGAGGTGCCTCGGGAATAGGCTGCTCCAGAACGTACAGTTTACGTTCTTGCTTGAGAACTATTCTCAAGTTCCTGTACCAGTCCAGGAAGTTTGCTCCATTGAGCTTGTCCTTCTCAAGGACAGATCGCAGAGAGAGAGTGTTCGCGTTTGTCGACATGGCAATCTTACAACAATAAAAATGCAGAAAAAATATAAATAACATATTCCAACTATCATTTAATTAGGCCTTTAATTAAATGATTCTCCCACTGAATTATAGAAAGATTTGTAGAATCAAGTCATAGATGTGGTCAAACCACACTATAAGATTCTATCTAAATTAACTATAACATAGTGGGACAAGATCCACATCATACTAAGCCTTGAGTTAGCTTTGGCTAAATCGCCCAAGACTTAGTACGATCGGTAGGTAATAATTTACCGATTACATCTCTATGCAACTCTTGTTTATAGGATTAAAATTTACATTTACATAAAAACTTGAGTTAGCTTTGGCTAAATCGCCCAAGTTTTAATATAAATGCGATTTTTATCCTACCTTTCCAAACGATTGGAATATGGCCTATAGTTAGACTCGATCCAACCGAGTTAACTAGTTTTACTCAATCTGATTGAGTTTGTTCTCACCCAAGCCGTGATAGGCGGGACCAAGATTGTCCCTCCGTACCCTACCAAGATTAAATGTGTTGCTCTGCTTTGGCAGATTCAACAACAACAAATGATCGAGGTAGTGATAGGTATCAAAACTTGGTAGGCATTTTCGAGAATGAGTTGATTTGAATTAGATCGAATCTAATCGCAAGAGAGAGGGTGTATCATATACACAAGGCTCTAATTATTTTACTCTAGCATGCATCACATACAAGCAAATAATAAAATAATTTAATTTGTGATTGGATCATGGCCCTACTACGATCTTCTCAAGCCAATGAGAAGATCGGACGGTCAACCCTAGGGTTTCGCTTCTCCAAGCTTCTCCTTTGACCGCCACGTGTCGTCGGCTCCCTCCATAACTCCGTCTTCGGATGGACCGCCCACCATCTTCATTTTGTACATTACAAAAATAATAAAATACAGAAATAAAATAAAAGAAGCCGACTCGCAGGTCGCATCCACTATACAACACGCACAATCACAAAAACGGTACGCAGACCGTAATATGAATTACAACACATTCCAATCACATTGGGTTTTTATTGGGCCATGATCATCACAAATGCATACATAATTCCTAATTATGTATTTTAAATAAATTTCTATAATTTTTCTACAATTTTACAATATTATGAGTTACACTTCCGTAACGGTCCCGCTACGCGATTTTCGGGCACGATTTCGGGACAATGCCCCTCGCGGGGTTAGGGGTCGCGCCCCTACTCGCGAAATGAATTTCACGAGTGTCCCAAAATCATCTTACAGCAACTTAAGCCGCTGTCCCGAAAGATTATAGCGAGATCTTTCCGTTTCGGAAAGTTTTTCTCGATCGGTGAAGCCTACAAGTGTCCGAACACTTGTTGCTTCAACTTCATGAGAAAAATACCCATAAATACTATAAATTTCGAAAAATCACAGAATATTATTTTTCTGTAAAATTTTGTATCTAATACAAAAAAAAAAACAAATTTAAACTCGTACAAGGTTCGCACGTGGCTCTGATACCACTGTTGGAAATTCTAGGCCGCAAAAACCGCTTTTTGCGTTGCGGAAACCCCAGAATCTCGGCCACGGATCCGTGCGAACTTATAAAACAAATACGAGTACGAGTTTAATATCTAGATCTACACTAGATCTACGTGATAAGGTCATTACCCTTGACGCGTAGCCCTTCGCTTTCCCGCTTGTCCAAGAGGCCGCCGGATCTCGTAGAGTATCAAAGTAGACACTCCTCTATATGTATCCACGCGAACAAAAGAAGATGGATCGAAACCTTGGTGTGCTAGCACCCCTATGGGTTTCGGCCAAGAGAGGGAGAGGAAGAAGAAAAATCCGGGAGGAGAAGAAGAACCACCAAAAAGAAACAAAACCCACCTTTTGTTCACCTTGGGTGGCCGGCCACTTAATGGCCATTAATGGCCATTAGGTGGCCGGCCATAATGGCCATTAAGTGCCATTAGGTGGCCTTCCAAATCCCCTATCAATTTGAATTCGAAATTCAAATGGGGGGGAAAACCAAGTCAAGTCTAACTTGAATTGGAACCAAGTCAAATCAAACTTGATTTGGATTTAGGTCAAGTCAAACTTGCCTTTTATGGACTTTCCATATTTAGCCAAGTCAAACTTGACTTCATTTCTTCTCCCATGTTGAGTCTGACTCGAAGTGGAACCAAGTCAAGTCAAACTTGATTTGGATTTAGGTCAAGTCAAACTTGCCTTTTATGGACTTTCCATATTTAGCCAAGTCAAACTTGACTTCATTTCTTCTCCCATGTTCAGTCTAACTCGAAGTGGAACCAAGTCAAGTCAAACTTGATTTGGATTTAGGTCAAGTCAAACTTGCCTTTTATGGACTTTCCATATTTAGCCAAGTCAAACTTGACTTCAATTTTTCTCCATCTATTTGTTCTTTGCGTGTGACCCTATAGGTTCTTGTAACGTTGGCAATGCTTCTAACCTCTTAGAAACATAAGCAATGAGCGGTATCTAGCAACACATCATTGCTACCCAAGTTACAAGAATGTTGAGATCCAACATCACCTTGTGACTAATAATTGTGACTCTCACAATATATGATAATGTCCCTCTATCCATTTGATATCTAGATCGACTCAATTGAGGCATAGACCGTGTCATCCTCGAGTCAATCTATATCTTGAACTCCAAGTAGACTCACACTAATCAAATGAGTTCAATATCTCATATTGACTCACTTGGGCATGGCCATGCACTTTGTGGTCTAACTCTATCAAGAATACGATATCGCTCCCGTCATATAGGAGGGATAGATCCCATCTACATCACTCACATCCCTCTCCATAATTTGTTACATACCCAGTAATCGCCTTTATAGTCCACCCATTTACGGGTGACGTTTGACGAAGCCAAAGTACGTAACTCCTTATGTAGGAATCCATGGTGACTTCAGGTCCAAGGACTAATAGTCATACTAATAGCCACATGAGAAAGTATATGACACTCATATAACGATCCATGATACTTTCTCATGGCGGGTCATTCAGTATACATTCTCCAATGCATACCCATGTGTCAACTTGATATCTCTATATCCATGACTTTTGAGATCAAGTCATCATGTTGACCTACATGCTAGTCTCTACGTATTAACATTGTCCCTGAATGTTAATACTCGACTAGGAATAATTTAGAGTAGTGTTCTCCATATCATCTCACTATCGATTCAACCAATCGATTGATATAGATAAGAACTTTCTACTCAAGGACATTATTATACTTAGCTAATTGGCACAAATACACGTAAGTATAATAACCATAAAACATGCCTTTATTTATACATAGGAATATGATACAAATTAGTCCATACAATCATTACATGATCGGCTCTAGGGCTCTCACCAACAATTATCATCATAAAAGTTTGGCTCAAATCAGAGCAAGATCAGCCGTTGGATTTCTCAAATTAATCTGAACCGTCCAATGATAAGTATTTAATCAGAAAATTGCCCGCAGCTTCCCTTGTCGCGTCTTCAGAGTTCTTCGCCGCAGTCACCTTCTTCGTCGAGTTCTTCATTTTGCTTTGAGTTTTCTTCAATCCGTTGGCGCGACCACTCGATCTTCTTGTAGAACTCATGTGCTAGATCATTGGGAAGGCAATCGGTCTTGTTTCCGGATCAAATCTGCCCAAGAACAGAGTTGTGAGAGGTTTCTACAGCTTTGTCCATTTAACACTCTTCGGATCGGCTGTGCTCTACCACCTTCCATCTAAGCTATCCAGAGGGGTTCCCTGAGTAGCTTGGATCGTCATCCATCCACCCACGCACACAGACACAGCTGCAATGAAGAAATCGCATGGAAATTTCAGAAATGGGCAGTTTGAGCTGTATTCAATCGCTGATGAGTTTTTCCCCATGATTTGCTGAGCTTGCGGGTCTGAGGCTCTCCTTTGCTTGACAACCAAGGAGTATCTGAGCTCTGGAAGGAATCGAGGAGTAGAATTCCTTAGTTTAATTTCAGTTTAGCTGTAAATTTTGATTACTGCACTGTTCTGTTCTGAAATTCTTGTTCAGCTACTTTAATTTCGATTTTTCAAGTTCTTAGCTGTAGTTTAGCTCTAATTCCGCAAGTAGAGTCATATATGAACTTGTTTAGTGATTAACTAGATCAAATTTCAGCTCAATTCTTAGTTAAATTGCTGCGTGCCAAGTTTGTTTGCGTATCTGAATTTTCCACTCATTTTCACTAGTTTTGTCAAATAATTGCTAGTTTAAACTTCCTAGTTCCTAGATTAGTTACTAGTACTCAAGTTGTGTTAGCTAGCTCAGCCTTTAAGTTATTGCAAAAACAGAAAAATTAGTAGCTAGTCTTTTCATTTTGCATCTCCAATTTCAGCTCTTTTTCATTTCTGAATTCTTCTTAGTTCTCTAGTTTCGATCTTAGTCTAAATTCCTTTACAGAAGCTTGCTTAGTTCTGTCTAAATATCTTTGTTTTCCAATCGAATCCATCAGTTTTAAAAAGAAAAGAGAAGTTGAGTTGGAAGATCATTTATTTCCGAATTTAGTGTTAACTTTTGGCACAAAGAGTTATCTCTTGTGTGCAAATTGATTTTAATCCTTTTGCATCCGAATTTCAACTTGAATTTGTGGCATACGATTGTGATTGAAACAATAAGTTGCATCCATTCAACTCTAAATTTTTATTGGCAGTGATTGGGTTCCAAAAAAATTGTAGCTAAGTAGAGGTTCCTTGCTTGTGAAATTTCGAAAATCCTTTGCATTGATTTATGTTAAGCTTGTTATTTCCGAAAATTCCCATCACTGTTTTTACTTAATTGCTTAGCTTTTCTTTTGAGTTGTTGAAATCAGAAATCAATTTTCCCACAAAAATTTTGTAAGTGCTTAATTAGGGTTCCATTAGTTGAGTTTTCCCTTTAGTACCAATTTTCTTGTTTAGTCATTAAATCAAGGTTTTTATTTTTCCATTGCAATTTCACTTTTATTTACAACCAAAAACCAAATTATTCACTTGAAACCCAAAACTCAAAAACGACACAAATACAAGTTCGAATCAAACACGACAACTAGCCCCGAGAAAAATACGACCTGTGGCCCCTACATTACATTTTCATATTCTGATTGTAAAAAGGGTTTCCAGCTATTCATTCATATATACATTTAAATCTGATGGTCCCAACCTTCGTGACAATTTAATATAGTAGATTCGGAACCGTCATGGCCGTAAATATAAGCATGATTTTGACTCAGCGGTGAGCTACCTACCTTTATTCATATATATGTTCATCATTTGGTAAAAAATGTCATTGAAATTCATGATGTCTTTTACAAGTAAAAGAACTTAAACAATATACTCACGAGGAACTTATGGTTATTCATCCATATCTACAAATTCATCATCCCTTGGACAAATGGCCCTCTGTCAGACAAAAATGTCCCCAACAAGAACATAGGTAAGTAAGTGAGGAAGAGTTTCAAAATTTTAAAATCATGAAAGTATTTTATTACCCCACTTATTGAAATCAAAAATACTGTTTGTTATTTTCAGCGTGGGCTGTGCCTTCTTTGTTATGCAATATGTCCGATGTCTCCTATACGATGAGAAGATGGATTTCAAACAAGGAGATATGACGAAAATGAGATTTGATCTGACAGTAAATATTATGAGAGACATGTATTGTAGAACATGAGACTGTTAATCTCTTGAAGTAATGTTGTAAAAAAATATCCTTTGCTGGTGATTCAGCTCCATTTATATAGAAATTGTGTAATTTGTATGAATATAATTTATTGTAATTGTTTAACAAAACAATTGTGTGATGTTCATTCACATCGAGTTGCTGCAATGTTGTGTACCAACTGATACGGTAAGAAAACATAACTCATAATGATTCGGACTAAGTTTGCACACCAGAAATAACATCTCTTTGGTTAACTCTAACTACTGATATCGAGTATGGATATATCCAAGTATCGAAGATCCATCAGTGGGTTTCTGATACATAATTTGAAAATATGAGTTAATGGTCTCGAAAGAATTGAAATTTGGTATGCATTCTGTATTTACTTAGTAAGATGGATTATCTCTACCATAAATTTAAAAAACTTGTTTCAAATTGTAAAAAATAATGATTAAATAAATATAGAATACAAGTCTATAAATCATTATTTTATTTAATGCCGAAGATGAACATGAACTTAACTGATTTCAGGCCCACGGTGGGCCTGAAATAAATAAATTCAGGCTCACGGTGGGCCTGAAATAAAATAAATTCAGGCCCACCGTGGGCCTGAATCACTTGAATTCAGGCCCAGTGTGGGCTTGAATAGCTCCATTTCATGCCCAACTTGGGCCTGAAATAAATTTATTTCAGGCCCAGGATGGGCCAGAAATCAAGTGATTTCAGGCCCACCGTGTGCCTCAACTGGAAAAATTTCAGGGTCTCTATTAACCATAAAATCCTTCTGATTTAAGTTGGTGGATAATAAATTTGTAGTTGTATAGGTGTATAAATCTGACACCATCTTTCTGTCCTAACTGATACGTTTATAGAACATAACTCATAAATATTGGTACTTAGTGGTCACATAAAAACCCACTGATATACATAAAAACCTCCTATTGCAAACTACTCCTATAGCTTTGGTGATACAGAAAGATAAGAGGTTTGGACCCCAAAAATTTCATCTCCTAGCTCAACCCTCTCTACTGATATAGGGTTTTCAGAATTCCAGATATGGGAGGTCTATCAATGAGTTTTGCTCAAAACTCACTGATGGACCTAAACTAGTCCTATATAGCTTTGATGATACAACAAGATTAGAGGTTTGGACCCCAAAATTTTCATCTCTTAGCCCAACCCTCTCTACTGATATAGGGTTTTCAGAATTCCAGATATGGGAGGTCCATCAGTGAGTTTTGCTCAAAACTCATTGATGGACCTAAACTACTCCTATAGCTTTGGTGATACAGCAAGATTAGAGGTTTGGACCCCAAAAATTTCATCTCCTAGCTCAACTCTCTCTACTGATATAGGAATTTCAGAATTTCAGATATGATAGGTCCATCAGTGAGTTTTGCTCAAAACTCACTGATATACCTAAACTACTCCTATAGCTTTGGTGATACAGCAAGAATAGAGGTTTGGAACCCAAAAATATCATCTCCTAGCTCAACCCTCTCTACTGATATAGGGTTTTCAGAATTCCAAATATAGTATGTCCATCAGTGAGTTTTGCTCAAAACTCACTGCTATAGCAGTAGTTTAGGTATATCAGTGAGTTTTGCTCAAAACTCACTGCTATAGCAGTAGTTTAGGTATATCAGTGAGTTTTGCTCAAAACTCACTGATCGACCTAAACTACTCCTATAGCTTTGGTGATATAGCAAGATTAGAGGTTTGGACCCCAAAAATTTCATCTCGTAGCTCAACCCTCTCTACTGATATAGGGTTTTTAGAATTTCAGATATGGGAGGTCCATCAGTGAGTTTTGCTCAAAACTCACTGATGGACCTAAACTACTCCTATAGCTTTGGTGATACAGCAAGATTAGAGGCTTGGACCCCAAAAATATCATCTCCTAGCTCAACCCTCTCTACTGATATAGGGATTTCAGATATGATAGGTCCATCAGTGAGTTTTGCTCAAAACTCACTGATATACCTAAACTACTGCTATAGCAATGGTAATACAGCAAGATTAGAGGTTTCGACCCCAAAAATATCATCTCCTAGCTCAACCCTCTCTACTGATATAGGGTTTTCGAAATTCCAGATATGGTAGGTCCATCAGTGAGTTTTGCTCAAAACTTACTGATGGACCTAAACTACTCCTATAGCTTTGGTGATACAGCAAGATTAGAGGTTTAGACCCCAAAAATTTCATCTCCTAGCTCAACCCTCTCTACTGATATAGGGATTTCAGAATCTCAGATATGGTAGGTCCATCAGTGAGTTTTGCTCAAAACTCACTGATATACCTAAACTACAACTATAGCAATGGTGATACAGCAAGATTAGAGGTTTCGACCCAAAAAATATCATCTCCTAGCTCAACCCTCTCTACTGATATAGGGTTTTCAGAATTCCAGATATGGGAGGTCCATCAGTGAGTTTTGCTCAAAACTCACTGATGGACCTAAACTAATGCTATAGCAATGGTGATACAGCAAGATTAGAGGTTTGGGCCCCAAAAATTTCATCTCCTAGCTCAACCCTCTCTACTGATATAGGGATTTCAAAATTTCAGATATGGTAGGTCCATCAGTGAGTTTTGCTCAAAACTCACTGATATACCTAAACTACTGCTATAGCAATGGTGATACAGCAAGATTAGAGGTTTAGACCCCAAAAATATCATCTCCTAGTTCAACCCTCTCTACTAATATAGGGTTTTCAGAATTCCAGATATGGTAGGTCCATCAGTGAGTTTTGCTCAAAACTCACTGATGGACCTAAACTACTCCTATAGCTTTGGTGATACAGCAAGATTAGAGGTTTGGACCCCAAAAATTTCATCTCCTAGCTCAACCCTCTCTACTGATATAGGGATTTCAGAATTTCAAATATGGTAGGTCCATCAGTGAGTTTTGCTCAAAACTCACTGATATACCTAAACTACTCCTATAGCTTTGGTGATACATCAATAATAGAGGTTTGGAACCCAAAAATATCATCTCCTAGCTCAACCCTCTCTCCTGATATAGGGTTTTCAGAATTCCAGATATGCTAGGTCCATCAGTGAGTTTTGCTCAAAACTCACTGCTATAGCAGTAGTTTAGGTATATCAGTGAGTTTTGCTCAAAACTCACTGATCGACCTAAACTACTCCTATAGCTTTGGTGATACAGCAAGAATAGAGGTTTGGACCCCAAAAATTTCATCTCTTAGCTCAACCCTCTCTACTGATATAGGATTTTCAGAATTCCAGATATGGGAGGTCCATCAGTGAGTTTTGCTCAAACTCACTGATAGACTTAAACTACACCTATAGCTTTGGTGATACAGCAAGATTAGAGGTTTGGACCCCAAAAATTTCATCTCCTAGCTCAACCCTCTCTACTGATATAGGGATTTCAGAATTTCAGATATGGTAGGTCCATCAGTGAGTTTTACTCAAAACTCACTGATATACCTAAACTACTGCTATAGTAATGGTAATACAGCAAGATTAGAGGTTTCGACCCCAAAAATATCATCTCCTAGCTCAACCCTCTCTACTGATATAGGGTTTTCAGAATTCCAGATATGGTAGGTCCATCAGTGAGTTTTGCTCAAAACTCACTGATGGACCTAAACTACTCCTATAGCTTTGGTAATACAGCAAGATTAGAGGTTTGGACCCCAAAAATTTCATCTCCTAGCTCAATCCTCTCTACTGATATAGGGATTTCAGAATTTCAGATATGGTAGGTCCATCAGTGAGTTTTGCTGAAAACTCACTGATATACCTAAACTACTGCTATAGCAATGGTGATACAACAAGATTAGAGGTTTCGACCCCAAAAATATCATCTCCTAGCTCAACCCTCTCTACTGATATAAGGTTTTCAGAATTCCAGATATGGGAGGTCCATCAGTGAGTTTTGCTCAAAACTCACTGATGGACCTAAACTACTGCTATAGCAATGGTGATACAGCAAGATTAGAGGTTTGGACCCCAAAAATTTCATCTCCTAGCTCAACCCTCTCTACTGATATAGGGATTTCAAAATTTCAGATATGGTAGATCCATCAGTGAGTTTTGCTCAAAACTCACTGATATACCTAAACTACTGCTATAGCAATGGTGATACAGCAAAATTAGAGGTTTCGACCCCAAAAATATCATCTCCTAGCTCAACCCTCTCTACTGATATAGGATTTTCAGAATTCCAGATATGGAAGGTCCATCAGTGAGTTTTGCTCAAAACTCACTGATGGACCAGCAAAACTCACTGATGGACCTAAACTACTGCTATAGCAATGGTGATACAGCAATATTAGAGGTTTAGACCCCAAAATTTTCATCTCCTAGCTCAACCCTCTCTACTGATATAGGGATTTCAAATTTCAGATATGGTAGGTCCATCAGTGAGTTTTGCTCAAAACTCACTGATATACCTAAACTACTGCTATAGCAATCGTGATACAGCATGATTAGAGGTTTGGACCCCAAAAATATCATCTCCTAGCTCAACCCTCTCTACTGATATATGGTTTTCAGAATTCCACATATGGTTGAGCTATGATCAACCATTTTATTTCAGGCCCACCGTGGGCCTGAATCATTTTATTTCAGGCCCACGGTGGGCCTGAAACATTTGATTCAGGCCCACGTTGGGCCTGAAATAATTTTATTTCAGGCCCACCGTGGGCCTGAATAACTCTTATTTCAGGTTCAGCGTCGTTCATCTATATGTGAATTTTAGAGGCTTGAAAATTAAATATAAATACATAATCAATAAAATACACATAATAAATCAGAAATATATTTGAAATATAACAAAGTTAGTTTGATTTTTATAAATAAAAATAGATATAACCTAAGTTGTATTTTTAATACATATAAAGAAAAAAGTGTCGCCTAGGGCCTGAAATTCTTTTATATCAGGCCCAGCAGTCACTCAGCTGTATAGCGTCCCTTAGAGCCTAGTGCTCAGCAATTGTCTTCTAGCTCCAGATTTGTTGCGATTTCATGGTAGCGCGCTTGTCTTCATTGGAGTAGTTGTGGGTGACATCCTCGTCATCGCACTAGTCGATTTCAGTTCTTGCTTTTCACCTAGGATTAGCGATAGTTTTCAGTAATAGACTGAATTTGAGCAGGCCCGTTTTATGAACGAATTCTAAGTGTCATTGTTTGTTTGTGTCAAATAATTGTTTGTTTGATGGTTGCTAAGTTCGGTATGGGTCAAAAAAGATCATCTTCAAAGAAAGCTGCTCCCACCAAATCTAAGAAACAGCAAGTCCCTGGGGGAAGACATGGGAAAAAACAGCTGCCACAACGAAAAATCAAATTGCCTACCGAGTATACAAGGTTTGCCAACAGAGGTCGAAGTAAACGAATGAACTGGAAAAGTAGTCTTTGCCATTTCAAAATTTTTATTGAATCTGTTCCACCCACACCAACACAAGAACATTTGCTTCGAGAAACACCCTTTTCTTGGGTCCTCGACCTTCCTACTAGTTCTTGTGTAAGACCCCAGGTTCAGAACATGTTTGATAATTGGGATGAAGAAGAACAGAGCTTTGTATTCCATGGGAAAAAACTCAATTTCACAAAAGCTGATATATCACTTATTCTAGGGCTACCTGACCATGGAGAGATAGTCCAACTTGATTTGAATGAGGCCTCCAGCCCACTATACAAGGAGTATTTTGAAGATTTCAGTTGTTCTGCACGACATTTGGAGAAACTGCTAATAAAGTCTACATCCAATGACAAGCTGTACTGTCAGTTGTATATACTCTATTTTTTTGTATAATGCTATTTTGTGGTAGTAGCAGCATACTTGTCATTCCTGCCCAGTCACTTATTGATTGCGTAGATGATTTTGACAATCTACCAAACTACAATTGGTGCAATGCCGTGTACAATTTCATGGCCCCTCAGTTGGGAGCCATTGGAAAGAAGGTGACATTGAGGCATAGACCACATGTAGGTGATTCAACCCAACCGGCCAAGGCTCCCTTGCTCAAGAGATTTCTAAATATTTTGGCTGTAAGTTAGAGTACATATACCTGCTAATATAATTTGATGATGGATATTATTTACTGATTATAATGATGTTGCAGGTATGGGTTAATGAACATATTAGTATTGCTGCTCCTGAACATCCTCATAGATTGCCAAGAATACTTCGCTAGACTTGGCCTAAAGCCCATGTTGACACTATCAAGAGGATCATAGACCGTGTGGCCACAAATTTAATTATTGTTGATTTAATTCCGTTTGATATAGAGCATGATTTGGTACCTGACTACTCTCCTCCAACTCAACCACTTGAGGTAGAATGTGAGGTATTACAGCAGGCACCAGAAGGAAGCCAGGCAGCACAAGGAAGGCTACAACCCTTACAAATGGAAGCCTGCAATATATGTATACAAAAACAAGAACAAATTAAAACCTTACAGCAACAATTAAATATAGCAATTAAAAGTTTGGAGGAAGCCAAAAGTGAGACGGCATCAACCATCAGTGCCAAGGATCAAATTATTGCTCAGCAAGAAACAATAATTGCAAAGAAGGAGTCGCAGCTGAAACAAAAAGATGACATCATTGTTGAAAAGGATAAAATAATTGGTGACAAAGATTCGCAGCTTAAACAACAAGAGGAGCAAAATGATAAAAGGATAGTTGTAAGAGAGGGTATCATACTTCAGTCTAACCAAAAAATCAAACAGCTGCATGAACAATTGCAAAGCAAAGGGTCAGATGAAGATGAGCCACTTGCCAAAAAAAGAAAAATAACTCAGGTCAGACAAACCTACCAGGCCAAAGGCAAGGGCAAACAAGTTGTTCAGGAGGAGGATGAGAATAAAGATGAAGATGAAGAAGAAGATGACGAGCCTCCTGCCCCATCAATGTCAGATACTACAACGCAAACAACAAAATCTGCGACCTTCACCCAAACTAACATATCTGAACATCACGCAGCTAAAGCTAAAGAATTTCAAAAGGTGAAAAGCAAAATCTTGAAGAATTCCAGGGTATTTTTTAAGAACGCTAAAGATGCAGAGATTGCTGAAACATTATTAAAGCTTAGTAAATTAAAGTGAGTTAGTTTCTATTGCGTTTGGAAAAATATTGTAAAACATTGATGATTATTGACATTCATTAATAAAATTTAATCATTCACATTGTTATTAAGTTGCTTATCTTATTTGAATGTAGGTATGAGTTGAATCCAGTATGGTCCAATGGGACCTTTACATTAGATATGCTATCTTTTTTAACAATATTTGATTGGAATGACTACACCACGGGGGATTGCATCAATACATACTGGACTATTCTTGGAAATGAAGCAAAAGCGTGTAACTCACCATACCAGCCCTCCATATTCTGTGGGGTGGGGTTTGATGTAAGTCAATTTGCTACTTGTTTTGTTGTTCTTTTCTATGATTTAGTCCACTGACACTTCCTTTTTAATAACCATAGGAACTTTTTGAGGCGATTCACGCTCAGGCTTTTGAACAAACTATTGCTACTGATACGGATAAGCCAATTAGATATATCATCTGTCCTCTAAATAATGCAGATGATCATTGGCATCTAATGATTATTGACCTCATGGAAGGTAGTATCCATCATTATAATTCTCTCGGCGCCACAGAAGGGTACATTGCCAAATTTGAAAAAACTGTAAGTTTTCTATTTCATAGATATACCTCAACAAAAAGTTTCATACCAATATAATTGTTAGTAATGTCATATCTGTGTAGGTGGCGTTTTTCAAAAATTTGAACTGATCTTATTACAAGACATAGAATAAAGGATTGCCTTCCATAGCTGGGACAAAGTTTAACAAAATTATTGTAGAAGGACCCACCCAAAGCAGATCGTAAGAGGATGTTTATTTTTGTTAAAAATAACAATTGATTTCATGGTTGGATTTATAAGATGGCAACAATGTGAATATTGGTTTTTCGGGTTGGATTGTGCATTTTTCATGATACGGTATGCAGAAAGTTTAGTTTTTCAAAGATCTACAGATTTTAGCCAAAAGCAAATGAAAAGTTATCGATTTCAGATGGGCTATAAAATAATGAGAGACAAGTGCTGGAAGCTAAATCTGTAAATAGTATTTTTGTTGATATTATGCATATGTAATTGTGATCACAAACATTGTATATTTGTAATTATACAATCCATGTACTCCTTTTCAAATCAATGAAACTTTGCTTCGGATCATTGTTTTTGTCTCATATATGATCTGTAATCTGTAATTGTTGTCGAACCCATCAGTAATATTGAACCTTGCTTTTGCTAGAATCATTTGAATTCAGGACCACAGTGGGACTGAAACAAAAGCATTTTAGGAAACCCACTTAGGGCCTGAAACAAAATGATTCAGTTGTATAATGTAAGTTTGATGACAAACAATATATGTTAGTAGTGTTGGATCGAGAAAACCGATAGAGGGGGGTGAATATCGGAAATCGTTCGGAATTTCGTAAAGAGCAATTGCACAGCGGAAGTAAAAATAAATACAACACAGAGACACGGTCGATTTTACTTGGTTTGGAGCCTGTGTCGACTCCTACTCCAAGGCCCACGGTCGTTGACCGTTTACTTTGGGCAATTCTATATGAAGCGCAATAATAGTTACAGAATTTGGTTACAAAGTAAGTGCACGAAAATAATAATAAAGAATTGCGCTCTTCGTTACTGACGTCCGGAGTGTATTGACTTTTTCGGGGCAGCGGGACGTCGTCGGCTCGAGTTGGAGTGTTTCCGGAGCAAGGTACGAGCGTAGAAGAGCTTTGAGGCGTTGAAAGAATTGATGCTTGGAAGCCTTGGTCGAGGGCCCTTTATATAGGGCCAGGGGGCGCCCGGGACGTCGGGGGCGCCCCCCACGTGTCCTTCGATCCGGTTCAATCTCGATCAGCGTCTGATCCCCTTATCTTCGGGATCTGCTTTGACCGGGGCGCCCGGAGCGCTCGGGGCGCCCGGGTTGACCGGGTCAAATCTTATCTTCTGGCTTCGAAGGCTTCTGGTCTGAGGCATGCACATGGGGGCGCCCGGGACGCTGGGGGCGCCCGGGAGCAGCGGGGGTGCCCGGGAGCACGGGGGCGCCCCGCCCAGCAGTTGTTCGAACCCTTTTTTCTTTGACTTGTTTTGTATGCACCTTGGGGGCGCCCGGGACACTCCGGGCGCCCTACTCAGCCACTACCTCATTCCTTTGAGGCTATCTGAGCTGCAGACACTCCTTCCTTTGGTCCTGCATCCAGGGTTAGTCCAAAACACAATAAAGCAATAAAATATTTGTTTATACAGCCTTAGATGTCTTGGTTCTGACTTTGGTCTCCAAAATGCAGCCCTAGGTCGAACCGACGCCTACTGTTCCCTCGACGGGGAACGCATCCTCACCTACTCCTCTCGGGAGAGTTTACTTGATGCCAACCATTCCTCTGGTTGGACTTTTGCCTGACGGTCCTTTGTCAGGTCTTGGATGCCGAGCTGCCCTTCGCCCGGTGCCTAGCTGTCCTTCGCTAGGGCTTTGTTTTCTGGCAGCCCTTCGCCAGGTGCCTAGCAGCCCTTCGCTAGGACTTGGTTTCCTGGCAGCCCTTCGCCAGGTGCCTAGCAGCCCTTCGCTAGGACTTTTTCTGCACACTCAGTGAACAACGTTAGATCACAAATAAACTTAACTTTGAATCCTTTGCCAATATCAAAACCAGGTTCGATATGGTGCTTCCTGCACCAACAAGTAGTTATAATGTATGTAAACCATTTTGATACAGCAATGGAGCATTGCTTTCAATCCTTGTTATTGTGTAATCTCTAATCTATAATATGTCCTCTTGTCGATACTATAAGTAATATTGAAATGAGATTATTCAGGCCTATAAGTAATTTGATACCCTAATTTTAAATCACAGCCCACGTTGGGCCTGAAATGAGATTATTCAGGCCCAGCGTGGACTTGAAATGAGATTATTTCAGGCCCACGTTGGGCCTGAAATGATATTATTTCAGGCCCACGCTGGGCCTGAAGTAATATCATTCAGGCCCAGCGTGGGCCTGAATGAGATTATTTTAGGCCCACGCTGGATTATTTGAGGCCCACGCTGGGCCTGAAATGATATTATTTTAGGCCCACTCTGGGCCTGAAATAATTCCATTTCAGGCCCAAGCTGGGCCTGAAACAATAATGTTCAGGCCCACGCAGGGCCTGACACAATAATCTCATTTCAGATTTCAAATAATTCAATAATAGAATGATTAAATATTTTATATAAATATACATGTTCTGAAATTATTTCTAATATTAAACAAAAAAGAAAGTACCTACATAGACATTGCATACCACAATTTAATTCCATCCACATCATTACCTCATATTTTCAGAATTTGGCACAGCAGGAGGTTTGTTTCATTGACCTATGATATTTTGATTTCTCAAAACTCATTACCAGTAGTTAGAGTTTATATAGCTAGAAGATGATATTTTTGGTCTCCAAACATAGTCCTAATGATTATCAATTACATGTTAATACAGTATCAGTTGGCACAGACAATGAATCAACAAAGCAAACAAACAGAGGGTCTCAAATGACAGATATTCACAAACCATAGGACCTCAGGACATCAAGACCTAAAATAACATTATTCTGGATTTCAAAATCCGAAAACTTCACAACTGCTCAATTTTGCTTACATAATTTTACACAAGAAGAAATGTATCATAATATTGAAATACTTCTTCAAGTCACAACATTAACAACAACTAGTTTTGTTAAATCCAGTACTTTTGGACGCGATCCGGAGAATTTTTCGGAAGAAGATTTAGGGTTTTCGATACCCAAATTGGAATTAGAGGGTTTAATCGTTTTTAAACTTAAGTTTGGAGGGCTTAAGTGTGATTAAACTTAAACTTAAGGGTTCAAATCTAAATAGGTAAAGGAGGGCTTTTGTGCAAATTTTACCTCACTTATACCCTTCCGTTAGCTGCCGTTCGCCCTAATTAAACCGCAGCTCAGCCAGCCACTGGATTCCCCTCAGCCTCCGCCGACGTCCCATTTCTTCCTCCTCCTTACGATCGAGCCAGCCGCCGATCGATCTTGCCCTAGCTGCGTTTCCCGTCGACACCGGCCTTCCTTCTCTTCTCCTCCCCACGCTTGCTTCGAGATCTCCTTCCCTTTCATGACCTAGAGCAGGCGATCCGAGCGGAGAGGAGATGCTGCGAGTTCCACCAACCGACTGAGCTGTCTCCGACGATCTAGGGCATCATCTCGTCGGGTTGATTAGAGATCCGTGTTCTTCCATCTTGAGCCGATCGAGTCCTTGCAAGACGGTCGACCCTCATTGCTCTCCTTGAACCCAGAGTTGTTGTTGTCGATCTTCAGCGAGGAAAGTGGATCTGGGGATAGAAGAGGACTGCTGGAAGAGAGGGAAATCATGTGAGAGCACAGGCTCGTCAGCTCTGCATTGAATCGTCTTCGCCAGTGCTTTTGGTAAGGATTCTTTTGGTGGATTGGCTGTGATAGAATGAAATTTGTTTTGATATGAGATCAGTTTTGTATAGAGGAGTTGATTGCTATGGGATAGATGAGTTACTTGTTGTATTGATGCTTAGGTATTAATCTGTGAAGGGAGTTAATAGAAATTTTATATATGCTTATGATATGTGGATGTAATGGTTTTGATTGTGTGCCATGAATTCTGCCGTGGGTTGATTACTCAGAATTCTCTGATGGCGTTTGATGAGGAATGATAGTGGTTCATTCAGAAACTTGGGATTGCTTGGGAAACTTGAGTTCCTGGGTTTGGAGGTATAGAGTTGTTTTGGAGGTGGATTAGAATTTAGATATTTTGGTTTTCTGTTGGGTATAGGTTCTTAATCTTGATATGGTTTTTTATTAGTAGATGTAATATGTTAGATCAGTAGGAGTTTTGTTTTAGGTGAGTCTTTAGCTTTGTTTGGATCAAGGTGGTTATAGCAAATTCGTTTATTTTGGGATAACTACTGATTTAACTAGGTTTTGGGAGCTTAGATTCACAACTCGGTTTGGATGGTTTGGATGAGTTTGGATTTTGTTTAAAGGTTGTTCTTTTGATCTTGGTATTGGATTGTGCCATGTTGACCTAGCTGTAGGTTATCATCCTAGGAATGAATCCTTGGTCTGGGATTAGGATTTAGGCGAATGATTATGATGATGAGGATTATCACTCATATGGATTAGTAATTGGTTAGCTAGTTATCTCTATGTAAATAACTATTTAATATGTCCTTTGATACAGGGCATTGATTTGGACTTTTAGTTGCGGAGTATTGGACGGGAGGTTATTTCGGCTTGATACGGACTTCTACACTCTTGGAGGCGGGTACTTCTTGCTTGTCTTCTTTAGATCCACGTTATCTTTATGCATGGCTATTTGTTATTGATATAGTAGGCTGATATTGACCTTTATCTGCTACCGTTTTGTTATCCTGCTTGATACTTATGCTTGACCTTGGATATGATCTAAATTTTCTTCTATACAGTCTCGTTTATTTGTTATCTGATTCTGTATAGCATTGGTATGAGCATGAGTTTGTGGATAGGGATTAGCATACCCTTGTATGGTTACATTGGTTGATTCTGGTCAAACTTGCCGTGTGTCTAGGTATGGACTGATTGGGTTATTGTTGTATGTCACCTGATATTTGCATTGGTTGATTCTGGTCATACTTGCCCGTGTGTCTAGATATGGACTGATTGGGTTATTGTTGCATGTCACCTGATGTCTGCATTGGATGATTCTGTTATTACTTGCATGTGCACTTAGATGCATGATGGTTAGGTTATTATACCTGTGATCGACCTATGCATGTTATGTTGAGTATGATGACCTGGTAGGGGTTGCATGTGTTGGAGTCATGCACCATACCTGCACTGTTGCATGCCGGCGATCAGCGACTCCCTTGTGGTTGAGCCTATCGTCTTCCGGTACATGATATGCACACACGGCCACTCATGGGTTAGTGGATACCGTTAGGTGTGTGCATTTGCCCGGTATTGCTCCGCACGGTCACTATTTGGAGGGTGGTTCCGGTGCGTGGTAGCAGCCAGGGATCCCTTCTCTTTCCATAGACTAGAGGAGATGAGAGCGACGCTCCTCCATATATACATGGGGTAGGGGCGGTCCCCCGCCAGCATCCTGTCCACTCGGTCACTCAGGAGCAGTGATAGCAGGGTGCGTACAGTGTCACAGCTCTACCCACTCGGCCGACACAGTATCGCCTGTCTCGGTGGCTTGACTGGAGTTAGGGGGTGACCATGACATTGCATCATGTGCATATGATGCATTGTGCATTTTGATTGTGATTGCTGCATTTATTTGCTGCACTTGTTTGACATGCATGTACAGGATATGTTTATGTGTGGTTGATGACCCTACACTTGCTCGTGTCGGTACGAGTCTTTTATGGTATGGACAGACTGATTTTCTGGTATGTACAGCCAGTTGTTATTGTTCAGTTATGCATATTCTGATATTCCTGTTGAGACTGTATCATGTTGTTTCTTTATAGCTTATTTAGCTATTTTATTCAGCCATGCATATCTTTCTATATACCCGCGAGTACACTTGGACTCACCACCCGTCGTAATATTTTTGTTTTCAGGTTGATAGCTTGCCGGAGGAGTCCAGTTGCCAGTCCCGGGTCCCTACGACTCCATTTGGATGGAAGCTTCCGCTGCTTTTGGTTTTCTTTTGATAGCATAGTATATGTTTTGTATTCGTTTTGTTACGAGGACTTGTATTGGATTTATTCGTACGGTATTGTATTTTTGAGTCCTTTGTTAGACTTTGTGTTTGTGGTTTTGCTACGCACCTGCCCAGGGGGCAGCTCGGGTGAGTATTACAGAGTTTTAGCATTTCGATATGTTCATTTTCATATATTATATATCTGTTTTGAGGTCTGAGGCCAATTTATAAACTGCGTGTGTTGTGTGTTTGTGTAAATTGTCCGCCGGACAGGGGAGATGATGTCCGATTTTATATAGGATCAGCGGCTCCAATGGTCTCGGGGCGTGACAATTTATTTTGGTATCAGAGCGAGGTTACGATGCCTATCTATTTTTGTGTTTTTCGGACTTTTCGAATTTTCTCTGATACCAATTTATTTTGGTATTAGAACCCAGGTTGCCGGATACCTTAGGGACTTATGGATTTAGGTTTGCGTTGCGTATTTGATTTACGGATTTGTCGGAGTTAAATCTGATATCTACCCGGTAGGTGTCGGAGCTCGGGTTAGATGAGTCTACCCGAGTACATTTCGGATTTTCGGAGTCGTTTTACGGCGTGATTTGTACTCCGGGACCTGGCGGCAATGGGACATCTCCAGGCGGCAAGAGGTATATCTTCTGGACCTATCCTACTTTTAGTTTTCACTATTAGAGTTTGGATTGGTTAGATTACCCTACCATGGTGGAATCATATATTCATACTGGATGGATTGATATATGTAGACTTGGTTTAGTTGAATTGACATGTTGTCAATCTATCTGATTCGTGTTCGTTCATATGAGCGATTTGTGACATGTTGCGGATGAGATCTTCGAGCAGAGAATATTAATTCTCTGGTAGCACCGATTGTTGAGTCGGAAAGCCATGGTCGAATATGTCGACAACCTATTGGAGGTTAAGGATTTTGATTTTCCTAGACCTTTAACTTAAGAGGAGAATAAGGCTACCAAGTGGTTTTCCTAGACCTTACTATTTCATAGTACGTGTTTTAGCTATTATTAGCTAAGCGAGAACTAGGGTTGGCTACCATAGTTGGCTCGATCAATATATGATCGACTAACCCTAGTTCAAGGACTTTCAGACCTTGGGGTCGTTCGTGCCTGGTTAGGTGACCGGGAAGGCACGTTTAGGGTATATGATCTACATTGATGTAGAAGAGTAGCATTAGCTACGTGCTACCATCGTTGAAGAGTGATATATTTTATTCCATGGGGACTTTGACCATGAATCACCTGTACCTAGTTGATGACCTAGAAGGTACAGTTTGATAGGTGGCTTACGTTGATATGAAAAAGTATGAAGCTAGTTGCTTGACACCTACGAGTTATCGCGTGTACTTGGTTTGGATAACCAAGGAGACACATTTGTACTTATGATTTGTGTTGAGACGAATCACTTACGAGGCTAGATTATCTATGGGTGGAAGATGTCGAGGATGACTTCCCGGGAACAAAGAATCACTTCGTGATTATGTTGAGATACTCTTGAGAGATAGTGTGCCTCTATGTTATGGGGTTGGATTTCAGGGGTTTCTGAACCTTGAGTGGAGGAATCGGAGAATATTGGGTTACGAGCCGATGGTTGGTCGACTCGTTCATTGTACGTGATTCTATGAGGGATTTTGACTCATAGATCGAGTGTTCGTGGTTAGATAATCTCGATGGTATATCGGGATGTACGACCCGTTATGGTGTTGAGAGGTGGATTGAGATTGATGAATCTCTATGTTATGTTTTGTTTTGAGGATTATAGTAGTGGATATGGACCTATCAGATTTATAACTTTTTGAGGGATCACTTAGTACATATATGATGTTTTTGTGGTGGATTGTTTGAAAGTTTGTTAGTGATGGTAGCATATGGTATGATTTATTGGTGGATATTGTGAAATTTGATTTGGGGATACTTGGGTGATACTCATGGATTTGGCGTTTTACATTTGAGGATCGGAGTATAGACTTAGCGTCAGTGATATTAGGGTTGAGTACCTTGGATAGGTGTGATGATTAATTGGTTGTTCGGGTGTATCTGATTATTGGATGATAACCTTTGGATTGATATCTCCAGTTGCTCCGTAGCGGTGTAACCTTAGGGTATCAGCGGAGTGGTTGTTCATGATGTGTATGGACAAGTTTAGCTGCTAATGTTTGCCGTATGAGGAATAATGAAATTTGGGGACCAAATTTTTATTAGTAGGGGAGGATGTTAAATCCGGTACTTTTGGACGCGATCTGGAGAATTTTTCGGAAGAAGATTTACGGTTTTCGATACCCAAATTGGAATTAGAGGGTTTAATCATTTTTAAACTTAAGTTTGGAGGGCTTAAGTGTGATTAAACTTAAACTTAAGGGTTCAAATCTAAATAGGTAAAGAAGGAGGGCTTTTGTGCAAATTTTACCTCACTTATACCCTTCCGTCAGCTGCCGTTCGCCCTAATTAAACCGCAGCTCAGCCAGCCACTGGATTCCCCTCAGCCTCCGCCGACGTCCCATTTCTTCCTCCTCCTTACGATCGAGCCAGCCGCCGATCGATCTTGCCCTAGCTGCGTTTCCCGTCGACACCGGCCTTCCTTCTCTTCTCCTCCCCACGCTTGCTTCGAGATCTCCTTCCCTTTCATGACCTAGAGCAGGCGATCCGAGCGGAGAGGAGATGCTGCGAGTTCCACCAACCGACTGAGCTGTCTCCGACGATCTAGGGCATCATCTCGTCGGGTTGATTAGAGATCCGTGTTCTTCCATCTTGAGCCGATCGAGTCCTTGCAAGACGGTCGACCCTCATTGCTCTCCTTGAACCCAGAGTTGTTGTTGTCGATCTTCAGCGAGGAAAGTGGATCTGGGGATAGAAGAGGACTGCTGGAAGAGAGGGAAATCATGTGAGAGCACAGGCTCGTCAGCTCTGCATTGAATCGTCTTCGCCAGTGCTTTTGGTAAGGATTCTTTTGGTGGATTGGCTGTGATAGAATGAAATTTGTTTTGATATGAGATCAGTTTTGTATAGAGGAGTTGATTGCTATGGGATAGATGAGTTACTTGTTGTATTGATGCTTAGGTATTAATCTGTGAAGGGAGTTAATAGAAATTTTATATATGCTTATGATATGTGGATGTAATGGTTTTGATTGTGTGCCATGAATTCTGCCGTGGGTTGATTACTCAGAATTCTCTGATGGCGTTTGATGAGGAATGATAGTGGTTCATTCAGAAACTTGGGATTGCTTGGGAAACTTGAGTTCCTGGGTTTGGAGGTATAGAGTTGTTTTGGAGGTGGATTAGAATTTAGATATTTTGGTTTTCTGTTGGGTATAGGTTCTTAATCTTGATATGGTTTTTTATTAGTAGATGTAATATGTTAGATCAGTAGGAGTTTTGTTTTAGGTGAGTCTTTAGCTTTGTTTGGATCAAGGTGGTTATAGCAAATTCGTTTATTTTGGGATAACTACTGATTTAACTAGGTTTTGGGAGCTTAGATTCACAACTCGGTTTGGATGGTTTGGATGAGTTTGGATTTTGTTTAAAGGTTGTTCTTTTGATCTTGGTATTGGATTGTGCCATGTTGACCTAGCTGTAGGTTATCATCCTAGGAATGAATCCTTGGTCTGGGATTAGGATTTAGGCGAATGATTATGATGATGAGGATTATCACTCATATGGATTAGTAATTGGTTAGCTAGTTATCTCTATGTAAATAACTATTTAATATGTCCTTTGATACAGGGCATTGATTTGGACTTTTAGTTGCGGAGTATTGGACGGGAGGTTATTTCGGCTTGATACGGACTTCTACACTCTTGGAGGCAGGTACTTCTTGCTTGTCTTCTTTAGATCCACGTTATCTTTATGCATGGCTATTTGTTATTGATGTAGTAGGATGATATTGACCTTTATCTGCTACCGTTTTGTTATCCTGCTTGATACTTATGCTTGACCTTGGATATGATCTAAATTTTCTTCTATACAGTCTCGTTTATTTGTTATCTGATTCTGTATAGCATTGGTATGAGCATGAGTTTGTGGATAGGGATTAGCATACCCTTGTATGGTTACATTGGTTGATTCTGGTCAAACTTGCCGTGTGTCTAGGTATGGACTGATTGGGTTATTGTTGTATGTCACCTGATATTTGCATTGGTTGATTCTGGTCATACTTGCCCGTGTGTCTAGATATGGACTGATTGGGTTATTGTTGCATGTCACCTGATGTCTGCATTGGATGATTCTGTTATTACTTGCATGTGCACTTAGATGCATGATGGTTAGGTTATTGTACCTGTGATCGACCTATGCATGTTATGTTGAGTATGATGACCTGGTAGGGGTTGCATGTGTTGGAGTCATGCACCATACCTGCACTGTTGCATGCCGGCGATCAGCGACTCCCTTGTGGTTGAGCCTATCGTCTTCCGGTACATGATATGCACACACGGCCACTCATGGGTTAGTGGATACCGTTAGGTGTGTGCATTTGCCCGGTATTGCTCCGCACGGTCACTATTTGGAGGGTGGTTCCGGTGCGTGGTAGCAGCCAGGGATCCCTTCTCTTCCCATAGACTAGAGGAGATGAGAGCGACGCTCCTCCATATATACATGGGGTAGGGGCGGTCCCCCGCCAGCATCCTGTCCACTCGGTCACTCAGGAGCAGTGATAGCAGGGTGCGTACAGTGTCACAGCTCTACCCACTCGGCCGACACAGTATCGCCTGTCTCGGTGGCTTGACTGGAGTTAGGGGGTGACCATGACATTGCATCATGTGCATATGATGCATTGTGCATTTTGATTGTGATTGCTGCATTTATTTGCTGCACTTGTTTGACATGCATGTACAGGATATGTTTATGTGTGGTTGATGACCCTACACTTGCTCGTGTCGGTACGAGTCTTTTATGGTATGGACAGACTGATTTTCTGGTATGTACAGCCAGTTGTTATTGTTCAGTTATGCATATTCTGATATTCCTGTTGAGACTGTATCATGTTGTTTCTTTATAGCTTATTTAGCTATTTTATTCAGCCATGCATATCTTTCTATATACCCGCGAGTCCACTTGGCTCACCACCCGTCGTAATATTTTTGTTTTCAGGTTGATAGCTTGCCGGAGGAGTCCAGTTGCCAGTCCCGGGTCCCTACGACTCCATTTGGATGGAAGCTTCCGCTGGTTTTGGTTTTCTTTTGATAGCATAGTATATGTTTTGTATTCGTTTTGTTACGAGGACTTGTATTGGATTTATTCGTACGGTATTGTATTTTTGAGTCCTTTGTTGGACTTTGTGTTTGTGGTTTTGCTACGCACCTGCCCAGGGGGCAGCTCAGGTGAGTATTACAGAGTTTTAGCATTTCGATATGTTCATTTTCATATATTATATATCTGTTTTGAGGCCTGAGGCCAATTTATAAACTGCGTGTGTTGTGTGTTTGTGTAAATTGTCCGCCGGACAGGGGAGATGCTGTCCGATTTTATATAGGATCAGCGGCTCCAATGGTCTCGGGGCGTGACAAGTTTTTTGATAATACTATAGCTGTACAATCTACAAAATATATATCCTCCATACAAAACATACACTTCAATTAGAATATTGAGTCACTACATATACCAATTAACTCAAGACCTTGGGGCTGGCGGCATTCTACATATCCTTTTATTATGACCAAGTTGTTTGCACTGGCTGCATTTTACTTTGACCTTGCCATTGTGTCTGGACTCTATCCGTGTCTTCTTTCGTCTACCAGGCTGCTCAAGGCTATGGGGACATAGAACTGTAATGTCGTTTACTCCAGTTGGCCAAAACTGTTTACTTCTACAAGGAAAAATACGATTCATGTAAACCCACTTCCATGTTTCAGAATAAAAATAATGCTCACAATATGGGAGTGTATCCATGTTCCTGTGAATGATTACGACAATAGCATGTGAGCAAGGAAGTCCTGAAATTTGAAACTCCCCACAATGACAAAACTTTTTTTCCAAATCAACAATGTATGAAGTGCCCCATGTTTCTACTTCCATTTCTGATTGAGAGTAAGGGTGAACCTTATAAGCTCTTGCTTTCTCTCTCCTTGAATCCATTTCTTTTGTAGCATAAGGTGTCAAAGCAACATGCCATTTGGAGACTTCCTCTCTACGGTTATAGAACCATTGAGCAACTTTTCTTCTTGTATTATCAATTAACCTGTTTATGGGAAGCTCACGTGTACACTTGAACAAAGCATTTAAGCTCTCCACATAATTCGTGGTAAGCATTCTGTACCTTCTCCCTGTAAAGTGTGCATTTGCCCACCTTTTAGGGTCAATGTTGTGAAGCCACTTATGGGCAACTGGATATTTTTCAAGCATTGTCTGCATTATCATATCATATTGGAGTGTTGTGTTGGCTCGTGCTGCTGCCCAAAACAAACCTACAGCAGCTCTACTTCCAGTATCAGTTACCATATTACAACACATGTGATGGCAACAAAAGGTATGATGCGCGTTTGGGTAGACTTTTCTAACTGCTGATATAATGCTCCGATGTCTATCTGATACTATGGTGATTGAGTGATCATCGACACCAAAGAACCTCTTTGTATGCTCCAAAAACCACTCTCATGCAGACCCACATTCAACTTCAGCTATTGCGAAGGCAACTAGAAGAACATTGTCATTACCATCAATCGTCGTTGCAATCAACATTACTCCCGGATACTTTCCTATTAGGTGTGTGGCATCAATTCCGATAAGTCTACGCAAATAAGACCTGAACACCCTTCGGCAAGCACCAAAAGCCCAAAAACACCGCTGGAACGGATTGTCACCATTCCTGCATAGTGGCACATATGTTTCAGGATCTCTAGCTCTTAACTCACGCAGATATTGTGGAAGATCTCTGTAAGCCTCATCATAATCTCCAACAACCTTTTTCAATGTTTTCTCCCTAGCTATATATGCTTTTCTGTATGATATGGTCACTCCAAATCTAGCTTTAATATCTGATATAATCATACTAGGTTTGTATTGGTCATTATGAAGAAATTGCTCTTCAACAAAAGAAGAAACAAATGATGAAGAGCATGCATGATGATCAGCACTTTCCCTAACAATTCCACATTGGTGTTCCTTTATATATTTTGTAACAGTGAACTCTACTTCCTCCCTTGCTACTACTCTCCATGTACATGGTTGGTTGAAGCACACTGCTTTAACTCTATTTTTTCAGGTGTCAACTGGGTTATATCTCATATGCTTAACCATGGCATGTTTGACAAGTGCATTCTTGAATTCTTCTCTAGATGGAAATATCTGCCCCACAAAAAATTCATGCTCATCTCTTGTCTCTACCTCTCCAATTGGCCCAGCAAGCAATCGAGAATTTAAAATATAAGGATCTTCAGCTAATGGAAACTCCTCCTCTAAGTCACTGTACTCATCTGGGGGGAATTCATATTGCTCAATCTGCATATCATCGGCTTGGAATTCTAGTACACTTGTAATGGGTTCTAATTCATCTGCATTCCGGATTTCAATTCCTTCCTCCCCACTCCAGGTTGGCTCAAAGAATTCAACAACTCTTGTAGAAGAATTCAAACCTTCACCTTCTATATTTGTTGCTTCTTCATTTAGATCAATTGTCAAATTCCTTGTAATTTCTGATCCATTCCCCGTGACAGCATTATCATCAAGAGTATTCCATATCTCGGATAGAATTTCGTCAACAACATTATCATCCCTGAAAAATAAATTACAATTATATTTTGCAAACTTTGAAAATCATAATCAAGGACCTAGGAATGCCTGAGGGCCTGAAATATTTTGATTTCAGGCCCTGTGAGGGCCTGAAATATGATTTCAGGCCCTACGAGGGCCTGAAATATTTTTATTTCAGGCCCTCACATGGCCTGAAATCATTATATTTCCGACCCTGTGAGGGCCTGAACTATTTTTATTTCAAGCCCTCATAGGGCCTGAAATCTTTTGATTTCAGACCCTCACAGGGTCTGAAATCAGTATATTTCAGGCCCTTGGAGGGCCTAAAATCTTTTGATTTCAGGCTCTCACTGGGCCTGAAATCAGTATATTTCAGGCCCTTGGAGGGCCTGAATTATATTGATTCAGGCCCTCAAATCCAATGATTTCATCCCCTATAAGAGCCTAAACTCTTTTCATTTCAGGCCCTGGAAGGACCTAAATTCCTTTTATTTCAGGCCCTCACAGTGCCTGAAAATAACATATTTCAGTCCCTCCTAAGGCCTGAAATCTAATGATATCATGCACTCACAGGAACTGAACTCCTTTAATTTCTGGCCCTTCTAGGGCCTGATATGGTAATATATCATCCCTAGGTCGAATTCAAGCATTTATTTATCTTAAATTTAACAAATTTCAGAGAGCCCTTATTATGTAATGCATATCATCCTTAGACTCCTCCAAACATAAAAATTGTAGCAAGAGTTGATAAGTATAAAACTAGGTCTAATACCATATCAAATATGACAATCATACGTACATTACTATTTGTATTTGTTACCAATCTGTTGCTTGCTTTTTCTCCTTCAACACCTATCTTCCTCAGCTGCCTTGATGAATTGAGTTGTGCAAGGTCCAAATATATACGTACCCTCGTGATGATTCGACTTGTGCAAGGTAGTAATATATATATAGGCTGAGAAAATTTCCACTACCTGTCCATCCGAACCACAAATTCTTATTTTACTGCAAAAGTGGTTCGGATGTCTCGAAAATGGAATCAAAAAAGGTATTTTGTGGCGGGAGGGGTATATTAGGTAGTTCACTTTAAGTCGTGCGCCCTTTGGTAAAATAGAAACCATGGTACGCCCTTTGGTAATTTTTAATTGTTGTGTACGTCCTTTGATAAATTACCATTTATATTACTTACGACGTTCCCATACACTTACGGGTATACCACGAGGCGCCTCAAAGAGATTGAGACATCTGGACGTGGATAAACTACAATAACTTAGGATTGGATCAAATCTATTTGAGGCGCCTCACTGCTACAGAGCTGCTTGGATTCTCGTTTATACATGACAGTTGTTGCTTGTGCAAGTTTGTTGCCCTCGCGGTAGCGACCACGTCAGCAGCCGGGGCAGTGGGCCAATAGCCATGCGACTCGATCACACCAGCAGATTTAACAGGTGCCGAGGGACGCAGGAGGCAATCTACTGCGGATTGCAATGGCAGAGAAGAGGAAAAAAATATATTAGTATGCTCCATCAAAGATTTTGGTTGCCTACTTGCATCCCAAAGATACATCCGTGAAAAGAGACAACCTGACCAATGAGGCAGTGATCATCATTAATTCAACACCCAAAAACCAAAAATCATTCAAATAGTACATGGATGAGACCAAGAAGTCAAGAAGAAAAACTAGGACAACTCTATTAGTTGATTTTAAAATCCGATTAAGACACAATACTGACCTTTCTTCCACTGGTGGCGATGGTGGACGACGTGCTTCCGAGATACCCCTTCCACTCCGTTGATTCTTGATGACTCGACGGAGGGCTTAATGGTCGATTCGCCGTCTTGGAAAAGATACGCAGCAACCCAAAAAGTGTAAACGTATGTTATATGCTCCCTTTGGACTAGGCAATAGGGCTGGGCTATAGCCCATATAGTCCCAATCCATCTCTGGTGACATGGAAGCCATTACCAAATACGTCCCATACTAGCAAAGGGCCATGCCTAGAATGGTTTGCAGCCTACGATGATGCATACTTGGGGAGGGCTCAGAGAGTAGCTTTGGGAGCTCGGGGTAGAAAGTTTAGGAAATTCAAAGCGATCTCACTCCAAGGGAGTTCGAAGCATTGGAGAGAGGAGTTTGGGGGTATTCTGCATTCTCAGAAGTGAGAGCTTAGGGAGCTCGGAGTGGTTAGTGGAGAACTTAAGGAGCATGATTAAAGTTATCCTTTCGGCTATAGGAGATGTTAACACACTGACTCGGACTTGGAGGTCGTCCCAGAGCCAAGGTCTTTGACCACAAAGAAATGATTTGTTCTAAAAAGATGTCACGTGGGCATGACTTAATGGTTTAGAATGATCCACGTCGAGAGGAAACAAACGTAATATTAGGGTAATTTGATACAGTATATTGAATTTAAATCACATCATAGGTCATTAAAAGGATTTCGAACGACTCACCAAAGTATGAAAGTTAGGATTTTTCATAAAATGAATTTCTATTTAAAGAGTGCATAACCGCATAGATAAGCTTACACTAACCCATCAATTTTAGATCCAATTCAAGATTTTCCTTGGGAGGTATCGGGAAGGAATTGGAAATAATATATCGTATAACAAATTCATATCGATACAAAATTTTAATACATTAAAAATTCAATATCGATATGGTATAATATAAGGGAAAATTATCATAAACTCCCTGCATGCAAATTTAACTTTCTCTTTAATCCCTGCGACAGAAAAAATTTGTTTTCACTCCCTACATACAATATTACATGTGTTTCAACTACAAATTTACCGAATTATCCCTCAATTTTTTTAGGTATGAAAAGTCTGAAATCAAGTATAATTCTTTCTAAATTTAGTATCATTAAACTAAAATTTAGTATATTTTATATCAAATTGAGTATGGCCTAATCAATTCATCATAAGCTAATCAATTGGTATGAACTCCTAATCAATTAATCCGGTGGAAAAAGAATTGTGCTCAATTTTATAGAACATATACTAAATTTTAATTGAAATATACTGAATTTAGAAAAAATTATACTTCTTTTTAGACTTTTTATACGTATAAAAATTGTGGTACTTAATTTGATAGAAAATATACTAGATTTTAATTATATGATATTGAATTTAGGAGAAACTATACCTCATTTTGGACTTTTTATACCTAAAAATAATAAGGGCAATTAGGTATGAACTCCTAATCAATTGGTCCCGTGAAAAAAGAATTATGCTCGATTTGATTGAAAATATACTAAATTCTAATTGAAATATACTGAATTTAGGAAGAATTATACTTCTTTCTGAAATTTTTATACGTATAAAAAATGTGATACTTAATTTGATAAAAAATATATTAGATTTTAATTATATGATACTGAATTTAGGAGGAACTATACCTCATTTTGGGCTTTTTATACTTAAAAATAATAAGGACAATTAGGTAAAGTAATATTTATTAGGGAGCTGAAGCAAATGAAACTTTACATGTAGGGAGTGGAAATGAACTTTTTCTGACATAAGGATTAAGGTTAAAGTTTAAGATTCAATTAAAGATTTAAAGGCAATTTAATTTCAATATCAATAAGGTATTGTATAATTTCGATATCGATATGGTATACTAAAAATTTTGATATATATATCTCATACCAATATAGAAAAATCAGTACAATATTATACTATATCAAATTTTTTTAATATACAATTAAATCGATATAATTCAATATATTTTAATATATATACGATATATCAATATTTCTCAATTTTCCACCATGAATAATTTTCACTTACTTTAAAAAAACTTATTATGTTCGTTTGGTAATTTAAAATATGTAAAATATAAATTTAAATACAAGTTTCACTCGTTAGCATTAATGAATAAAACTCATGAATTATTTATCAATAAATATATTTGTTAACGTATCTATATTTTAAATTATGATATTTTTATTTTTCCAAATACATTAAAAATACAATATAGATTCTTCTTCGGGTAAATTTTCATAAACTCCACACATACCAAGTCAACTTTGCATGCAATCTCCACACAAACTTTTCTTTGCATGCAGTCCCTGATGGGATTGACAAGACAATTTTGTAAGTATTATTTGAAGAAAGTTGAGTATAAAAGTTAGAAAATTGAGTATGTAAGGTTGCATCCACCACATCAATAACTCATGTACTCAATTTTCACTCTTTTACACTCAGTTTCACTCTTTTATACTCAGTTTTCACTGATGTATACTCAATTTTCACTCTTTTATACTCAATCCATCAAGGAGTAAAAACAAAGAAAAACTTGTGTGTGGAGTGCATGCAAAGATCAAAGGGCTATTGGGGAGTTTTCTGCAATTTACCGTTCTTCTAACTTCAAAATATTTACAATATGCTAAACATGATATATATATATATATATATTATTATATATATATATATATATATATATATATATATATAATTTCATTTTATTATATTCATATTTCAATTAATTCGTAAAAGTAAGAATTTCTCTAGTTGGGCTTGAGCTTAGCTTCATTTTTTTTAAAATAAGATTTATTGTTAAATAAGCTCAAACATGTCAAGATTTGCTAGTTTGGCCTGGTTACACCTCTAAATATGAGATTGAATAGGGACAAGAGATCAATTTTCAAGCCAACATGTCAGAGCACATGAGAGTGTGGGGCTTGGATAAATGGATAAAAACACTCTCAGACATGACGTGAAAAAGCCAAAAATTTATAGCCACTTATGGTGGGCATTGACCAACAACTTCACCTCAAAATATGGTGTGACCCTTGCAGTAGTGCTAAGAGACAATGCCTCTTTATGACTAATGCAAACATCTAAGGCTTCTTTAGTAAAAACTAGTGTTTTTAAGTTTCATATTTTGTAAAGAAGATACTCTCTGTGTGAAGATTCTCCTCCTCTAATAGAGGATCTTTTCTTAGTGGGAATTTCAAGCTTGATCCATCAAATATTGTTATGCCATAGGGTATAATCGGGGATCCAAACCATGTATTTTTCATTTGCATGTGGATTATTCACCGCCTCCCTCCCCCCTTTCTAGCACTCTAGTCTTTCGTCAATCCTCACATCAGAATCATCACCTTCTTCCTTGACAGATGCCTTCATAGTATGATGAGATCCACAGTCGCATGGATGACATAGGGTTGGTCTCACACACCTTATGCTAACTTTGACCAAGTTTAATAGGCCAAATGACTAATTGCAAGTTAATTCTACTACAGAAGTTGGCCGATAAAGCTATCCTTGTGAAGCATATAAATGGTTTCTCAAAAGTTCCAAATAAAATACTAGTGATTTATGAAGTCATGTGAAAAAGCTTTTGAAACACATGAGATACATATAGAGTTTAATGAGACCATTTATACTTAAATCCCTCGTGTAGATATCAAAATGACTCACCTTCTATAGTTGTGAATTTGAATAGGTATACTTGGCTCTGCAATTTGTTAGCTTCATTAAGGCCACACTTCTTAGGCATGCCTGAGTCAAACTTAGGAAATGATATTGAATGATGAGTTTTACTTGAGTTGATTTATGAACTTGTACACGTGTGTTAAAGCTAAAGCTTGGGATTCACATTAAATGTGTTTAGCAAAGTTAGTAAACTGAACGAGTTTAGAAATTACATTGGATGCAATTTTAACAAGTACCTGCCTAATTAACCATGTACCGACTCATCGGCCTTTATCAAGTTTTACAATTGGGAAGATGGGATCAAACCCCAATAATAAACTTGAGAAGTGGGAGATGCAAGTTAAATTTTGTTCAATACCACCTAATCAAGTTTTCTTAGGCATGTAGTAGGCGTGAAAGGCAACAGGTTGAGCATGAGCTGTATAACAAAATCAGTATTTTGCACGCAGTCAAGTCACGGCCACAGTAAATGTAAGATAATAATTAGATCCAATATGTTTCTAAGAGCATCTCCTCAAATTTCTATTCTTTGAATGGAATGTTATTAAAGTAATTTGGCAAAATTATTCTGTCAACCTAAAATAAGCCATTGCAATTACAAGATATCAAATAGATCTCATTATCATAAATCTAATGGTATTTTGTGTGCCTGTCTAAAATGCTAACATCGTGACACTGAAAATAAATTTAGAAAAAAAAAATATTATCATTGGTAATAGTAAGGTCGCTTTGGATATACAACAAAAGAGAAATGAAAGGAAGTGCATCCCTTGCAAATAAAATGGAAACTTGAAATGTCGATTGAAATTTTCTACTGTTCAGTGTATCCTTTGAAAAAAAAAATTGTCGAGTATATAGGATTGTAGTCACAACCATTAACGACAAGTGTGAACCAATTCGAGGTAGTTCATGCAAATGTTTTTTTTGGCCAAACCAAATAATGTAGCATTTGTAATCACATGCAATCAATAAGAATACTATGTTGTTTGTCAATTCTCATACCCTCACATGCCAGCTAAGTATGGCAATACATCCATAATTAAAAACAAAACAAAAGAGCACGGCGATGAAATAAAAAGAATAAACGCCATGACATGAGCTGGAAATCGGGCCATAGCTACTGGCGTCACCTGCACAATAGCACTAAGCAGTGAAGTTGAATTCTCATCAACATCATCACTGAAAAAATAATAATGATATCCATGACATTAGTTAGATGGTTCTCATTCACGCAAACTAATTCTGTGTATGGCTTTCTTTCCTTGGATGAGTGCCAAGGAGGGGATTGTTATATCATGGAGAACTACATAATGCAGAATGGTGATTGCCTCTCATTACTCGTTGAATTCTTCTGTTGCACTCACATAGCTCTCGTCAAATCTAGATGTACCTTAGCTTATGTACCTTGAGATGCTTTGTAACGGAAAAAAGTAAATATAACATAGTCACCATAGGAAAGGCAAGTTAACAATTAATATATATCCACAAATATATTACAGCGTCTGAAGGATGAGCAGATCCTGAGTACCTTTCACAAGTTGCGAAGAGAGGAATTATGATTCGGACGAATTAGTTTCGGCAGATTCAAAGAGCTCCCTCCATTTCTCTGGATCACTTCCAGGGCCGTCTCCCTATAAAACATAACTTCCTTTTCTCATATTCTATTCTAGTATCAAATCTGAGAAAATAAGACAGCAAAAAAGATTATTTTCATTTTTTTATGAAATTTTTCCGGAGCTTCTGAAAAGGAAATAAATATAAAGGTTTTGCACCTTGTTCTCCAAAAAGTTATTTTAAAAAAATACTTATAGTTCGTATTGCACATAAAACAAAACATATTCTTTTTTCTTTTCTGACTTTTCATCAAAGCATATAACAATGGAAGGACACAAACAATCTCATGTAGAAATTTGCATACCTAGAAGGAAAAACATGATACATTTCCTATTATTATATCAATATGTTTATTCATTTGATTCCAAGGTATAAAGGATTAAAGGAATAGCTACCTCAACTGAGTTGATCTCGTAGATCTTTCCTTTAGTACACTCCAGGTCAAGAGCTTGTATACATGCTTCAGCAACTACAAGTCTGCTAACCTCCCCAACAAGCTTGTCTCCTGTAGAACATGAAATTTTATCAAGCAGATTCAGATGTTGTAAAAGAAGCTGTTTATGAACACTTAAATATGAATACAAGTAATCAGAAATTTAAAGGTGTCCTTCAAACATTTGGATGTGTTGGGACGTTCAGGTAAAATTTAAGAATGCAAACTGTCGTACATTACAAGAGAAGAAATCAAGCTGAGACCAAGGCTTCATTGATGAGTTGCACACTTGGATAACTTCCTGTCTGCATGTTTGGATGAATTCATGGTCACTGAATCTGGAAAAGATTTGCAGATCCTCCAAATAGACAGAAGATCAGCATAGACTGCCTCTTGTCTAGATAGGATTAATTGTACTCACCTTCTCTAATGTTTTGGTCTCACTAGAAGAAGGATGTTATTAGTTGATGGCTTGAAGATCTGGAAATGATGCCAACAGGATATTAAAGGCAGGCTTTACTTTCTTTACTAAAGGTAGACTCGGAGAACTAATTAGTGTGGCAAAGATCAGGTTTTACTTTCTTTACATGGCCTTCTCAACAGCATGAAATCAATAATTTCATTGTCAATACTGTTCCTCTATTTGTAAAGAATTGTGAGTTATGAATCATATATGCTTTAATTAGAAAATCTCCTGCATATATCAGGTTAGGATATTTGTAACATAAAACAAGATTGTTGTTCAGCACAGAGAACTTCATTGCTCTAGGCAAGTGGAATGAACTAGTGATACATCACCCTATCTCCACGCGTCTTAAACTTTGAAAGTGCAAAAATGAAGAATTTCAAGTGGCCAAATTCCTGTCCATCTAGATATTTCAATGTTATTGCTTCGTAACAATTGTAGATGCTACAGTATAATCTTTGTCAAATGTCTTAGCTCAAGTACCTAATATTATCCTTGTATATGCTGCGTAATTATCTCTATCCAATGTAGTGGCTGATGCTATTAGATGAGGTTCCGGAGATGGAGGATGAGGTTGTGGACCCGGACATACTTTATACCGACCATGTGTTCACAGTGGTTCGCCAATCATCAATCAGACATTGTTGTGGGGATAAGCTTGAACCACCACCTACTGCATAGATTACTGCACAAACTAACACAACCTTATCTTTTGATTCCACCCACTGCACAAACTAACACAACCTTATCTTTTGACTCCAGCATCAACAACAGTAACTAGACTATAAGTTCTTCTGAATATGTGCATATGAAATCATCTCAAGCATCCCCTTTATTTAATCCAAATTTACTTCTACTTGTAGTACTGATTGTGTGGTAAGATTACCACTTAGTGATTAATTAATTGAGGTGCACCTTTATATAACATGAAATCACAAATTATTTTCTACTCATCATTTCACTTGTCACTTGTCTTTATCGGCAGAGGGAACAAGAATAATCTCCATCTAGATATTTTCTGATTATTTGTTTTAGGATTATCTATTGTTAGAGATGTTAGAATTATTTGTTTTATTAAGGTAAGTGATGGATTTGTACCACATTGGTGTCCTAGGTTTAGAGTTTTATCATGTCTTAAATATACCATGTAATGGGTATACACTTGATTTACATTAATAAAAATATAACCTAATATTCTTTTTAAAGCTTTGTTTTTAGACTAGTTGTTTTCTTTAGTGGCCCAATCTACTTTCGGTTTCTTTGCCAATGTGTACATACTACACAGTCACCTTTCATCTTGTAGACTTCTGGTGGGCCTATTATCTTCATATTGCATGAGCTGTAAACTTACACCTTTTAAAAGAATAGAGGTTGACTTATTTCTCGAGGTAATTTAGCAATGCGGCTTCCTCTTTTGATCCCAGATGTGGAATCATACCATGCTATGATAATGTTCTCTTGAGAAGATGGAATCATAGTTGATTACCCTTGTCCCAAAGTTTGCTCATGCTAACAACGTTGCCGATTACCGGCCTATCTCTTGTTGTACGGTTTTCTTCAAAGTCATCTCCAAACTGTTTGCAGCTAGATTAGGATAGATTATCCGAGGTCTTGGATCACATTCTTCATCCGTCCCAAGCGTCTTTTGTGAAAGGTCGACTTATCACTGATAACATCCACTTAACTCAGGAGCGAAATACAACAACAAGCACATCCCTCACCGATGTATTATGAAGAATGACCTTCAAAAGGCATTTGACTGAATGCATTGGGATTTTCTGCATGAAGATCTTGAGGGACTCAACTTACCTCCACAATGTGTGTCCCGCATCATGGAGTATGTGACCACTACCTCCTTCTCACTGGACATCAATGGCAGGACGTTTGGGCATTTTAGGGGAGCAAGGGGTCTAAGGCAAGAGGTCCCACTATCGTCCTACATATTTGATATCTACATAAATGTCTTCAGGAGGCAACTACATTAGTTCAACACCAGGGCAGGTTTCAGCTTCCACCCGTAGTGTGCCTAACTCAAATTAGCTTATATGGCCTATGTTGATGACCTTCACCTCTTCAGTTATGGTAATACAGCATCAGTTGGCACATTGACCGCTTTGATGGATCGATGTGGCGTGCTAGAGGAGGGGTGAATAACACTTTTTCGTTTTCTCTACAGAGTTGTTAGCGCAGCGGAAATACAAATAAAAATAAACAAACAATAATAGACAATCTTAACAAACCAGGTTTACTTGGTATCCACCCCGGACGGGTGACTAATCCAAGAATCCGTCGGTGGATCAATCCCCAGATAACCTCCGGCTAGCCCTCGTCGCTCCTTGTGGGTGGAGAAACCTCACCACAAATACTTTGACAAAATCTGGGCACAAGAGACTACTAACTCACTTTACCCAAGCGAGTTTCGTCAAGAATCTCAGCCACCACGAAGTCCTCTTTAAATAGGACTCGGGCTGAAACCCTCGCTACCAGTCGACTACCCCCAGGGCAGTCGACTGGTGCCACTGAAATTCGACCGTTGCACCCCAACGTTAGAATTCTCAGTCAACTCACCAGCCACCTACCAGTCGACTGCCGCCAGGGTAGTCGACTGGTCCCAGGGTTGAGACCTTTCTGTGAGTTCCATCAGTCGACTGCCCCCAGGCCAATTGACTGGTCTACTCACCCACCTAAGGTTACCCTTCCTGAATACATTCCATTCCGCACTGAAACCCTAGGATTTCCCGAGTACAATCACACTGCACTCGTACCCTCACGACTCGACTGACTCTTCATCCGCAACCTCGACTATTGCCTTCGCGCCCACTTCATCTTCGGCTCCCATCCCTCGGATGCACGCAAGTCTCCAGCTTGCCTTCATGCCATCCTTCACGCATGCCTCGAAGTCCGCGCCCGTCAGCTCATCGTCCCTACTCTCCAAAGTCCCTCGGGTGCACACAAGCCTCCAGCTTGTCTCCATGCCACCCTTCACCGTACCAAGGTCGTTCAGTCAAGTCCATATGTGTAACCTGTACAACCTGCACACTCAACATACACATATAAGAACACAAGGGTAAACCTAACTTAAACCCTTTGCCCATACATCAAAACACTTGGTCACTCCGGACCACAGATTGCCTCAACAATCTCCCCCTTTTTGATGTTTGGCAATACGTTTAAGTTAGGGAAACAAGATAGTAGTCAAATAGCAAAATAATGCATATGCAATGCAAAAATGGATCCTATCCCAAGGCATCCCACACCAAACTCTCCAAGTTAGGATTTTCCATACCTAACCCTCCAAGTTAGGAATTTTTTACACCTAACCCTCCAAGTTAGGAATTTTTACACCTAACCCTCCAAGTTAGGATTTTCACCACCTAACCCTCTAAGTTAGGACTTTTCTACGCCTAACCCTCCAAGTTAGGATTTTCACCACCTAACCCTCCAAGTTAGGACTTTTCAACACCTAACCCTCCAAGTTAGGACTTTTCACGGGCTTTTTAAAGCTTCTCCCAAGCTCCCCCTACATTGGACTTACAAAGGCTTTTTAAGAACCTCTTCAAGGTTCCCCTTACGCCAAGAATGGAGCAACCATGCTCCCCCTTAATCTTAGCTCCCCCTAAACCTAGGGTTTCTAGCAAAGGAGTGTTTGGTTTCCCAACTTAAACCCAACACTTCTCCCCCTTTGCCTAACATCAAAAAGAACCCAACAATATCCCAATCATTGGTTCTTTTAATCCCTAATGACCACAAACAATGTGTACTAGCCCCCCATACACTTGTTTTTCATCATTTGGACCACAAATCAGCTGCTGATACAAAAATCAGCCATTACCAGTCGACTGCCCCCCAGGGCAGTCGACTGATACTCTGAAAATCAGAATTTCAGCCTTTCTGAAGAAATTCAGAAATGCGCCAGAAATTCCACAAATCTCCAAAAATTCTCAAATTTTGTGGAGACATTTGTGGTATCACTATTCCCAAGTTTGACACAAAACTCAAAAACTAGCAAAATGGTTCACTCAAACCTTAACCAAAAGTCCTAGTTTTGGTTTCCCCTTGATGTCTCTGCCCATATCAATCCATAATGCATCCCTAGCATTGATTTTTATGACATTTGCACATCAAAAACCAACCTTCATGCTATATGACCCCAATGTCATATTTCAATGCATGAGACTCAAAAACACCGTGCCAAAACCCAAGAATTGAGACTCAAGTCCGTCTCCAATTCCTTTGGCACACCCCATGGCCCTCTAGACCTCTAGGAGCACCCCCTCCCAAGGTCCACTCACCATATATCCCAAAGGCTCCTAGAGTTCCCCCTTGAGCTCTTAGCCCTAGCCACCTCCCTAGGTGACTCAACCATCACTAGGCCACATCGGTGTTCCACCGGTGACTCTTGGCCTACAAACTTGACACTCTTAACCTTAGACACCTCGTCTTTGGTTAAGTCCTTCTTTTTCCCTTTAAATGGCATCCCCTTGCCATTTTTGGACTCCCCCTTCTTGCCATAATCATATACTATCCTAGCATATTTCTTCCCCTTGGCATGGGAGTTCTTAGACCGGTATGCCAACCCCGATCTATCATTGGTGCGGTTTAAACCACCCAACACCATATCTAAACCCTTAGATCCAATAGTGAATCTCTCTAGGGTTTTCTCCAATCTATCAAGTTTTTCCCTTAAAACTTGATTCTCCCTTTCTAGGTTCCTAAACCTAGAATCCATATGTCTACTTTGGACATTCCTAGACCTACCCTTCTTTCTAGGCACATTTCTTCCCTTCTTGGGCTTAGTGCCTTCTTCCTTAGGTACAAAGGTCCTAGGTTGATCATGATGTATGCTTTTCCTAGAGTTTTGATCTACCTTGTTAACCCTAGTCCTATTATTGTATTTAAAACCAAAATTATGCACAGGTAGACAATTTTCATTAATCCTAGCATGCATGGATGAATGATTAACATTATTCTTGATATGCAAGGAGGAACTTGAAATTGAATTGCATTTTAAATTAGGGTTAGGAATTACCTCCCTTACCCTTGTAGTCCCTCCTTGTTGGGATCTTTGCTTCTTCCTTTCCTCCTTCTCCCATCTCCTCAAGTGTCCCATTTTCTTGAGCTCTTTCTTCCTTGGATACTTGGTGTGGTAGTGCCCTAGCTCACCACACGTGAAGCATTGAATCCTCCTTTTGTTTTGAGCTTCCTCATTCCTACAACCCTTGTTAGAATTTAACTAAATTGAAACGGGTTTAGATTTTACCTCCTTTTTACCTTTCGGGCACTTGTCTTTGTAGTGCCCCTTTTCGTTGCAACCAAAGCATGTGATGTGCTCTTTCGATTTAGCTTTGGTGGAGGTGGAAGCTAAGTTGACATCTTCTTCAACCTTGGACGAGGTAGACGCTTCCTTTTGTTCCGGCATGGAAGTGGGTCTCTTCTCCCCCTCAATCCTTGAGGTGGTGACCTCTTCCTCTTCTTCTCTTGAGGAGGTTGATGATCTTTCACTTAATTCCTCCTCTTTACTTGAAGAAGTTGACACTTCCTTTTCTTCTTCTCTTTCTTGACCCATTTGACTTTTCTCCTTGAGATCTTGAACTTGTGTAGGATTTTCATGATATTCTTTCACTTTATTCCATAATTCATGTGCATCTCTATATTCACCTACACAACTCAAAATGTTATTAGGCAAAATATTTACCAAAATGCTAATTACCTTCTCGTTTGCTTTTGCTTGATCTTGTTGTTCTTGATTCCAATATCTAGGCCTAAGCCTCTTCCCGTGCTTATCCTTTGGAATCTCATATAGCTCTTCAAGCGCGATTCGACATGCCCACTCTATTCCGAACCAAGTCTCGATTCTCGCCCTCCAAAAATTGAAGTCTTCATGATCGTAAGGGGTTGGAGTGTAGATGTTTTCCCCGAATTTGTCTTCCATGTTCTTCTTCTTCTAGCGTGTGCTCCCTCAGCGGTTAGTCCGATCAAGAGCGGTCCTTCGCTCTGATACCAACTGATGGATCGATGTGGCGTGCTAGAGGGGGGGTGAATAGCACTTTTTCGTTTTCTCTACAGAGTTGTTAGCGCAGCGGAAATACAAATAAAAATAAACAAACAATAATAGACAATCTTAACAAACCAGGTTTACTTGGTATCCACCCCGGACGGGTGACTAATCCAAGAATCCGTCAGTGGATCAATCCCCGGATAACCTCCGGCTAGCCCTCGTCACTCCTTGTGGGTGGAGAAACCTCACCACAAATACTTTGACAAGATCTGGGCACAAGAGACTACTAACTCACTTTACCCAAGCGAGTTTCGTCAAGAATCTCAGCCACCACGAAGTCCTCTTTAAATAGGACTCGGGTTGAAACCCTCGCTACCAGTCGACTACCCCCAGGGCAGTCGACTGGTGCCACTGAAATTCGACCGTTGCACCCCAACGTTCAAATTCTCAGCCAACTCACCAGCCACCTACCAGTCGACTGCCCCCAGGGTAGTCGACTGGTCCCAGGGCTGAGACCTTTCTGTGAGTTCCATCAGTCGACTGCCCCCAGGCCAGTCGACTGGTCTACTCACCCACCTAAGGTTACCCTTCCTGAGTACATTTCACTCCGCACTCAAACCCTAGGATTTCCCGAGTACAATCATACTGCACTCGTACCCTCACAACTCGACTGACTCCTCATCCGCAGGCTCGACTATTGCCTTCGCGCACTCTTCATCTTCGGCTCCCGTCCCTCGGATGCACGCAAGTCTCCAGCTTGCCTCCATGTCATCCTTCACGCATGCCTCGAAGTTCGCGCCCCTCAGCTCATCGTCCCTGCTCTCCAAAGTCCCTCGGGTGCACACAAGCCTCTAGCTTGCCTCCATGCCACCCTTCACCGTACTAAGGTCGTTCAGTCAAGTCCATATGTGTAACCTGTACAACCTGCACACTCAACATACACATATAAGAACACAAGGGTAAACCTAACTTAAACCCTTTGCCCAAACATCAAAACACTTGGTCACTCCGGACCACAGATTGCCTCAACACGTTTGTCTATAAACTTTCAGGGAGGTGACAGGACTTCAAGTTAACAGACAGAAATCGAACATTGTGCTAGATAGAGTCGATGTTCGACACACATTCAGCTCCTTTCCATTACAGGAGGGTGTCATGCCATTTAGATATCTCGGGATTCCATTAGCTGTACCGTATCTTCGACTATTTGACTATAGCCTTGTGACTAACTCTCTGATCCGTCGAATCAATGCTCGGCCAAAGAATACCCTATCATATGCCGACAAGGCGCGGTTCGTCACTTAGATGCTTCAAAGGGTCGGGTGTTTCTGGTTATCCATCCTTCTGATATTACAGTGCATCATCAATCGTATCTATAGTATCTGTCGATCCTTCATGTGGACATCCAAACACCCCTCGGTGTCTTGGGCAGATATGTGTCAACTGAAGGATGAGGGAGGCTTGGAATTCAGAGACTGGCAGGCATGGAACTTGGCTTTGTTAGACAAGGTTCTATGGCAGATTTAGGAGGAGGAGGACGCACTCCGGATCAAGTGGGTTCATCACACCTACTTGAGTTGTAGAGATCTTTAGACCTGACATGCAACCCATTTAGATTCCCTTCTGATCAAGCATTTACTGTAGATACTGGATCTCATCCTAGAGATTGTGGGATCACCTAAGACTGCTAGGCAAACCGAAAGATTAGTTTGCATGGGATGAAGAGGTAGCTCAGGCAAATGACTTCTTCAAACAGCCTATGCCCCGAATGTCATGGGCACGGATTGTGTAGAAGACTTATCTACAACCGAGTCATCTAGTCACTTTCTGATGTTAGCACTACGAAGGATTCCTACCAGAGATAGATATCAATATCAAGAGGACCGACAATGCACTTTTTGTAGGTAGGCGCTTAAGACACGGAAGCATCTGTTCTTCCAGAGCACCCTATTGTAGAGCTATGGAAAAGGATCCGAGGCTGGCTCTACATGCATCTGAAGATGTCCACATCTCGCCGACGCTTAAGAGTTTTTAGGCAGCACTACCGAGGTAGTAGGACGTTGACAAAGGCCCATCACTTGGCCTTATCATCAGTGATTTAGTGGGGTACGAAATCGTAATTTTGTTTTTTGTGAGGGGCAGTTAGATGTAGAAAAGATATATAGGAGTGTGCAACTTTATGTATATAGGTCTTTAGCCGTCTACTCAGATCCAATACTTCATAAGACATGAGTAACATCTAAAGCCTCATTTTATACATTTTGATACATGGTATACAACTTTTACTTATAAAAAAAATGTTCAAACAACTTGCACACTTATGGATCAATAAGGAATTATGAGGGAGAACAAGTAAAACAACAACCTCATGAGCTCCAAAAATAACTACAGTGATTTTTTGCCATCCTCGACCTTCATCATTGTTTCAATTACCAAATAATATCAATATGGCAAAACTATATCCTTCTAATACCAACTGAATTGCATAGTGTTGTTCATGCTAACATGGTTGCATTAGTATTAACAACAACAACCAAGTTTTATCCCACTAGGTGGGGTCAGCTATATGGATCATTCTACGCCATTGATCATTATCCCCTATTATATTATTATTTAAATAAATTTTATCTTGTTTTATTGTTGTTAACCAAGTCTTCTTTTATCTTTCTTTTCCTCTTTCTCGATTCGTGTGCATATTTATCATAGTTTCACATCGCATAAATCATGGTGGCAAAAGGTGATAATGCTCGCCCCAGGTGCCTCTCTCAACTCGTCCCTAAGTTGTATGAAGGGAGGTAAATCACATATGGTTACTAGCCCGAATAATGACCAGTACATGGGAGAGGGAAGGAACTTGGCTATTAGCCAGGAATTGACCCCTAGACCTCATGGTAGCAACACCTTATGCATTAGCCAATTGTCCGTCCCGAAGGGACACAACGCATAACTCGTGCATATATTAGTTGTTGGCATACATGTATTTATCATCATAAACATATCTTACGGAGTTTTCCCTCAATAAGTGCAACTTCGACTTTCTCTTTAATATTTTTATTTTTTATCTTATTCATTTTGTATGTTCGCACATCCACCTTAATATCTTCATCTCTACAATTCTCATCTTCTACTCATGCGCTTGAATCATATCCCAACATTCGGCTCCATATAACACAGCAGGTCTAACCGTCGTTTTATAAAATTTTTCTTTAAGTCTTGAAGGTACTTTACGATCACAAAGCTCACAAAGAACACCTGACGCTCTTCCTCCATTTAATTATCCTGCTTGTATTCTATATAAGACATCTTTCAATCCCTCGATCCTTTTGTAAAAATGATACTAAATACTTAAATCTCTACATCTCATCACCTCTTATCTTATTCATTTTCTTTTTACGTCTAATATTCCTAAATTTAAATTTCATATATATTCTGTCTTTACACCACTAAGCCTAAAACTTTTTCACTTCTAGCATTTCTCGCCATGATACGAGTTTAACATTTACTATTTCACATGTTTTATCTACTAAAACAATATTATCTGTAAATAACAAGGATCACCATATCATATCTTAGATGTGTCTAGTGAATTCGTCCACAATTAATGTAAAAAGATAGGGACTTAGAGTTGATCCTTAATGTAACTCTATTCTTATGGGAAATGCATTAGTTAATCCACTTAAAGTCTTCATGTTTATCATTATATTCTCATATATATATTTAATTAGTTCACGCTAACACCTCTTTTTTCTAAAATTATCCATATAATTTCCCTTGGGACTTTATCATAAATATTTTTTAAGTCAACGAATATCAGTTGTAAATCTTGCTTTGCTCCCAACACTTTTCAATTAGTTGTCTGAGAAGATATATAACTTATGTTATCGACCTTCTAGGCATAAATCAAAATTGATTTTCGATCATCGTAATCTTCCTTTTTTTCTATTACTCTTTACCAAATTTCATGATATAACTCATTAGTTTAATACCCCTATAGTTTACATAATTTTTTACGTCTCATTTATTTTTATATAAGGGAACTAGAGTACTTACGCTCTATATTAATTAGGTATTTTTTTCGTTTTCAATATCAAATTAAATAACTTTGTAAGTAATTCAATACTATGTTTTCCTAGGCACTTTCATATCTCTATCGGAATATTATCAAGTTCAACTATTTTTTTATTTTGCATCCCATTTAAAACTTGCTCTACTTCTTAAGTTTAAATTCTACAATAAAAATTTTAATTTCTATACTCTTTTGACTTATTTAAATTACCTAAATTAAGTTATTCACCTAAACCTTCATTAAAAGGTTGATGAAAATATATCTTCCATCACCCTTTTATTTTCTCATCGATCAAAAATACCTTATTGCATTCATCTTTAATACATCATATTTAGATAAGATCTCTTATCTTCTTTTCTCTCGCTTTAGCTATTTAGTAAATATCTTTTTTTCCTTAATTTGTATTCAATTTTCGATATAAATGTTCCTAGGTTTTATTTTTTACTTCATTCACTATTTTCTTGACTTCTTTCTAGTCAACTATATACTTTTTTTAAAGTTTTTTTGTTCTTACAAGTGTTTAATATCTTATATGTTTCTTCCTTGACTTTCTCCTATATTTTCTCATTCAATCATCAAGATTTTTTACTTGGTGGTGCACGACCTATTGACTCACCAAGTACATTCTTACCTACTATTTTTAACTTTAATGTCATCTTATCCCATGTGGGATTTGAGTCGCCATGTATTTCTCCAACTTTCTCCTTACATATATTTTGTTTTTCATCCATTAACTTTCATCATTTAATTTTAGGAATTATGTACATTTGTCTTCTATTGATACTATGTTTGAGGCACATATCTAACACTACTAATCTATGTTAGACATTGAGAGCTTATAATTTTTATAAATCTTTCTATCGTTTTCAAAAAAGTCAATTTATGACTTATTATTCCCAATGTTAAATGTGGCCAAGTATTCTTTTTTCTTAAAAAATATATTTACTAGTACAAGGTCACTATCGCAAAATCCAATATAATTTTTCCTTCTTTGTTATTTGTTGTAAACCCATAACCACATGCACTCTATCATACTCATTTTTCACTCCGACTATTAAAACTATTTCCTTTGATGGGATATTTTATAATACCTCATCTATGTTATCCCAAAACATGAATTTGCTATTTTCATCTAATCCTACTTAAAGTACATATATGTTATCTCGAGAGTTATAGCCCTTCCCCCTTTCTAATTACTACTACTAGTTCATCCTTTAACGAACAATCTTCAACAATATCTATTTCATTTTTTGTTTTACTCCTTCCTATGTACCATAACTAATTTGAATTTCCTATCATCTTTACATTTTCTCCTATCAATTTTGTTTCTTGTACATACAGAATATTAATTATTCTCATAATCATCTATCTACTACCTTCATGATTTTACCAGTAAGAGTTCTTAGATTTCATGTTCCAAATCTTAGACAACTAGTTTTCATATAATATTTATTCTTAGACAATCTATGATGTAAAAACTCTTGCATATTTAACACTATGCCCAAGTTTTTATAGAGATATAACGGTCCTTATCGATACATTATAATCAGACTCTACACAACACCCGAGTTTTAAAGAGATGTAACGGTCATTGTTGAGACATTACAATCGGACCTGCAACACAGAAACAACCTAACATTAGCACAATAGTTTGATGGATTCATTCATTTAATATTTGCCTGAAAATATTAAATGAATGAGGGAAGAGATAACGGTCCATGCTGATGGGCAACCAACGTGCAACCCTCGCCCTTTTATCCAGACTTGGAACTAGCATTAGCAGGGTTCATTAGTATTAACCCAAAGAAAAATTCTCTTCTTATAGCTTATCCTTTGATTCTATTAGTCCGTCACAAAGAGATAAACAATAAAAAGAGGGAAGAGAAGAAATGAAGCTTCAATGGATGATACCTATCAAGATAGGATGATTTTCTTCCCATGATTGATCTATCGATCATGACAAGGAAATTAACCTAGAAAAGGAGCAAAATCTGGAAAAGTTAAAAAATGTATCCATATATCGTTCTTATACTTATTTTAATTGCATTAGTGCAAGTTCAACTCATAGTGATTCCAACAACAACCAATCCTTTATCCCATTAAATGGGGTTAGCTATATGGATCTTCCTATGCCATTGAGCTCGATCATCTACTATATCATTATTTATATTTAAATAAATTTTATTTTTAATTAAATCTTCTTTAGTCACCCTCTTCTTCTGTTAATATGTATATTCATTATGATCTCATATTGTGTAACTAGAGTATTTATTAGTAACTAAGATATATTTCTAAACATATGCAGAAATGAATTCCAACATAAAATATCTTGAGAACATAATTTGCATTATTTAATAAAAGCTTGCAAAACTGTCAAATTAATCGAGTAGGAAATCGTAAGAACCAACACTCCCATCCATGTTTAAGACTCATTTTGTTATTAAAAAAGTATAATTAATAGACAATGATACAGTTGATAATTACTTATACCAAAGACTCTAATGGCTAAGAAAGAACCAATTTGACTGCCACTCTTGTCCATGTGGGATTAACAGGCATGGAAAATATTAACATTAGTACACACCCTCAATTCAGGTACAAACCCAATTTTTTTTCTTCTTTTGACACTAGTAGTGGACCTCCTCTGTACTGTATTAACATAGATAGAGAAAGATTTATGCTAGTTACCCTAAATAGTCTCTTCTACCCATGTACATATTATTCATCGTCCAATTATTACACTCGGACTCTTATAAGACATTTATTCACAAATAGGTCCTAACAATAAAATTCGTTAGGTCTGAAAGTTAAATACATGTGTCAAAACCCAAATTGAGAAAATTATAGAATACTGAGTTTCTAGCACTGAGGTTTTACTCTACCTATTTAATATGCTCTATTTAGAATGTCTCTAATGTATTTTATGTCAATATATTCATCTTCTTTATTTAGGTTTGTTATAGTTGTATATCTCTTGATTTCCTCTCAAGCTTTCCATTATTGTTGTATATATCCCTCGTAATTATTATTGTACTTCTTCCTATATTAAAAAAATGATTAACGAGGTTTTTCCAACCTCAAGCGACCGACCCGACCCCACGGAAGTTTCCCACCGGCCGCTAAGTTAAATCGGGAAGCGCTCGACGTGGGCGGTCTAGAAGCCTAACGTCCCAGGGTTCACACCCCATTTGGAGGAAAAATTCCTGCAAATACGTCATAGCTGGGGATCGAACCGCGGATGCCTGGGATAGCGACTAGTCGCTGTTAGGATCTTAGAGGGCGGGTGAATAGCTTTCGTTCGACTCTCTACCTACAACGTTAACATGCACAAGCGGAAATACTAAATGAAAACTAAAACAATGTTAACGCTTCACCTTTACGTGGTTCGGAGATAAAGCTCCTACTCCACGGCTGTCCGTAAGGTGGACGATCCCGATCGTCGGTGGATGACTCCCCGGAAGACCTCCGGCTAGCTCGTGTAGCTCTTGTGGGTGGAGAAACCTCGCTACAATCCGGACAACACTCCTGAGCACAAAGACTACTAATGAGCTCTAACCAAGCTCATTTCATCAAAAACTCTCATCCAAAACCGAGCCCCTTTAAATAGTGCTCAAGGCTGAGAAACACGCTACCGGTCGACTGGTCCCACCTAAATTCGACCGTTGCAAGCCCAACGTTCGAATTTCCAGCCACCACCAGTCGACTGCCCAGACACCAGTCGACTGCTACATTTCCACACCTAAGGTTTCCCTTCCCGAGTACACTTCTCTCAGCACTCGAACCTTAGGATTTCCCGAGTACATTTCCCTCAACACTCGAACCCTCACGACCTGGTTGACTCTTCATCCAGCAGCCTCGATCTGTTGCCTTCGCGCCCTCTTCGTCTTCGGCTCCCGTCCCTCAGATGCGCACACAAGCCCTCGGCTTGCCTCCATGTCATCCTCCATGCATGTCTCGAAGTCCGCGTCCCTCGGCTCATCGTTCCTGCTCCAACAGCCTCGACCTGTTGCCTTCAAACCCTCTTCGACTTTGGCCCTCGTCCCTCAGATGCGCACACAAGCCCTCGGCTTGCCTCCATGTCATCCTTCACATACGCCTCGAAGTCCGCTTCCCTCGACTCATCGTCCCTGCTTTGTCCATGGTCCCTCGGATGCGCACACAAGCCCACGGCTTGCCTCCATGTCACCCTTCACCGTACCTGAAGACATCCAACCAAGCCTATGTGTATCCTGCAAACCTGCACACTCAAATACACATATCAAAACACAAAGGTGAACCTAACTTAAACCCTTTGCCCAAACATCAAAACACATGGTCACTCCGGACCACAGATTGCCCCAACAATCTCCCCCTTTTTGATGTTTGGCAATACGTTTAAGTTAGGGAAAACAAATAGCAAAAACAATGCTACTAACCATTTGGACTTACGTTGCCAAGGCTTCACCTTGGACTTATACCGCTAATGCATATGTAATGCAAACATGGATCCTATCCCAAGGCATCTCACACCTAACCTCCCCAAGAGTTTGACTTTTACCAAAACGGGCTTTTTAAAGTCTTCCCAAGGCTCCCCCTACATTGGACTTACAAAGGTTTTTTAATAACCTCTCCAAGGTTCCCCTTACGCCATAAACGGAGCAACAATGCTCCTTTACCTAAGCTCTCCCTAGACCTAGGATTTCTTGCAAAGGCGTGTTTAGTTTCCTACTAAACCCAACACTTCTCCCCCTTTACCATATATCAAAAAGACTCCAACAATCTCTCTCTTATTGGATCATTTAACCCCTAATTATCATAAACACAGTGTACTAACCCCCCATAAGATTACACACTTGTTTTACATCATTTTGACACCTTTTGACTGCTAAAAAACCATTTCATCCTTGACCAGTCAACTGCCCCATCTACCAGTCGACTGATACTCTGAAAAACCCAATTTCAGCATTTCTGACCCAATTTCAGAAATGCACCAAAAATTCCACAGATCTCCAAAAATTCTCAAATTTTGTGGAGAAGTTTGTGGTACCCATATCTACTTGGGAAAAATACACAAAAATATATCTATCACCATTCCCAAGATTGACACAAAACACAAAACTAACTAAATAGTTCAATTGAACCTTGACCTAAAGTCCTAGTTTTGATCTCCTCTTGATGTCACTACCCATACCAAACCACAATGCATCCCTAGCATTTGTTTATATGGTATTTACACATCAAAAACCAACTTTCATGCTATATGACCCCAATGTCATATTTTCATGCATGACACTCAACTCCAATGTGTCAAAACCCAAGAATTGAGACTCACGTCCGTCTCCAACTCTTTTGGCACACTTCATGGCCCATCTAAACTTCCGAGAGAAACCCTCCCGGGGTCCATAAGCCACGGGTCCCAACTTGGCTCCTAGAAAAGTTAAGGGAAGCCAAGTAGTTGTAACCTAAGGCTAAGGATAAGGTAAAGTTAAGGTTAAGTAAAAGTGACGTCCGCTTTAAGGGAGAGAAGTTAAGGGGTCGTCACAGAGTGGTATCAGAGCAAGTTTCCACCCTTCCGCCACACTGACATCAAGCATCAATCCTGCCGCCTGCCAAGTAAGTAGTTCATATATTGTAGTTTATACGCTTTTCTTTATTGACTGTTAGTATCAGTAAGTGCATGATGATAGAAAAGTATATTGGTATTATTTTATGCTAATATGTGCAAGGAGATGATGAAATAAGTTAGTAAGAGATAATAAGTTTTTATTTTCTTTACACTATAGAATAAGAGAATGGCAAGAGGACGTCCCAGAATTGTCCGAAATAAGGAGCAAGTTCCTAGAGGGTAAGAGGCAACATAGTCTCTTTATGATATAGAGTAAGAGAATGTCAAGAGGACGTCCTAGAAAGGCCCAAAACGAGGAGCGAGCTCCTAAAGGGCAAGAGACAACAAAGTCAGTACCACCACCAAATCTTTTAGAGGTGGTGGCTCGGTTACAAAGGTAAGTAGTAGAATAACAGCAAGTTATTGCCACCATGATGACTAACCAGTAGGCTGCTCCCATTACCCCGCTGGTGGAGAAGGTAGTGACACCAGTTGTGATCGACGATCCATCGGTTACATCTATAGCCCCGGCAAGGGGGGGTAAGGCAAGAAGCGTACCTCATCTAGTGGTAGACACTGAAGTCAGAGAACTTCTCAGGCACAAGTGAACCATGGGATTCTCAAGCATGGTTCAAAACGTTGGAAAGCAAAGTAGAGCAACTGGACTGACCTGAGGTGGAGAAGATAAAGTGCGCCTCCTTCTGCCTTACCGGAGATGCTAGATTGTGATGGGAGAGAGTCTAGGCCAAGAGAAATGTCTGCCAGATGACATGGGCCGACTTCGAGATCGAGTTCTTTGAAGAATACATTCATATGCGAGTAACCAACAAGCGTTATGATGAATTCACGGAGTTCAGACCTGGAGAACTATTCGTGGATGAAGCAGTGAGGAAGTTCAACCAACTAGCTTGTCTGTGCGTAGAGCTAGTTGGCACTGAAAGAGAAAGAGTCAGGCTAATGATCAAGATGTTAAGGACTGAGATAGCGTTAAAGGTGGCCAGCGGTGTTAGTAGGTCGTAGACCTCGGAAGGACTGATAATAGTATAAAGGTCACCAGAAATGTTAAACGATGAAGTTCCTAATGACCTTACCTTCGAGAGAGGTCATGGCATCTACTCAGTGGCTAAGAGCTGTATTAATTCGAATTTCCAACCGAGAGCTCTATAGGGATTTAGTAGTCCTTGAGATGAAGGATTTCGATCATTTTAGGGATGGATTTCTTGAGCAAGTATAGTGCCTCTAATGAATGCCGCAAAAGAAAAGTCAAGTTCACACCAGAAGCAGAACCTCCATTTGAGTTTATTGGAGACCCAAAGAGAAAGACAAAAAGGTTCTTATCTACCTTACAAGCTCAGAGAATGTTAGATAATGGATGTTCTGGTTATTAGCGCATATAGTAGATGCAAGGCAAAGAGAAGAGTTAAAGTAAAAAGAGGTACGGGTAGTCTGTGACTATCCTGAGGTGTTTCCTGAAGAGTTACCAGGACTCCCTCCCAATCGAGAAATTGAATTTGAAATTGAGTTGGTTCCAAGAACCAACCCAATTTCAAAGGCACCTTATCGCATGGCACCAGCAGAACTGAAAGAGTTGTAAGAACAGTTACAAGAGCTGCTCGACAAGGGTTTCATCCGCCCTAGTCATTCACCCTGGGGAGCTCCTGTGTTGTTCGTCAAGAAGAAAGATGGATCCATGCGAATGTGCATAGATTATCGAGCCTTGAATAAGGTAACCATCAAGAACAGATATCCCTTGCCAAGGATAGATGATTTATTCGATCAGTTGAAGGGAGCCACGGTGTTCTCCAAAATAGATCTGCAATCAGGTTACCATCAACTCAAAGTGAAGGAGAGTGATGTGCCAAGGACTGCTTTCAGTACAAGATATGGGCACTATGAGTTTATGGTCATGCCCTTTGGAGTGACAAACGCCCCTGCAACGTTTATGGATCTAATGAATAGAGTGTTCAAGGACTTTCACAAGTTCGTCATTGTCTTCATTGATGATATCCTAGTGTATTCAAAGACTCAGGAAGACCATGAAGAACACCTGAAGATAGTGTTGCAGACCTTACACCAGAGGAGTTGTACGCCAAATTCTCAAAGTGTGAGTTTTGGCTTGACCAGGTGGCATTTCTAGGCCACATCATTTCCAAAGAAGGCATTATGGTAGACCCAGCCAAGATTGAAGCAGTTAGTAACTGGAGTCGACCAACGAATGCTAGTGAGATCAGAAGTTTTCTGGGTTTAGCAGGGTACTATAGAAGGTTTGTAGAGGACTTTTCAAAGATAGCTTCTCCACTTACAGCCCTTACCAGAAAGAATAAGAAATATGAGTGGACTGAAGACTGTGAGCAGAGTTTTCTTGAGTTGAAGAAGAGACTGATAAGCGCTCCTATTCTTATAGTACCCGAAGGTGATAAGAGCTTTGATATATACAGTGATGCATCAAAGCTAGGACTTGGAGCCGTACTTATGCAAGAAGGCAAAGTCATAGCTTATGCTTCCAGGCAACTCAAGGATTATGAAAAGAATTACCCCACTCATGATCTGAAGTTGGCAGCTGTAGTCTTCGCTCTAAAAATATGGAGACATTATCTGTATGGAGTGCAGTGCAAGATTTATACAGATCATCAGAGTCTGAAATATTTCTTCACTCAGAAAGACCTCAATATGAGACAGCGAAGGTGGCTTGAGTTAGTGAAGGATTATGACTGTGAGATCCTTTACCACCCTGGTAAGGCAAATAAAGTAGCAGATGCACTAAGTAGAAAGACTTGTGTCACCTTGATGTCCTTGTCAGCATTATCACCACCATTACAGAAGGAGATAGTAGATTATGGAGTGGAGATTATTGATGGGCAGCTAGCTCTATTGACACTAGAGTCAACTTTGCTTGAAGAAATACAGAAAGAGCAAGTTGAGAATTCTGATATCCAAAGGATCAAGCACGAGATGCAAGAAGGAGAGAGTAAAGAGTTTAGAGTATCTGACAGTGGGATACTCTACTATGATGACCGTTTATGTGTCCCCAATCATGAAGAGCTGAGAAAGAAGATTCTTGAAGAGGCCCATGGAACTCCCTACTCAATGCATCCTGGTTCTACTAAGATGTACCAGGATTTGAAAAGAAGATTTTGGTGGTCAGGGATGAAGAGAGACATAGCTAAGTATGTCAGCACCTGCCTGACATGTCAGAGAGTTAAAGCAGAACACCAGAGACCAGGAGGTGTCCTACAGCCCATTCAGATTCCAGAGTGGAAATGGGAAGACATAGCCATGGATTTCATAGTTGGTCTACCAAAGACAACTAATGGCTATGACGCTATTTGGGTGATAGTAGACAGATTGACCAAGTCTGCCCACTTCTTGGCAATCAGAGTGTCTTACTCAATTGAAAAGTTAGCCCAGTTATATGTGCAGGAAGTGATCCGACTACACGGAGTCCCAAAGACCATTATCTCTGATAGGGATGGTCGTTTCACTTCACACTTTTGGGGGCGTACAGACAGCGTTAGGCACCAAACTGAAATTCAGCACAGCTTTCCATCCCCAGACTGATGGACAGACAGAGAGAGTGAATCAAGTTCTAGAAGATATGCTCAGAGCTTGTGCATTAGACTTCAAAGGCAGTTGGTACAAATATTTATGTTTAGCTGAGTTTGCCTACAACAACAGTTACCAAGCCACTATTGGTATGGCACCCTATGAAGCTCTTTATGGTAGGAAGTGTAGATCTCCCCTCTGTTGGTATGAAGGTAGTGAGAAGAAAGAAATGGGGTCTCAGACTGACCTTATAGATGATACCACAGAAGCTATAAAGAGCATCCGCCAGAGAATAAAAGCTGCTCAGAGTAGGCAGAAGAGTTATGCCGATGTACGCCATAGACCGTTAGAGTTTGAAGTTGGGGATACAGTTTTCCTCAAAGTAACTCCTATGAAGGGTGTAATGCGATTCGGTAAGAAAGGCAAGCTATGTCCTCGATACATAGGACCCTACCTAGTGACGAAAAGAGTTGGCAAAGTAGCTTATGAGTTGGAGCTACCTCCAGAGATGTCAGCAATACACAATGTGTTCCATGTCTCAATGCTAAAGAAGCATATCCCAGATGTCAACCAAGTGATTGAGCCACAAATGGTACAAGTTCAAGAAGATCTCAGTTATGAAAGTCGACCTATTCAGATAATAGATTGAGCAAATAAGAAGCTGAGGAATAAAGTGGTACCACTAGTAAAAGTCTTATGGCTGAATCAGAAGTATGAAGAGGCAACCTGGGAATCAGAAGATAGCATGAGGCAAAGGTATCCAGAGCTGTTCTAAGTTGGAGGACGAACTTTTTATAAGGTAGGGAGGATTGTAACACCCAATAATTTTCGTGAATTATTAGGAATTTTTCTGAATTTTATAGCATTTTTTCGGATTAAAATAAAAAGAAAAAAAATAAGGGGTCGGGCGGGGTTTGATCTCGCGACCACAGGGCAATAAGTGAGTCCGGATGACCAATAGGCTGGGGGTATCAAGCACAGAATGGGATGAAGCCAATTAATGTTATAGGTAAGTTAGGCTTTTTCATGAAGAGGTATTTAAACTTCCGCTTAAGTCACGTTAAGTCCCGGATTAGGTTTTGTGGCTGCGCGAAAACAGAGGACGAGGGAGGCTGCGAAAACAGGGAGAAAGCCATAGTTTTCTTCCTTCTTCTTCTTCTTCCTCTTGAGTAAAGAACCTAGGGTCCCTCCCCTAGGGCCAAGGAGTGGAAATTCTTGCAAGGAAGAGGAATGGAGTCCTACGCTAGGGTTTTTACCTCTATTTAGTGACTTTTCATCAAGAAAAGGGTAAGTAGATCACTCACCTGCAATAGAAGTAGTTTCCGTTATGTCGTTTCCGATGTAGAACCTTGATTTTATGATCTAAGTGCATGTTTTAAGTTTATGCTAATTGCGTGTCTTAAGTTTATAAAGAGAACATGTTTATTAACTTAGAACTTGGTTTTGATTAAGTTTTGGTTGTGTGACCTAAGTATGATAACACTAAATTCTTGAAAAGTCCCAAAAATGAGTTTTGGGTTAAGGGCACGCAAGGTGCTCGATGAAAGTTTCAAGTAAGAAAGGTAAAGTTTATAGTGCAAAATTTATGCAAAAAGAAAAATAGCTTGATAAGTATAAGCATATTGAGTAAGAAAGTATTTTACTTTTGTAAAGTGACATGTACCGGGCAAATGAGAGGCCCGCAGAAAGTTAGAAGGAAGCTCTAATAGGGTGCGGTGGCTAGCTACCCCGAAACCTAATAGGGATGCGCGCATTGGTACATTGATACCATGGTACAGTGTCAAGGCCTGAGGAAAGTTTATTACTATTTTCAAGTATATAAGTATTTCCAAGTGTTTGTCAGTTTTAAGTACGTGCCTTTATTTCATATGTTAACATTGATACATTGCAAGCATGTTAAAGAGTAAGGGTAAGGAAGTTGTGTTTTAATGTATGAGCATGTTAAGTTGCAGGTGTTTTAAAGCAAGTAATGTTTTCAAGCACGAATTGAGCATGATAAGTATATGAAAGTTTTCCCATGTGCATGTATTTTGGAAGCAAGTATTCTTTGAAATGAGCATGTTTATTATCGATAGCATGGATTTGTGAGTTAGGATTTACTTACTAAGCAATGTGCTTATTAGTTGCATTCCTTCTATTGCAGATAAAGGCAAAGAAAAAACATAAGCTATGGAGGCGAACGGGACTTGCATTGATGTTCAGTGGCGGCAGAACCGTGGAAGAGATCTTTGGGATAAGTCTTAGAGGCGTTTTGATTTATAGAAACTCATGGTTGATGTTTTGGATTGGTAGGATGTAATCACCTTATTTAAACTTTACATGGAGTCAAAGTTGGGTACAAAGTTAGTAGAGATTGCATGTGTTTTGATAAGTTTGTTAAATTTCGTAGAAATCCTAATTTCAAGTTATTGGATTCGTTTTGAGTTGCTAAGATGCTTATAAAACTAGTATGGAGTGTAGATTTGGAGTTGTTTCATTATATGCATTGGAAGTGTGTGAATGGTGGACCCTTGAAAGGAGTTCCCAGGTCTGAAACTGCAGTTGTCAGGCGTGCCAGTCGACTGGTTCAGAACCAATCGACTGCGATATCGAACAGAACCTTCTGTTCGATGCACCAGTCGACTGCCATGAGGCCAGTCGACTGGTGCCGGGCACAGAAAGTTTCTGTGGCCGATACCAGTCGACTGGCCTTATAGCAGTCGACTGGTGATATTGAAAAGAAAGTGTTGTAGGGTAGATGGTTAGGCTTTAGTTTTACAACTAAGAGGTCTAGGGGTCAAATCCTTGCAAAGCAAATAAAATGAAAGTTTTTTTTTAAAAGAAAAAAAAATTCAGAGCAAGTTAAGGGAAACCAAGTAGTTGTAACCTAAGGCTAAGGATAAGGTAAAGTTAAGGTTAAGTAAAAGTGACGTCCGCTTTAAGGGAGAGAAGTTAAGGGGTCGTCACATCGGATGCGCACACGAGCCCACGGCGTGCCTCCATGCCACCCTTCACCGTACCTGAAGACATCCAACCAAGCCTATGTGTATCCTGCAAACCTGCACACTCAAATACACATATCAAAACACAAGGGTGAACCTAACTTAAACCCTTTGCCCAAACATCAAAACACATGGTCACTCCAGACTATAGATTGCCCCAACAGTCGCCCTATCGCTGCACCTAGCTTCGGAGGCTATTTCTTCCTATATTAGACCTTATTATTAAAGGATTTGATAATTCTTGATATGTATATATTGTAATCCTCTTACTGAAATAAGATAGAAAATATTTTCAAAAATTCTTGTTTATTTCTTTGTCATGGTATTAGAGCCAAATGTCCAAGATCATTTCATCTTGTGGCTAGTTCCTTGTCTAGCTCCAACCTAATCTCTTAGAACTTGTTTCTGATTGAATCATGTCTGTGGAACGATCTAAACATTTTCTTACTAGATTTAATGGCACGAACTATTTTGCATGGGCATTCAATTTCAGATCTTTCTCAAGGGAAAGATATTATAGAAATATATTGATGGGATGGTTCCAGCCATGGATTGAAATCTCGTGCCGGTGCCGTCCGAAACTGCTGAAACCTACCGTTCCGACACGGGACCGGCACCGGCACGGGAGGCGGATCAATTTCGCGTGCATCACGCGCGCCAGAAGGAAGAAGAGAGAAGGGAGAAGGAAGAAGAATGGGGATGAAAACCTAGGTTTTAGGTTTAGTTACCGGCGGAGGCGGAGGAGAGGCGGCGAGGCGGAGGCGGAGGAGAGGTGCGACGGTAAGGTGGCGGTGGCGATGGTTCCGTTGAGGCAGTGGCGGCGGGCGCGGGTTGAGGCAGTGGCGGCGATGACGGGCACGGGCGAGTGAGCGTGGAGGCGAGATGAGGCGGAGGACGAGGATATTGAGAGGAAAACGAGATTTTCTTAAAATCTTAAATTATATATAAAATATTCAATTTTTAATTAATTATTATATAAAAGATAATATATTACATAAATTAATAATAATTAAATAAACTGGAAATTAATTACTATAATTATAGTATATAATTTTATAATTTTTATTTAAATTATAAAAAACAAAGTACAAAATAATATGTAATTATATAATTTAAAGTACTTTTAAAATTAAATTTTAAATTATTTTAATAAATTAAAAATAGATTAAAATTTTATAAAAATATTTAAAATAATTCTAAAAAATAATTGTTAAAAAATTAGAAAATTTTTAAATTTTTAAATAAATTTAATTTACAATAATTAAATAAATTTTGATATTTTTATCATTTTAAATATATATTATTTAAATTTATAATTAATTAAATGAATAAATAATTAGTTTATGTAATTATTATATATAAAGTAGCATTTTATGTTAATTTATATATTTATTATAGATAATATTTTTTTATCTTAGAATAAATTTGAAATTTGGATTCATAAATATTACGATATTAAACTTTTTTTACTTTTACGATTTTTACTCCATAACATATAAAGTTTTGACATTAGTAACTTAGTAAGGTAACATATTATGATGGGTCAATTTTAATTCGAGTTATTGATAATCAATTTTTTTTAAAGAAAATTATATTTAATTTTTTATAACGAGATTAAATTGTTCAATAATTGAGAATTTATATAAAATCAATATATAATTTATTCTTAAATTATATAAAATAAATATATTTATCTAATAATTATTATATATAAATAAAAAATTACCGAAACCATACCGGCACGGCACGATACGATACCGAAACCGTATCGTTCCGGTCTGAAACCGAAACCTCGGCACGGGTCGAGATTTTAAACCCTGGTTCCAGCGCCTAATAGCGAGAAGGAGGAGAAATATATGAAATGAGAGGTAAAGGATGCTCAGATTATGTCTTGGATCGTTGGAAATGTGGACCCCTCCATACTTCTTAATCTCAAACTTTATAAGACCTCTAGAGAAATGTGGGATTAATTGAAGAAAATTTACAACCAAAGCAATATAGCACAGAGGTTTTAATTTTTAATTGGAACTCGAGTTGGGTCAGCTCAGACAAGGGAGTATGTCAATCCAAGAGTTTTATTCTCCCTTTGGAAATCTTTAGTCTGAGTATAACGATATAGTGTATATAAGTGTACCTCCTGCAGGTATCATTGCTACCCAAAGTATGCATGAGACTAGTAAGCGTTACCAATTTTTAATGAAGTTAAGAGGGGAGTTTGAAGCAATCAAGTCCAACTTGATAAACAGAGAACCAACTAATCCTAAACCTTTTGAATTGTGGTGCTTCCAATCACATGACCAATACTGCTTTACCTGTAAATAATGTTAAAAAATATAACGGAGATCTTCAAATTCATACTGCCAATGGCAATTCCTTACTTATGACAGTTGTTGGTGATATTTCAACCTCTTTAAATATTATTTTTGTGTCTCTTAAGTTGTCCACTAATCTTATATCTGTCGATCAACTGGTTGACAACAATTTTAATGTTTGATTTTCAAATTATGGTTGTCTTGTGTAGGATCAAGTGTCCTCGAAGATGATTGTAAAGGGATCTAAAGCGGAATATCTCTTTCCTTTGTTTCTATCTTCCTCTCCGGTGACAAACTATGTTACTTGTAATGTTGTTCATTGTGATAATCAGATATGGCATAGATGTTTAGGACACCCTAATTCTCATGTCCTTCGAGTCTTGCTTAAATTTGGTTTACTTGAAAATTCAACTTCTAATACTGATTTTGATGATTGTGGATCTTGCAAACTTGGTAAAAGCAAAACACTTCCTTTTCCATTGTATAAAAACTGCACCACCAAAACTTTTGAACTCGACATACTGACGTATAGGGTATTACCTTTGTAATCTCTCATGAGTATATTACAAATACTTTGTTACATTTATTGATAATTTCACTTGCTTTACTTGGGTATATTTTCTTCCTTCTAAAAGTGAGGCTTTCTAAATGTTTAAAGTCCTTCATGCTTTAGTTGAAACATAATTCCCTGCCAAAATCAAAACCTTGCAATCAGATTCTTGTAGTGAACATATGTCGAATGAATTTCAATTTTTCTTCAAAGTCATGAGATTAAATCGCAACATTAATGTCCTTTCACTCCGCAACAAAATAGTATAGCTGAAAGAAAGAATGTGTTTGTGCTCTTCTAATTGAGTCTTTGTTCCTTCTCATTTTTTTGGTGTGAAACTTTGTCTACTACAGTTTATTTGATTAATAGATTACCATCTCCTAACTTGAACAATGATTCTCTCTACTTTCGTTTGCTAGGGCATGCACCAAATTATTCCAATCTTTATATTTTTGGATGTGTTTGTTTTGTTCACCTTCCCCCTTCTCTATCTGCTTTGCCACATTATCCTGAGTCAACAACACTAGTACATGATTATGTTTAGCATAGACACACTCCTGCATCTGATCCTCCTACAGGTCTCACTAAGGTTCCTCCACATCTTCCTACGGCATCTGATCTTGTTTCCAATGAACCACCTCTTCTAAGAAGCTCTAGGCCTCACAAACCTCTTGAAAGCTATGGTTGTTCAGCCCCCTGGCTAATGTCTACTACTTTTTCTTCTTCCATTCCCACTTGTTATAAACGGGCTATAGAACATGAGTGTTGGCATAAGCAATGGAAACAAAACTTCAAGCACTTGAGGAAAATCATACTTGGGACATTGTTTCTTATCCTCCAAATGTTAAGCTCATTGGTAGTAAGTGGGTATATAACTCAAGTCTAATGGGTCTTTACATAGATAAAGATGTTCTTGGCAATAAACAAGAATATGGCTCGACTATGTAGAAGCATTTGCACTAGTTGCTAAGAACCATTCTTGCTATTGTATTATCTAAATCATATGAATATAAAAAATGCCTTCTTGAATAGGGATCTTAAGGAAGAGCTTTGAATGAACCACATGGTATGCCAATGACAACTTCTCATGAAGTTTGCAAGCTAAGACGCTCTTTGTATAGGTTGAAGTAGGCACCTAGAGCCTGGTTTGAGAAGTTTCGCAACACTCTTCTCACCTTCTTGTTCACACAAAGTCAATGATTCATTACTTTTCTTTCACAAGACAACCACTAGTATAGTCTTTCTCTTAGTCTATGTTGATGATATTATTATCACTGGTAGTGATAATAGGTTGATCACTAAACTTCAAAATATGTTGCATAGTACATTTAAAATGAAAGATCTTGGACATCTAACATATGTTTTGGGGATGCAAATTCACTCTTGAGATAATGGTTTACTATTGAATCAACATAAATATATCCAAGATTTCATTGAGCTAGCTGGTTTCAAGGATGCTACTGCTATTGATATATGGAGGTGAATGTGAAATACCGAAAAATGAAGCCGAGCTTTTGCCTTATCCTTTTTTATATAGACAACTTGTTCATAGTCTTATCTATCTAACAATCATAAGGACTGATATCTCATATATCGTCTATATGGTTAACAAATTTATACAATCACCTCGACATCTTCATCTTGCTGTAGTTTGTCATATTAGTCGATACTTAATTGGGTCATATACTCGTGGGTTGTTTTTTCCAACAAAATATGTTCTTCATTTGACTGCGTATAGTGATGCAGATTGGATTGGTTGCCTAAATACTAGGAAGTTTACAACAGGCTCTTGCATTTTTCTTGGAATTGCCTTGAATTCATGGCAGTGTAAGAAGTAAGATTGTATATCTAAATCTTCCTAGAATGAATATAGAGTCATGCCTGCAACTTATTCTGAAATTGTATGGTTACGTGGTCTTCTTTCCGAACTTGGATTTCCTCCACCTAATTCTACTCCACTCCATAGTGATAATACTAGTGACATTCAAATAGCTGCAAATCTAGTATATCATGAATGCACAAATGATTAACGAGGTTGGGTAACGTCGAACCTCGAGCGACTGGCCTGGCCCCACAGAAGTTTCCCACCGGCCGCTAGGGTAAATTGGGAAGCGCTCGCAGCGGGCGATCTAAAAGCCCAGCGTCTCAGGGTTCACTCCTCATTTAGAGGAAAAATTTCTGCAAAATACGTTGTAGCTAGGGATGAATCACAGATAGATGCCTAGGATGACAACTAGTTGCCCTTCCGCTACACCATAGCCCCGGGGGCTATATCAAGAATGCACAAAGCACATAGAGGTGGACTATGATTACATTAGGTAGGTCTTACTCGAGATCTTACTACTTAGATTCAAATAGTTGATGTCTTTACCATGGTTTAAAGTTTCGTCCCGTGCCGGATGGCACGGGACGAAACTTACCGTTCTGCTGGAGATCCGAAGCCGGCACCAAAGGGTTCGTGATTTCGTGCATGCATCACGCGGCGATGGGCGGAGGGAATCGTTCAGAGCCGAAGGAAAAAACGCCAACACCGGAGGAAGAAACGCCACGCGCATGCTGCTGGGTCGTCGCGAGACTCCTCCGGCGCTGCCGGAAGAGTCGCCGGACTCCTCCGGTGCCGGCGGAAGCTCCGCCGGACGGCGCCTGAGTCGCCGGCCACAGCCGCAGCCTCCGCCTGCTTCGCCCGCGTTCGCCCGTGTTCGCCCGCGCTAGGGCTCATAGAGGAAATGTTTATAAAACATTTCCTCCCAAAAATATTTAAAACTATATTTAAAATTAAATAAATTTTATTAATTAATTTTCTGAAAATTATTTTTAATGTTTCAAATATTATTTAAAAATTCTAAAAAAAATAAAAATCTAAAAAAAACCTTAAAAATTTCTAAAAAATCATATTTATATTTTGATAAATTTTTTATTATTTTATATATTTACTATTTTATTATTTAATTAATATTATGATATTTTTATCATTTTAAATATATATTATTTAAATTAATAATTAATTAAATGAATAAATAAATAATTTATATAATTATTATATGTAAAATAGTATTTTATGTTAATTTATATATTTATTATAGATAATATTTTTTATCTTAGAATAAATTTGAAATTTGGATTCATAAATATTACGATATTAAACTTTTTATTTTTAGCATTTTTTCTCCAGAACATATAAAGTTTTGGTATTAATAACTTAGTAAGATTTAATTCGAGTTATTGATAGATTAATTTTTTTAAAGAAAATTATATTTAATTTTTATAACGATATTAAGTTATTCAATAATTGAGAACTTATATAAAATTAATATATGATTTATTTTTAAATTATACACAATAAACATATTTATCTCATAATTATTATATATAAATAAAAAATTACCGAAACCGTACCGGCACGGCACGATACCGAAACCGTATCGTTCCGGTATGGGACCGAAACCTCGGCACGGGTCAAGATTTTAAACCTTGGTCTTTACGAAAGTTTTGAAAAGACAAACACACAAGTTTCTCAATAACAAATTATTGTTGATAGACTTATTTGCATCAATTTGAAGGGAGGGTGTCAATATATTTTTCGTTCCATATGTAATTTTGTTATAGTTATATATCCATTGATTACCTCTTTGAGATTTTCATTATTGTTGTATATATCCCTTATAATTATTGTTGTATTTCTTTCTATATTATATTTATCCGGCTCTTTGAACCGACTAATTTTAGAAGTGATCGGCTCGGCCCCAAGAAAGTTTTCCACCAGCCACCAGGGTAAATCGGAAAGCGCTCGCAGAGGCTCATTCAAGTGGTTAATATTCTTAGAGTTGTCATCCCAGTATGTCTTCCTATATTAGACCCTAGAATTAAGGAATTTGATAAGTTGTAATTATTGTTGTATTTCTTTATACCCTAGGATTAAGGGATTTAATAATTCTTAATGTCTATATATTGTAATCTTCTTACTAAAATAAGGTAGCAAACATTTTCAGAAATTCTTGTTTATTTCTTTGTCATTTTATTCCTTTTCATTTTAATTGAATTTCCGCTTAAAACATTATGGATGAACTCTTTTCACAGATACAAGAAAAAAAGGGAAAACCAGGTCATTGCTCCAAAAGAATTCTGAAATATATATTCCGCTTCCTCTGAAAATGTAGCTGAGTAATACCTTGACTTAAAACAACTGCACGGCGTTTTCCAGCAGTTGCTTTCAACAATGTATTTAGATCATAGGAAGTGTATGGTCCATCAGTCAATCTGCCAGCCCTGGAAAGTGTATAATTACTGTCAACAAAGAGTTCAAGCCATGTACTAAAAATAATTATGATATGTTCAGAAAGATAAAAATTTATATAAATTTGTAACATAGCCACCACCTGATAATGGTGAATGGTACACCAGAACTTCGCACAAAATCTTCGCCCATCTTCTTGAATTTTAGAACACCAAAGAGATTCATAATGCTGGCAAATTAAAACATAATCACAATTAGAAGATGATAGCTAGGCATTTTTTTTCTTTTGGTATTGTCAAGCGATGAAACATGTTCTCCTTTCATTGAAAAACAAGAAGAAAAGTTAGCCAATATTTTTCACAATGTTTTCTTTTCGAGTCTGTCAATAAAATGAAGAGCATACCTCCATGGTAATGCATTGTATTTTGTAACGCCAATTGATGACACAAGAACAAGCCTCTCAAGAGTAGGAGGAACTGCCAAAACAAGGTTCCGGATTCCTTCCCAGTCTTCAAATGAAGCAACATTATATCAATTTTAAGAAAGGCATTGGGTATTAAAAGGTTTCAAGTAATTCCTATGTGAAAAGAAAATTTATATTAGCTATTTGCAGGAAACATGAGCCCAATCTGATTGGCATTAAATATTTACAACTAGAGAAAATCTAGGCTTGTGGCCATCTTATTTGAAATTTTCATGAATTGGGTTACCAAACCTCATCTTTATTGTTGCTGAACCACAAATACAAGTTCCAATTCAGCACTGATTAAGTTTCTTTTTCAGAGATTGAGAAAGTGCCTCTTATGGTTATGGAGAAGAGGACAGGAAGTAATCCTTGATCCAGCATTACCTTCATATTGTTGAATCTGGAACATGTACCATCCTTGTAATCTCCATTAGTTTAAATACCTTGTAGTTAGTTTTTTTTCCTCGTTATATTCTGAGGAAAATGTGTTCACTATCTTTTTAATCACACATGACAAGATATCTAACCTTGTTGCTTACTTAGCATCATAAATTTGAGTCTCATTTAGCAATTGATTGCTTTAGGATTCTATAATAGGTATGCATTTATATCTTTGTCCTTAGATAAGTTAAAAACTGATCATGAAGCTAGTGACTTAAGTAAAATACCTGATGGAATGCTGTGGTAAAAATCAAGATGGGTGCAGAAAAAAACTATGCTTACCTACTCGTTCAGGGGTGTTATCTCCGTCCCAACGTTTTGAAGGAAAAGCTGTAGTTCCAGTACAGCAAATAATATGTGTCACTCCCTACGAGACAAGAGTCCTAATATTTGAAAAATTCAATAAATAGGAGCAAAAATTAATTTCAGGACCAAAATCTTAAGACAAAATAGAGACGAACATCAAAGATAGTTGGATCTAAGTCATTTTGATTTCTTGTGTCACCTTCATGTACCTGTTGCAACCATTTATTCAACATGGAATAAATGGAAACAAAATGAAAAAGTGGGGAAATTTAGAACATTGTGCTGCAAAAAAACAAAAAACCCTCTTAGAAGAAAATTTGATCACCTTACCTCAAGAGTGCTCTCATCTTGTAAACCAAACAAATATATTGCTTTTGAAGGATCTCTAAGAAGCAAGCGTGACTTAATATTTCTACTAAGCAAGGATGCAACAACTAACTGCCCTGCATGCAATTTATAGTGATCAATGAGTTGAATCAACACATGGAATTTCGAGTTGATTTGGCTAAATCTCATTAAGTATTAGAATTTAGTATCCTTTATAATAAAAAATTAAAAAATTGATGAACCAGGTACCAGTCAAACCTGGGGAATAAGATCAGTTTCACTGACCCCAAACAGTTGGGACTTATGGTTGCTTATTCTAATTGTTCATATGGTTAAATGCCAAATATCAAACCATCCATGTGACAAGATTCTGTTGTGAGGATGTGAGGGGTAGTTAGGTCTTTTCAGTCTATCTTGTGCCATTAGGGTTTTACAGGCCACAAGCTATATAAGTTATGTAAAGGTCGTGATTTAAAAAAAAGTTTTGAAGAGTTTTTCTTTATCCAACATGGTATCACAGCAACGCTCTTCGAAACCCTAAACTTTAATCGGCGCCGTCCTTCTTCCCTCTCGTCTCTGTATTTGCGAACCACACGACGACGCCGACTGTTTCTGCCCGACGGCCCCTCGCGCGACTCCCTCTTCACGCGAAAACCGTCCCTCCTCACGCGAGCACTAACTCCTTCCTCCTCCATTTATCGTTGTGCACCCTTCTCTCTGAGTGATCGGCGTCAGCCCAGGACCGGCGATCTCCTCTGCCGAGATCTACAAACGACGAAGCCCAGGTGCTGGTGCTGCCCTCGAGAAGCCTTCTCCTCCGAAGGCTTCTTCTTCTGCGAGCCCAGGCTTCCTGCTCGACGCGCGAATCGCTTCTTCTCGCGCCGCTCTGCCCTCGCGACGCGCGAGCTCGTCTTCTCTCGCGACGCACGAGCCCAGGCGAGGCGTCACTCTTCTCGCGCGAGCCCAAGCAGAGTCCAGGCGTCTTCTTCTCGCTGTTCTCCCGTCTTCTCTCGCGACGCACGAGCCCAGGCGAGGCGTCACTCTTCTCGCACGAGCCCAAGCAGAGTCCAGGCGTCTTCTTCTCGCTGCTCAGGCGTCCCAGGCAGAGCCCAGGCATACCTTCCTCTTCTTCTCAACCTTGGTTCGAAGCCGGGCTTTGCCTGCGCAGGTTTGGATCCTGCTGTCGACGCCATCTTCTTCTCGCGTCGGCAGCCTTCTTCTCGCGAGCCATCCTCGCTGATCACATCACTGGCCGAAACCTCTTCCTTACCTCCTCTTCCTCAGCAGCCTGCCTTCAATTTCTGTTTCTTATTACTGGCCGAAACAGATAGTTTTCTTGCGGCGTCTGCTTCCTCGCGAAGTCTTATTCTCGCGGCGGCAAGTTTTTTTTAATTGCAGAGCAGCCTTTTTAATTCCAGAGCAAACTCCATTTTCCAAAACAGCCTCCTCGTTTTTCCAGCACCCTTTATTTTTTATTTATTTCCCATTACTGGACAAAACAGATAAAGTCTCTTCCTTCTTGTGAATTGGTATGGTAGACACGTCCGAAGAAAGTTCTATGATGTCTATAGATCCTTTAGCGTCTTCTGGACAAGTACAACCAATTTTCACAATGACGGGATCGGGAGGAACTGGTCTTCAAATAACCTCGGAAAAATTGACTGAGACAAATTATGCATCGTGGGCAGTTGCTGTTGAACTCTATGTAGAAGGCCATGATAGACTTGATATTCTTCATGGTACTAGAGTGAAACCAGATGAAAAGGACCCTAGCTTTCGTACTTGGAGGCGTGACAATATTCTGGTAATGACCTGGATATTTAATTCTGTTAGCTCTGGCATCAAACAGGTCATTCTTCATAATAAAACAGTTGTCGATATGTGGAGGACACTGGAGCAGATGTATGGACGCAAACATGATATGCTGCGTACTTATCAGATAAGTAGTCAAATTTTTAAACTTGAGCAAGGGTCTATGTCTGTCACAAATTATTTTGCTGCTCTAAAGGGGCTATGGGATGAGTTTGACTACTACAGGATGGACAATTGGATTTCTACTGATGATCATCAGAGATATTTGAAACTTCTGGAGAATGACAGAATCATTAAGTTTCTTGATGGGCTTCATGCAGAATTTGAAAGTTTAAAAGGGCAAATTCTTAGTCTTGATCCTACTCCCTCCCTAGAACAAGTCTACTACAAAATTCTGAGTGAGGAAGGCAGGAGAAGGACCATGAACAGCAAAGATAATAACTCTGCAGCAAGCACTCCAATTGGGGAGACATCTGCTTTTGTCGGTTCTTCTAACAAGCTCAAGTCTGGGGGAACAAAAGGAAGAGGTGGAAAATTTTGCCGGCACTGCAAAAGGACTAATCATGATTCAGATTTCTGTTGGGAGAAATATCCAGAAAAAAAATCAGAAAAATTCAAAAACAGTGACAAGAAGACTCCTAGTCGTGGAAACATTGCTGCCCAAAAATTAGTAGATGGGGAGACTATTGATTCCTCGGTACCTTCGAATATTAAGTTATCATCTACTGATATTGCCAATCTTCAGCGCATCTTATCACAGCTTCAGACTTCATCCTCTGACTCCACCAATTTGTCTCAAGCGCACACAGGTATTTGTGGCCCGGAGTTAAGTATGGCTGGGTCAAGATCTTATAGCCCCTGAGTTATTGACTCCGGAGCTACAGATCATATGACAAATCTTGCTAATTCCTTTATTTCCTACTCTCTGTCTTCTGGGCAGGATAAAGTGACTATTGCTGATGGCACCAAAGCCACTGTCGCTGGTAAAGGTTCCATACAACTGGCAGATCACTTTATCCTATCCTCTACACTTCATGTCCCTTCCATTTCTCTAAATTTACTTTCTGTTAGTAGTATTACTAAACAACTACACTGCTCGGTAACCTTTTTCCCTGATCATTGTGTCTTTCAGGATCTCGAGACCAAGCAAACGATTGGGACTGGCCGTGAAGTAGGAGGTCTTTATTACTATCATCTTGGAACAACATCTGCTCTGAAGTCTACAGCCCAGTGTTCAGAAAATAAGCGTCAAGAAATCCTGTTATGGCATTCTCGTTTGGGACATTTATCTTGTCGGTCCTTAAAGGTCTTATTTCCTAATCTCTTCTCTACTGTTTCACTTGAGTCTCTTCAATGTGAAGTTTGTCAGTTATCCAAACATTGTAGAACTCATTTTTCTGAGTTCATGAATAAAAGTTCGTCTCCGTTTGACCTTGTCCATTCAGATGTGTGGGGTCCCTCTCCTGTGCCTTCTTTGGATGGCTATCGATACTTTATATCTTTTATTGATGATTACACTCACTGTACATGGCTTTACTTGATGAAAGGCAGAGATGAAGTTCCTCGACTCATTCAACATTATTGCAGAATGGTTGAAACTCAATTCCACACAAAAGTGAAAACTCTTCGATCTGATAATGCGCGGGAATACTTTACACAATCTCTAAATGCCTTTTTGAGGATTTAGGAATTCTTCATGAGTCATCTTGTCCTTACACACCACAGCAGAATGGAGTGGCAGAAAGGAAAAATCGTCATATCCTTGAAACAGCCTGTGCACTATTATTTCAGCGCCAATTACCCAAATATTTCTGGGCTGATGCTATCCTTACAGCCGCCTATATCATTAATCGTCTACCATCAAAAGGTTTAGGGTATCGGTGTCCACTCACTATTCTTCGTCCTGACACAATGTTGTTTTCCCTTACACCTCGGGTATTTGGCTCCCTTTGTTTTATTCATGTTCTTGGTCCCAAGTCCTCTAAGCTTGATCCTCGCTCTATACGGGGAATCTTTCTAGGGTATTCTACCTGCCAGAAAGGCTACAAGTGCTTTGATCCTATTACTAGGACAAGATATGTCTTGAAGGATGTTACCTTTTTTGAGTCCGAGTCCTATTATGCTCCCCAGACTCGTCCTCAGGGGGAGAATCTTACCTCTTCCCTTGTACCTCAAGTGGTTCCTTCTCCTATTCCTATTTCACTGGATGTCATGGAAAATAAACAAGATGATGCTTCATTACTGGGCTCGCAGGCTTCACAAGAAATTATTACTTACAAGCGACGAAGACATAAGCAAGGACCTACTACTAATCGGCTAGCTGAATCGGATGCTCTGGCTCCAGATCCTGTTGAACCTACTGCACCCCTGAATATAAATGAGCTGAATCTTCCAATTGCGGTTAGAAAGGGAGTCAGGTCATGTACTCAACATCCTATTTCTAACCATGTGTCTTATTCTCGTTTGTCTTCTTCATATCATGCTTTTATTTCACAGCTATCAAATCATGTCATACCTTCTTCTTATTATGAAGCTGTAAGGGACTTAAGGTGGTTGGAGGCAATGAATGAAGAAGTGGATGCTCTTAATAAGAATGGTACTTGGATTAGTAGATCCCCCAAAGGGGAAGAACTTGGTTGGCTCTAAATGGGTCTATGCTATCAAGTATAACTCAAAGGGTGAAGTGGTCAGATATAAAGTCAGACTTGTTGCCAAGGGATTTACCCAAACATATGGGGTGGATTACTTGGAGACCTTTGCTCCAGTTGCAAATCTCAAATCAGTCAGAGTGATTCTTTCTCTTGCTTCTCAGTATGATTGGTCACTATTTCAGCTAGATGTGAAAAATGCCTTTTTGAATGGCAACCTTCACGAAGAAGTCTACATGTTACCACCTCCTGGAATCGAAACAAAAGGGAAGGTTTGCAAGCTGATAAAAGCTTTGTATGGACTTAAACAATCTCCCAAAGCATGGTTTGATAGATTCTGCAAAGCCATGATATTGTTTGGCTTTAAACAAGGGAATGTTGATCATACACTCTTTGTGAAAAGGAAAGAGGACAGAATTACTATTCTTTTGGTTTATGTTGATGATATGATAATTACAGGAGATGATAAGATTGAAATCCAGACTCTTAAGTCCAAGTTAATATCAGAATTTGAGATTAAAGACCTTGGACTATTGAGGTACTTTCTTGGTATTGAAGTTGCTCGATCTCATGAGGGAATTTATATATGTCAGAGAAAATATGTGTTGGATTTGCTTAAGGAGATAGGGAAGTTGGGTTGTCGGCCAGCATCGACACCTATAGAAGTAAGTCATGATCTTACTAGTTCTAACGGGGAAGATCTTACAAATCTGGAAAAGGGAACGTACCAAAGGTTGGTTGGAAAATTACTCTATTTGTCTATGACTAGACCTGACATTACCTATGCTGTTAGTGTAGTAAGTCAGTACATGCATGCTCCTAAAACTATCCATATGAAGGCCGTTGACAGGATTTTGAGGTACTTAAAGTCATGTCCCGGAAAAGGCTTGTTGTTTAAGGGAGGTGGTAATCTGAAGGTGGAATGCTATTCTGATGCTGATTGGGCTGGTTCTAGAGATGATAGAAGATCCACTTCTGGCTATTGCACTTTTTTAGGAGGAAACTTGGTAACTTGGAGAAGTAAGAAACAAAGTGTTTGTGCACGATCCAGTGCGGAAGCAGAATATCGAGCCATGGCACATGGTCTTGCAGAAATGTTATGGTTGAGTTTTTTATTAGAAGACATGGGGTTAAAGGCTGAATTACCTCTCAGGCTGTACTGCGACAATAAAGTTGCAATCAATATTGCAAATAATCCAGTTCAACATGACCGGACCAAACACATCGAGATTGATCGCCACTTTATTCGAGAGAGACTTGATTCTAGAGAGTTATGCTTGCCCTATGTAAAATCTGAAGATCAACTTGCTGATATGTTTACAAAAGTTATACCCCAAGTTGTGTTTAATACTGCCCTTAGCAAGTTAAACATGTGTGATATATATGTTCAACTTGAGGGGGAGTGTTGTGAGGATGTGAGGGGTAGTTAGGTCTTTTCAGTCTATCTTGTGCCATTAGGGTTTTACAGGCCACAAGCTATATAAGTTATGTAAAGGTCGTGATTTAAAAAAAAGTTTTGAAGAGTTTTTCTTTATCCAACAGATTCTAAAATAAGCTAAAAGTTACACAGAATAAAAGAGAAAATGTGGAGGAAAATCAGAGAAAAGGTGGGTATGCCTGCATGTTGAAGACGTTAAAGCAGGAAGAAAATAGAAATTTTTTTTTCGCAGAGGTTGGAGGGGACTTCAAAGAGGATAGTGTCTAGAACAACAAGTCGGGAATTTTCTACACCGAGGAAGAGGTATGCTCTCTGACCGATCCATACATATATTCTTTGATCGGAAAGTTTTCTGGTAAGAGGCCAACACCGTCGGTGATCCTTCAAGGCTTTAAAAATATGGGGCTGTCGAGTTTCTATAACATCAGATTTCTTCGTGCTAGTTATATTTTCATACATCTTATGTTTAATGAGACCATGGCAAGGATACAGATGCGTGGTGTTTGGTACATTGGAAGAGTTCCTGTCAAGATTTTTAAATGGACGTTGAATTTCTCATATGAGGCTAAATCCTCAATCATTCCTATGTGGGTGCAATTCCCAGACTTGCCTATTCACATGTTCAACAAACATTGTTTGTACTCTGCAGCTCAAATTGTGGGGAAGCCTATCAAGATTAACAAAGCTACAGCTGATGGTTCAAGGTTGTTTATGGCGAGAGTGTGTGTGGAGATTGACTTATTGAAGCCGAGAAAGAGAACATGCATGTGACAAAGAAGAGTATAAGCTATACCTGAAATATGACGGTGTTTGTCATTTTGTTGGGATGTGTATCAGCAGGAGGTTTGATGAATTATACCATGAGAATCATAGGATGTAGACATAGTCTTCTGAGTGAACTCAAGTGCATTATCAGTACGAAGAATGCGCAAGACAACAGAATATTGGTTTTTTATTTCATTATAAAATGATGTTAACATCTCGCAAACCTCCTATTTTTGAGTAAATATAACTACGTCATGCGAGAATAATCATCAACAAAAATTATAAAATATTAAAAGCCCCCTCTAGACTCAACTATACTATGTCCCCAAACATCACAATAAACAAGTTCAAATGCAAAAGAACTACGCTTATCAATTCTAGAAGGAAAAGAAGAGTACGATGGTGTTTGCTGAACTCACATGGCTCGCATTGGAAAGACTGAACGGGAACTAAACTTTTAAGAGTAGAAGAAGTTGGGTGACCTAAATGATAATGCCACCGATAAGGAGACACAGTTGCTAAGAGTGTCATAGGAGTATAGGTCATCATGCGCATGTCCTCCACTAATCATCCTCTTCGTTTGCAAATCCTGAAAAATACAATAGGATGGATAAAAAGATACAAGACATTTGTGAGTTTTGTTACTTGGCTTATGGACTAAACTAACAAGAAATTTAGGTGCAAGAGAATATTATTAAGAGTGATATTTGCATTGGGCTTGACAACACCTATTCCGAAAATCGCAGAATAGGTATGATTGGCTAGACAGACAGGATAAAGAAGTGGAAACAAAAGAGGAAGAGAAAACAGACTTGTTACCAGTAATATGAGCAAAAACATCGGAATCCAACATCTAAGACTTATCATGATACACAACAAATGAGGCAGCAGTGGTACAAGAAACCGATTTCTCATACTCGGTACAAGAACCAATTTCTCATGATACAAAACATCTAACATCGGAATGCTAGCAAAAGAGCGAACCAATTTCTCATACTCGGTACAAGGAACCGAGATCATATCACTGTGATCGCCAATGCCCTGTGATGGAGTCGATAATTTGGTAGATGCATTATTAACCTAGTTAGGCTTATCAAACTTCACCCAACACTTCTTAGAAGCATGATTGGACCAGTCAAAGTGAACACACGAACGACCTTTCCTAACGGTATCAGTTCCACGACCACGACCAGAAAGAACCCCTCGACCGCGAGCAACCATAGTTGAAGTGTCGGAAGATGAAGAAAAATCTGTCAAGACGGCCCGTGGTCACATGAATAACCCGAGACAAAGTAATTGATAACGTGGGAATGTTATCACTTGCCAGTAGATTATCCCGAACCAGTTGTAGAGTAGAATCTAAACTAGATAGGAACTTTGCAACCAAAAATTCCTCCCACTAATTCTTTCGATTCTGAGCGTCACAAGAGAGAGAATGATATAGCAGAATTTCATCGACAACGCCCTTAAGAGTAGCAAAATAGTTACTAATAGATTGATTATCTTGGCGAGAAGAGAAGAATTGTTCATATAATTTGAAGACTCGAGAAACATTTTTGTCATTCGAATACATGCCACATAAAGCATCCTACATCTCTTTGGTAGTTCCCACGAACATAATATTAGTACTTAATAATTCCTCCATACTGTTAAGAAATCAAGCCATAAGAGAACAGTTATCCGAAATCCAATCTGAATATTTCGGATCTTTAGAGTCAGGAGGCTCAGATAGAATATGATCCTTCTTCTTGTGAGAACCCAGGAATAGTTCAAACAAACGCAACCATAGGAAATAGTTAGTCCGATTCAATTTGATAATAGTAGCTAAATTAGGTTTAGAATCAGAAGACGTCATTGTAGGAGAAATTCAAAGATAGAAACTTGAGTAATAATAGATTAAAGCAGTGCTAGTTGATTCCCTCTCTAGCGATCTAGTAGCACTTGAGATCAAGTAGCCGGTTGATCAAGAATTAGGGTTTCTGGTAGTGGTGGCAAAGAAAAGAAAAACTAGGTCAGAAAAAGGTTAACCCACAAGTCCCAAGATCGGAACTTGGCTTTGATACCATATAGAAGAGAAAAATGAAAATTTTCTATATCGCTTAATCTGCTTACGTGTAGGTATTTATATACATAAGGAGATAAAAGAAAAAATCAATCTTAATCCCTACATTCAAGGATCAATCTCAATCTCTACAATCAAGGGAATATAATCAAGATCAATCTCAATCCCTAGAATCAAGGATTAATCTCAATGCCTACAATCAAGAGAATTTTTGGAAGTATTCAACACATACCAATTTAAAACTTATTGTGTAAAGAGAATCAATTCGATGGAAAATATTAACCCGATCAGAGTTCTTAAAAGAGGGCATTATTTAAAACCTTAAGAGAAACGCTCATATATGTCCCTTAGACGTAGAGTGCATTGAGGGGCATCATCATTGTCTTGTGTGGGAGACAAGGGGGCAAGTAGGCAAAGTGATGAAGATTGTGAAGCCTCAACAATCGGTGAGCCAAGAGGAATGGTCTTGTTAGTTTCATAGAGTGATGGAATTCGAGATGGGCCATCAAGAACTTTAGGGAAAATGGATCATATGTAGAATGCTAAGTGGCACGGATACTGATGGGAATGGGTTTTGAAGTATCGGACACGGATACGACACAGATACAGAGCAAATATGAGTATCGGGTACACCCAAAATCATGTCGTTGACCTTTTTGAGGTTTGACCAGGCTGATACGTTTTGGACACAGCAAAGACACGACAAGGATACGGCTAGGATACGTTTTTTTTTATACGTTTGGATAAAATTATAAATATTTAAAATTTTTAGGGGTTAATTGAAAAAAATATTGAAATTTTTAGGACTAACTAGAAAATTAATTAATAAAAAAGAATTAGATGGTTGGCTTTTAATCCTAAACTTAATCTGCTTGTCGTTTTCATCCTATTCGCCCACCCACGCCTCCCTTCTGCCTCCGCCCGAACCCTCTTCCCTTTCTGTTGCTGCTACTCACCTCCTCCATTTCTACAGCCACCATTGTCACCCCTTTCTGCCATTGTCGTCGTCGCCCCTGCGTCCCTTTCTGTAGCCGCCGCCACCCGCCTCCCTTTTTGCCATCGCTGTTGGCTTCTTTCTACACCCGCCGTTGTTGTCGTCCATATATATATATATGATTGTCGTATCCTAGTCGTATCGTATCTTATATTTTCAAAATTTATCGTATCGCCGTATCCGTATCGTATTCGATACGATACTTGTATCCGTATTCATGCAACCTAGGTAGAATGTCATCTCCTTCTATAGTAGTATGTATTGCTAGGGAAGCAACCCTTTGTAAATCTAGTGCAATATTGGTTATATCATGAAGGTGCCACTACTCTCCAGAGAGGAAATTGATGGAGTTGTTGTAAAGGGAAGAGGAATTTATCAAAAGCAATATGCCAAAAAATATATATTCGTCGCGCTATATATATAGATAACCATATTCATGATGCAAATTTTTATAGCAAAGGAAAATTCAATATTGTGAACAATGTTCAAGTATGTATTTGGAATGGTTTCAATGGACATTATTTTATCATGCAGCGAAGTAGGTAAGATTGTTGAGATAGATTATGATAGTGAAAGGCATCATCCCAATATTTAAGAGCAGCAACTATATGATAAAGAAGGTTACAATGTGAAGTAATGGTAGAAACTATGTTTTCCAAAGAAAATAGTTGCCATTATAGAGTTTGATGGGCAAATGAATATGCATTCATTGGCAAGGAAGATATTTGCATCATCATGGATGTTGATGCGGTCGCGATAAGAGTTGAAGAAGAAATTTCACGTATTTTTCTTTCATTTCTCTCCCTTTTTTTTTAGATTTGAGAAAGAGCATATCTAGAGAAGCATTGATGCAGTTGTGAATGGTAGCCAATCAAGGGCCACTCTAGGATGTTGGTGAGGAGCAACGTGCTAAGGAGAGCAGCTAGGTATACTAAACAAGATACCTTCATTGTTATCAGAGTGACAAATCTAAGAGTAGGAGGTTAATTGTATCTAAGCACACAGAGAGGTCTCGATTGAGAAGACAAGAGACGATCTTCAGGTCATAGTGATTAGGATCAAGGCTCCAATGTCATATTAGAAATTCATAAACAAATAGAGAAGAAGATAAAAATTGATGAAGAATAACTTGCTTCATATGTTCTTCGAAAAACCAAGTATGCTATTATATACAAGATGAATACATCATATATGAAATTTGAAAAATATTACAATCGAAAGTATGGCATGGGATATTGTATCCATGAGAAGCTAGACCATATAACATAAGTATAGCATAGAACATTACATCTATGAAAATTATATATAATTCATTGTCAAATATAATTAATTGAAAATAACTTGAATTCTATTTTGATCGATTGATTCCAATTCTATTTGATCCTCATTACACATTTTACATCAAGGATTGAGGTGTCGTGCCGTGCCACCCGATATGGGCGGAAAATACCATTCTGCTTGGGCACCGAAATCAGCACAATGCGCCGATAGATTTCGCGCGCGACAGTGGTGAGCGACGGCGGCGACGGTGGCGGGCAAGAGCGAGGTAACAAGGCGAAGTTATCCCGACAGTGACAAGGTATGCAAAACACAGTGCAGGCGACGCCGAGGCGTCGCGGGACTACTCCGGCATCGTCGGAGGCCTCCGGCTTTGCCAGAAGGGTCGTCGGACAGCGCTGGACCCGCGGGATGCCCTCGCGGGCTCGTGGCTCCTCCGTCTCCCGCGGAACACAGGAAAATTTTTTTTATTAAAATTCAACATTTTCCACTTTAAATTCAAATTAAATAAGAAAAATAAGAAAAATATTTATTTAAATCTAACATTTCCCTACGTAAATATTATCACAATAAAATATATAAAATTATATTTAAAATTAAAAAAATTAAATAAGTTTTATTAATTAATTTTCTAAATATCTTTTTATATTTTAAATTTATTTAAAATTTAAAAAATTTAAAAATCTAAAAAAATTAATAAATCAATTTTATATTTTGATAATTTTTATTATTTTTTATTTTTACTGTTTTAGTATTTAATTAATATTCTAATATTTTTTATCATTTTATATATATATTATTTAAATTGATAATTTATTTATTTATATAATTATTATATATATAGTAGTATTTTAGTTAATTTATATACTTATTAGTTATTATACATACTATAATGTTTCAATTTTAATTCGAATTATTAATAGATCAATTTTATTTTAAAAAGTTATATTTAATTATTTTTTTCTAATAATATTAAGTTGTCAATAATTGAGAACTTATATAAAATCATTAAACTTATTTTTAAATTATACATAATAAATATATTTATCTAATAATTAATATATATAAATAAAAAAATACTGAAACCATTCCGACATGGCACGATACGATATCGAAACCGTATCGTTCCGGTCTGAGACCGAAACCTCAGCACGAGTCAAAATTTTAAACCTTGTTTTACATAATAGACTATATAATAAATCTTTATGCTATCTTCCAACATATTAAGGAGATTGCCAAAAAAAAATCAAAATTGGTTAGTAGAGAGGCACCATATTAGTAAAATTTCTTTCAACTTAAAAGCATTTTCAAAAACCAAAACAACAGGAGGTGATAACTATTTTGATATATTGAGTATATGGAAGACAAATGGAGAATAATTTAAAATAGAAAGGTTGATAAATAAGACTTATGAAACTTTATGTAATCCATCAGATAATGTAGAAATATTAGGAGAATGAGAGGGGCTTACCAACTCCACCAGAGGCACCGATGACGAGAACCAGCTTGGAAGAAGAAGAAGAAGGAGACTGTTGTTTGGGCAAGACTGAGGTTTGTTTGTGTTGCTCCTCCACCGCCCGTACCACCTGCCTCCTTCGGCGGGCGACGCACATAGAAGCGGGGAGCAAAGTGCATCCACAAACGGCGAGATTGGGCGGGAAAGGTAGGATTGGAGGCTTCGTTGTTACCTTGTGGGCTTTCTCAAAGACAGAGGACGAGGACGAGGCCGAAGGGAGGCGAGCAGAGAGGCTGAGAGCCATGGCGGCGGCGTGGGAGGGCGTGATTGTGACTGACCGCTTACTAGAGCCCAACCGTTTTTAATTGATTTACACTTCTTTTTTAAAATTTGTTTTTTTTCCCCCTAAAAATTGCTCCTAACCGTTTGGGATAATAAACCAATGGCACTGGCGATCGCCAATTTCCTTCTTTTCTAGAAAGTATATTTCAAAGTTCCGATTGGCTATTTAAATCTAAAATTGTATGCCAAAAATAATTTTTAAACTTCTAAACTTTTTTATACAATTTAACCATATTATTTAACAGTCAAACAAAAACTAAAAAAATAAATAAGTGCTATATTTGAAATAACAAAAAAAGAATATGATAAAATATTAAATCTGAAGTTAAATTATAGGTTAGAATCTGAAGTTAAATTATATGTAGTAAAAAGAGTTGAATTAATAATATGGCAGACTCTCAAATATTCATGATAACAAAAGATAATAATATCCATGCTTTTTAAGTTTGTCTCTCAATTATGTGAATAGAGATAAATTATTAGTCTGACCAGTAACTAATATATAGGAGAGGATAGGAACTTGACTATTAGTCAAGAATTGATCCTAGATCTCATAATGATACTATCCTATATATTAGTTAGCTGTCCGTCTAGAGGTAATTAATTAGGGTCGTATTTAGGCCTTTAAGGCCTATACATTGGGGCCCATTATTTTTAATATATTAAATATATTTTTATTATATTTTTTAAGGGAGCACGTACTCTTCAGGTCCTAAATTTGATACTAAATCGGTAATTCTAATGTCCAAATTTTGAAAAGACTTTTATGGTCTCAAAGTTAGGCGTTTATATTTTTTTAGTCCCAAATTTTAAAAGTAATAATTTTAATAACATATAATGGGAGGCGTCTCAAGTCCTTTTTTTAAAAGAAAATTATGATTGATCACTATAAGCTAATTAAGAAGATGAACCCTAGGGATTTTCTATTTTTATGTTTTTTAGCTTGAACACTATATAACCAAATTGGGAAGGTGAACCCTAGATTAAAATAAAAATAAAGTGTTAACTTTGAGAAAAAAATCTTCAAAAGTTTGGTATCATAATCGTAAATTTAGTATCAAGTTTGGTATATGAGATAAAATTTACAAAAAAGCATGCTAAACATAATTTTAGTCGAAACATTGTTAATTGTTTAGTAAAAGCAACAAACCAACAGCATAAAAGTTGCACTAGTATTAGTTTTTGTATTTTGTTTATTTCATAATTAAATTACCTACTTATCCATTTTGTCCCAACTGTTGGCATCAGCTATTCTACTTTACTGAAACTATTCGGAGAAAAAAAATTGTGTATAGTGATAAAAAATGGTTGGGGACATTTTTTTAGAAACTTAATTATATTAATTTAAAAAATTTTAAATTTCTTAAAACATATGTTATACGACGATTAACTATATATTATCTTCCTTTGACAGTCCATGTGATAGATATTGAATCCTTTGAACCAATTATAGGACGTCTTTGACATGCTTTTTTGTGAAAACAACATATTCTCTAGCTTATAACTCATGTACAATGTCTATCATAGTAGAGTTTCATAGTCATACCCACATTAACTTGATGGATTTCTTATAAGAATGTGGAAAATAGTTCTCTTGCTGACATCATAAAAACTAATAAATTGGGACTATTCCCTTAACCAATATTGGTGGCTGTCTATATTAATTTCCTAGGTTTACTTATGATTTCATATAATATGTCCCTTGCTTTATTATAGTGGGCATATGACTTCTTGCATTATGATTATGAAAAATTCTTGGAGTGTTGGTCTAATATTGACTCTACCAACACTTTGACCTCTTTAACCGGAGAAACAATTACTGCATCTTTGCTTTAGTTCGATCTTTTTGACTCTGAAGTTGCCTATCCCTCTATTGATACCCCTTTTGAAGAACTACGTCACTATTGCTCATCCCTGCTTTCACCGGCAAAAACTTCCAATTAAAGTAATCCTGATCAAGTTCTCTTATTAATTACATAAGTGTCGTACTTGAAACTCTATTTGAAGAACTCTTATTAGGTTAGGAAGGGTTTATGCCGGCGAACTCGACTTAGTCTTTTATCTTTTAGGATTTAGGGTATAAGGGTTTTGTCTTAAAGGAAAAGTGTATTAAGTTTTTATACCTCGTATCTTTTATTACTTAAATACAAATTATGTTTCACTAATCAATTTTTATACTCTCATATTTTTTGTCAAAAAATTTTCTGAGTATGCTTTTGATTGTAAATGCAGTTGTTGTTTACTGATTTTTATACTATTATGATTTTCCACCTCACTGATAGGGCTAACAACACATTGCGCTCATGTGCAGAGGATACTCTCTGAGTGCAGTGAGGAGAAGATGAAGGAGTTAATCTGTAGAAAAGGGTCATGTGGAGATTGTTAGGGAAATATTGAAGGTTTCAAACATTCAATCAGCTGCAATCAAGACCAACAATAGCTATGATTCATTTCATATTGCTGCTAAGTAGGGGCATCTTGGAAAGCATTGTTATCACTGATGAACTCTTTTTTTCCTTTTATTGAAGGTTTCAGACATTCAATCAACCTTGGCATCAAGGCTAGATTTTTTGTTTAACTTCTTGTTAAACCTTTTTGTTAGCTGTCTTTATTGATTATTTGTGAACTTATTTGTGTTTCTTTTCTTTGATGAAAAATGCAAAAGTTTTGAGGGATCTCTACAATCTTTCCCCACATTAGCCATGACCACAAATCACTGACTTCCATAGCCTTCAACACTACTGCAACTCAAGGACAATATTATTAATCTGCATGCTGCTAGAAATTGATACAAATGTTGTATGTATGTTTGTTAGATCATTTAAAATGGGATGATATATATGTTTGTGGACAATGGTTTATTGTATATAGTATAATATGTTTTAGACAATGGTTTATTGTTTTCTAATGTGTGTTGACAAACAACAATGTTTGAATTCGTTAAAATGATAATTATTTCAATACAAATGATAATGCTTAAAAATCAATTTCAAAGACCAAAAAAATCATGATAAATCGATGTGTTGAGAAAAATATGACGATAAAAAATAGCGATTATAATCCATTATCATTGTAGTTGAAATACAATGATTAAAAACTATAGTAAAAGATTGAAGAAAATTGTTATAAAACCATTGGAACGCGTTGAGAAATATAGGAACGCTCAAAGACAACGGTTAATGGTTAAAAACCATTGTCATTTCAACGAAAAATTGTTGTCATTTCAGCAAAAACACAATGGTTCAACTTGAATTACAATGGTGAAAAACCGGTGTAAGAAAAGACAACGGTTAAAAATCGTTGTCTTTGACTGAAGCCACCTGTCTCAACATGTCGATTAACAATGATTTTTGGAGGTCTTTTAAAACAGTTTTCCACCGTTGTTAAAGGCTATTTTTGGTGTAGTGCTAGTATGTGGCGAGGTAAATTCGGCTAGTTCCACCAGGCTAAGTAGACCAACTATGGTACTCCTTATCCTAACTAACTCCTTAGATAGACTTTCGTAACGTACTATTGTCTGACCCCACCCTGATAATAAGTTGAGCAAGTTTCAATTAAGTCTAGGTCCATAGCTAACCATTTCTATCCTAAGAATGACAATTTACATGAAATAAATAAATAATTGAAGACTTGGTCGAGGACTGGGCACCGAAGACCTGATCCGAAATATCGAGCTAGAGACTTAGCCAAGCGAGGACTACGGACAGAAGTAAGACGGGTCGAGGTACGAACGTCTCGAGATCCAGGAGTCTCGGAGGCCGAGCAAAAGTCCAACCAGAGGAGCAGGTTAGCAAAAGGTAACTTTTCTAGAGTGGAGTAGATGAGGACGTGTTCCCCGGAAGAGGGAACAATAGACGTCGGTTCGACTTAGGATTTATTTGAAATCCAAAGTCAGAACTAGACAACTCTAGCTGTCATTCATGCATACATTTACTTTTTTATATTATGTTCTGGGACTAACTTTGGTTGCAGGCTAAAGGAACCAGCCACTGCGATCAAGGACGCCTGAGAAGACTCAGGCGCCTGAGAACCAAGGCGCCTGAGAGGACTCAGGTGCCCCAGAGGGATTTTCTAGCAGGTGGCGAAGCTGAGTTGGCAATCGCTGGTTGGATGAGCCACATCAGCTCCCAGGCGCCTCAGTGCTCCCAGGCGCCCAAGAATAGGATAAAGGTTGGTTGAATCTGTGGATAAGGGCGCGGCTGAACTGGTGACGTGGAGGGTGCCCCTATAGCCACTCAGGCACCCGACATCAAGTATAAAAGGGGGTTCACCCCCTTGCTTCCAGACATCAACTCAAGCTCTCGAAATCTTAACAACAAAGCTTTCATGCTAGAGTTCTCTGCGCTCAAGAAGTTCAAGATCGACGACACGCCGCTTCTATAACGAAATCCTTTCTTTCAGTGTCGTTGGTATAATCTCTATTTTTCTATACTTAATCATAACTCTTGTACATTATTCATGAATTATAATATTGCCCAACAAAAATGGTCAAGGACCGTGGGCCTTGGAATAGGAGTCGTTATAGACTCCGAACTAAGTAAAAAATAAGATATTAGATGTGTTTGATTTGTTTATTTCCACTGCATTTAATTCAAAAAATCGTTATCGATATTCACCCCCTCTATCGATCACATCGATCTCACAATTGGTATCAGAGTTGGTGGCTCAATCTCGTTGAAACCACCAATTGAGCAAGTATTTCGGTTTTTTTTCGTTATTTTCTATCAGAAAAGGTATTGTTGCCTTTTCTTATATTTTCTCTTTAATTCTTTTTTTGTTCGTGAATTTTCTCATTTTCTCGAAGTTGGTGCAACACCACTCGGGATTTAATATTTTAACTTCTGTATAATACTACTAATCCAAGACCAAGTCTTCAAACTAGTTTTCTTATTTTTGTGTCTTTTCAGAACTATTCATGGCCCAGCAAGTGTAACGCCCGCCCTTATATCTACTCTCGGGGCGGGGTTACGTAACAATCAATCATAAAATTTTAACATAAAATAAAACACAAGTGCAAGGACTAAGTGCTAAGCATGCTTGTCTAAACTATCAGGTGATATTTACAAGTGCTAAGCATACTAGTCAATACATGTCAATCAAATATCATGCTTGAATCATTAGAACATGGTAGGTGCATAGTAAGTTTAGTAACACATAAATTAGTGAGGTTATACATTCCATTGTAAGACTTCATGAACTCATATCCTAGAACATCATTTGAAATATTTTAATCAAGAGTTATCCTATGACATGATAGGTTCACAATTTGTTCAACTCAGAACATAATCAAACAAAATCAAGTATACGAGAATTCCAAGTGTAGTCACTATCATGCAATATCAATCCTAATCACTAACATTTATTGTCAAGAAAACATAAACATGGGCATGATAAAGTAGATATAAGAATCTTTCTTACCCGAGCCACCACCGCACACATCTTCAGCCCTCCTGCCTCTTCCTTTAGTTTAAGTGTCCCTTACCCTTATCTGCAGCATAAGACAACACATAAACTAGTAAGCACAAATGCTTAGTAAGGATCCTGTCCTACTTGCAAAATCCATACGAAAGAATACAACATGTACACATAAGGAATCATAGCATGAATTTATCATAGCATACTGAACATCAAAGTTTCTAAGCAAGCAGTATCAAGTATCTTAAGCATACCCTTCACATATAATAAATGTTTTCAAAACAATTCCATAAAGGTATTACTTAAAAATACATCAACATCATATAGGGCCCAGTTGTGTACCACATAATGCGCGTTCCCTAATGAATTGGGGTAGCGAGCCACCAATCTCATTAGAGCAGGACCCTTCCGTCCTACCGGAGCCATGACCTTAAGTTAACATGCACCCCGGATTTGTTTAACGACCCCCTTCCGAGTCGGGTACCACAACTTACAAAGTAAAATACTTATCATGTCTTTACATATATGCTAAGGAGTACTCCAAATATCACTCTCAAGGGACACACCACTCTTCAAGGGTGCTCATGATCCCATAGGGACACACCACACAACATAAGGGGTGCTCTTGATCTCATACTCAGTGGAGTATCCTTTCAAGCATTTTAACATACACATCACCTGCAATCTCATAAGGGTGCCCTATGGGCTATAAGACATGCTCATACATACATCATATTTCAATCACTTAACACACTTTATATATGACAAGATTGGTCACATAAATCATACTCATATCATAGAAAGTGGTAGCATGCTTCATGGATTAAATTTATTCTTCCTAACCCTAAACTAGGGTTTGGCCGAAATTCATAAGGTAAGGATAGGTTAGGTTTTTGACATCAAACTTTTCATACAAGCATCACATATATATACATCATGTATCATACTAAGCATAACATACATCATGGGGAAATCGACCTTCACAACCCTAATGTTCCTTGCCTTGGCCGAAAGTCATGCTAGGGAAAAATTAAGTTTTCCAATCAAACATTCCATTTAGACATCACATGCATATACATATCATCATCCCCAAACATAAGCATATCTCATAGGGTACGTTTGATTCACTCTTTCAGTCTGCCCGTCAGTCTGGGGGTGAAAGGCCGTACTGAATTTCAGCTTCGTGCCGAGAGCCTTCTGTACGTGTCCCCAAAAATCTGAGGTAAATCGACCATCCCTATCAGAGATAATGGTCTTGGGAACCCCGTGCAGTCGGATAATTTTCTTGACGTACAGTTGAGCCAGCTGCTCCACTGAGGAGGTCATCCTGATAGCCAGAAAATGGGCAGACTTAGTTAGCCTGTCCACAATAACCCATATACCATCATATCCATTCGTCGTTCTAGGTAGCCCTGAGATGAAATCCATAGAGATGTCTTCCCATTTCCACTCGGGAATTGGCAGAGGTTGCAAAACTCCTCCAGGCCTCTGGTGTTCTGCTTTGACCCTCTGGCAGGTCAGACACATACTGATATAGTGGGCTTCATACCGGACCACCAAAACTTGCTCTTCAGATCTTGATACATTTGGTAGACCCAGGATGCATCGCATAAGGCGTTCCGTGAGCTTCCTCAAGGATTCTTGTCCGTAAATCGGAGTCGTCGGGAACACATAATCGATCCCGAAGATACAAGACTCCGCTGTTTGAAATCCGAAATCCATCGTCCTTGCCTTCGAGAACCTCTTGCTTGATTCTCTGAAGACTCGGATCATGATTCTGTTTTTCCAGAATATCGTCGAATAATGTCGGCGTAATCATCAGGGTGGACAGCTGTCCTGATATGATTTCAATCCCGTAATTCATAATTTCTTCCCCTAAGGGTTGTGACAAAGCTGATAAAGACATCAAAGCAGCACATGATTTCCTACTGAGAGCATCGGCTACCTTGTTGGCTTTTCCCGGGTGGTACAGGATCTCACAGTCATAATCCTTGACCAATTCGAGTCATCTGCGCTGTCTCATATTCAGATCTTTCTGGGTGAAGAAATACCGCAGACTCTGGTGATCTGTATAAACTTTACACTGAGTTCCATATAGATAGTGCCTCCATATTTTCAGTGCAAAGACCATCGCTGCTAACTCTAAGTCATGGGTAGGGTAGTTTCTTTCATGTTCCTTCAGTTGCCTAGAGGCATAGGCAATTACCTTCCCATTTTGCATAAGCACAGCTCTGAGTCCAAGTTTGGATGCGTCGCTGTACATATCGAAACCCATATCGCTCTCTGGAAGAGTCAATATTGGAGCGCTAGTCAGCCTCCTTTTCAGTTCAGTAAAGCTCTTCTCACATTCATCAGTCCATACGTATTTCTTGTCTTTCTTAGTCAATATTGGAGCTGTCATAGGGGCTGCAATCCGAGAGAAGTTCTCTACGAATTTCCTGTAATAGCCTGCTAGCCCGAGGAAACTTCTGATTTCGCTGGCATTCTTGGGTCTGGTCCAGTTACTTACAGCTTCGATTTTAGTCGGGTCCACCATTACTCCTTCCTTGGAGATAACATGTCCCAAGAATGATACTTGGTCGAGCCAGAACTCGCATTTGGAAGAAGGAGCTTTAAGCTACGTGAGACGAGTTGTCTTTAGAGGATGAAGAAGATGCACCTCAATCCAACCTCCTCGCGCTGACGGCTTCAGAAGAACACACCGATTGGAATCAGAACCGAAAGAAAGCAACGGAACCGGAAAGCTATCAATATCAAAAGATAGTCCAATCACTGTAAGTGGTTATCCCAAGTCTCAGTTATACGATTTAATTTCCTACTTGTCACATAAGTTAGCCAAAGCCAACATTCGGGTTGAGTCCCTCCAACAGGAGGTAAATATCCTAAAGGAGGAGGCCAACTCAAGCTTCTTGACTGAGACTATTCAGGAAGGAACCTCAACTCAAGTTAAAAAACTTGAGGAAGAGAATTCCTTAAAAACTCAAGTGAAGGAACTTAGAGTTATGCTGGAATGGTTTACCTCGAGTTCCAAGAATCTTGACATGATTTTTGGAAAACAGAAATTCATTCTCAATTGATCCAGACTTGGTTACCGAACTAACTCACGTTACAGATCCTATTATTCTGTGATGAACCAAACAAGAACCCGAGTCCAAGCATGGGTCCTGAAGCTAAGCTTGACTAAGCAAGTAGGACCAAATCACTATTGGATCCCCAAGGATAAGTTTCACATCCTAGATAGTCCATATCGAGGCTTTAGTCTAGGGGGCGCCAATAGAAAAATTATTTTCATAATTAGATGATTTTCTTGTATATTTTTCTTTAATTGCTTGATGCTTGCTTATTTATTTTCTGCAAAAATATCATGCTTAGGATTAGAAATGGTTAGATAAGGTAGAGTGGCTTGTAATCTCAGAGAGAGTGGGTGAGGATAGAGAGAGAAGCTCCAACTTCTCTCTAGGATTCTTGGAGTTCCAGTGGGATCTTGTTGCGGTTTCGTCCTTCCCGGCGATCGGTTTGTGCTTCTCTTTCCGTTGGCCGGCAAAGAGGGTTGTGGACTGAGGTGAGAGGCCTCCTCTGCCTATGGAAGTCATTCTCAGGCCTCTGGAGGTGCTGGGAGGTAGAGAAGGAGAACCATATTGGGAGTTTCCACCCAAAAGAAGGTAGTTTCTTGAGTTTTTGGAGCTTTCGGTGGTGTTTGGAGGTTTTCCGACGAACTTGGTTGGCTCCGGCCATCTTCTCTGGTCAGGGACAGGCCAGGATCACCTCCCAATAGGCTGCCACGTGGTTGGAGGAAGAGTTTCCACCCAAAAGAAGGTAGTTTCTTGAGTTTTTGGAGCTTCCGGTGGTGTTTGGAGGATTTCCGGCGAACTTGGCCGGCTCCGGCCATCTTCTCCGGTCAGGGGCAGGCCAGGGTCACCTCCCAATAGGCTGCCACGTGGTTGGAGGAAGGGTGGGTGGCAACCCACTCATTTGGGAAAGCAAAAGGGTGCATTAAAGAGAAAGGACTCCCATTGGGTGGGTAGGTGGCAAGCTTGGTTTCATTGGCTGAATTGGGAGGCTGTTCTTCTTTTCCAAGGTTCAGCAGGTCAACAAGTTTGAAATGGCTAAGAGAGGGAAGAATACCAAGAGTCTCTCAGGAAAAAAGGGGCTAATGAGGTGGAAAAAGAAAGCAATGTGGATGGACAAGTGGCAAGTGAAGATGTCGGAAATGGACATGTGGATGAAGACCCTGCTGAGGTGGATCCAATTGATGAGGTGGCTTCTAGTGGGCATCAACAACAGGGGGCACGAAATAGGCATCCAAAGGGAAAAGGAAATCAGCAAGAAGAAGGGCTTAACCACCCAAAAGCTCCGGCAATGAAGGGGACTCACCGGTAGAAGGTTTTCCAGCAAGAAATGTGAAGAGGGCTGCTGGTGCAAATCAGCAGGAGGGAGCACGGTTTGGTGATGAAACAGAGGAAGAAAACTTGCGAGAAGATGATTTGAACTACCATGAAGGTCCGGCCAACCAAAAAGGTGGTCAGGTGGAAGATCCTCCGGCAGCAAAGGCCAAGGAGCAAGGAGGTTTGGGTGCTAATGGGGAAGGAACTAGGAAACATCAGCAAGGAAGGAAGAAAACATGGGCAAATCTCTTCAAGGATAATAGGAAGACAAAGGAGGACGTGTTTCTTGATCAATATGAGGCTAAAGGGCAAAGGTTAGTCTTTGAATATGAAGATATCGATGAAATGGAAGAAACAATGGGGTATTACTTGGTTGGATGCTTCATGGGACAACACTCCCGACGAAATGGAGTTAGGGTGATAGCCAATCAATGGAGGGTGCCTTACAGGTTCTTTATGCATAAAAGTGGGTGGATTATCTACCGTTTTGACATGAAGAAGGATATGGACAGCATACTTGCAAAGGGACCGTATTTTACGTTCGAAACGCCTATCTTTCTAAAAGTCATGCCAAGATGCTTCTTGTTTGATGAGGATACTCGCCTTGTTCCCGCTTGGATTCAAATCCATGGACTACCTCTGGATTGTTGGTCTCAAAATGTTTTGAGTATGATTAGATCGGAAGTGGGAAAGCCCCTCTATACGGACAAGTTGACGCGTACAAGGGAGAGGTTGGAATATGCTAGGCTTATGGTGGAAGTTTTGGCCTTCGGTGAACGAGTTTTGGAGGTGCCAATCACGCTACCCACAGGTGTACAAATCAACCTCAAGATCGTATATGAGATGGTCCCGGAGTTTTGTGATGAATGTAAAAAGATTGGGCACGAAACCGGCCATTGTGGAGATGATCCTATCGGAACAAGACAACAAAATCCCAACACATATGATGGTCGGCCAATGCAACCAAATGTAAGGGGAAGGTCTCGAACTACAAGGGGGCGTGGTAGGAGTAGGAGGAGTACTCATGGTTGGCGTCAATGGAGGTCAAAGCAACAAGGGGGTGGCCAACCGCAAATGCTGAATGAAGAGCATGACCGTCTGCAACAAAGTGGACAGCAAGAAGTGCTGAATGAAACAACCCAAGTTGATCAAAATTCCACGGCAATGGTCCTTCATAGTCCAATTCCTGTAGAGGAGGATTGTACGGGGATGTTTGGCCAAGGTGATGGGGGAGTTCCAAGCACTACTATCCCAAATTCACATCAAAATGCGGCTCCGGAGGTGTTAAAGGAGAAGAGTACAACAACTAGGGGTGAGGGCTCTTCTCCTTTGGGAGGGTCTTCTTTCCATCAAGGTGAGACTTTTATTCCAAACTTCCAATATTACAAGAGAAGGGGAAAGCAAAATACAAGGACTACACGGGTGCGAGCAGCCCGCAATGGTGAATAATGAAGATTACATCCTGGAACATCAGGGGCTTCCATCAGCCCCTAAAACATGGGGGTGTCCAACACCTCCTGAGGAGCAAAGACATTCAAGTACTAGCATTATTGGAGACAAAGCTTAAAGAAGACGATATTGAACCTATCATGCAAAGGAGGTTCCAAGGTATGAAGTGTGTGCATAATTTTGATATTTCTAATCATAGACGGATCTTGCTTCTTTGGGATGAGCAGCGGGCTGATGTGGATATTATAAGCAAGACGGAGCAATGCATTCATACAAATGTTTGATGTCAAGTTTCCAGCCGGGGATTCTATGTTACTTTCATATATGGGTTTCACTCAGTATCCAACAGAAGACAATTATGGGAGTATCTCTTGGAGCGAGGGGGACTCATTTTTGGACCATGGATGGTTATGGGGGATTTTAACTCAATATTGTCAATTCATGAGAAACAAGGTGGAAATCCGGTCACAAATTATAAGATGAGGGACCTTCAAAGATTTGCACATGGATGTGGAATGGTGGACCTACGATCTATAGGTTGTAGATTCACTTGGTCTAAGGGTGATGGTGTTGCTTCCAAGTTGGATAGAGCAATGGTGAACTCAAAGTGGCTTTTGGAGGATTTTGATGCTTATTCAGAATTTTCGACCCCGAGATGTCTCTCCGATCATTCTTGCAACACTGTTCACATCCTAGACAAGGAGCGACCAGCAAAACCTTTCAAGTTTTTGAATATGTGAACTCTACACCAAGACTACAAGAGGCTAGTGGAACACTCATGGGCTACCCCGGTGTAAGGAAATGCGCAATTTTGCCTCAAAACCAAAATGTTCAGATTGAAGGCTGTTTTGAGGGAGCTGAACAAGAAGGGTTTTGGGCACATTTCGGAGAAGGCAAAGAGGGCAAATGTGGAGTTAGAGGATGCACAACAAAACATACTATCGGGTGGCTCCATATCCGCAAATTATAGTGGCATAAGGAGGCGTGCAATTCTCTTATTGAAAGCGGAGAAGATGTACTATCAACAAAGAGCAAAGAACACTTATTTGAGGAGATCGGACAAATGCACAAAGTTCTTTCATAATGTGGTCAAATGGAATAACAAGAGGAATGCGATTATTGTGCTTACAAAAAGGAACGGTGAAAGAACAACAAGTATCAAGGAGGTAGCGGAGGAGTTTCTTGATCACTTTCATGACATTCTTGGGCAACCAGAGACTTGTTCCCCCTTGGATGGTGCTGCCCTCTCAGGGAGAAAGCTCAATAATGCACAAAAAGACTCCCTTATTCAACCGGTTGGGATGGAGGACATCAAAAATGCATTACATGATATTGGGAGTGAAAAAGCCCCGGGTCCGGATGGTTTTGGAGCCAAATTTTTCACTTCCTCATGGGATATTATGGGAGAGGATTTTGGGGCTGCGGTACAAGAATTCTTTGGGACAGGTAACCTTTTGAAACAATGAAATCATTCTCTAATATATCTTGTGCCAAAAAGTGATCATGTAGATAGTGTTTCGGATTACCGCCCCATCTCTTGTTGCAATACTTTCTATAAGGTCATTGCAAAGATATTGACAACAAGGCTCTCTATGGTGATGAGTTTTTTGATCGATCCGACACAGGCGGCTTTTGTCCAAAGAAGGAGCATTGGGGACAACATTTTCCTTACCCAAGACCTACTAAGGAAGTATGCCCGCAAGAGGATTTCTCCAAGATGTATGACCAAGGTGGACTTAAAGAAGGCTTTCGATATGCTCAATTGGGATTTTCTTATGGAGGCACTTGTTGGTTTTGGTTTTTCCCAATAGTTTTATGCTTAGATTAAACAATGTGTGACAACAACGACATATTCTATATGCCTAAATGGAGGTGTCTATGGCTTCTTTGGTGGAAGAAGGGGACTAAGGCAAGGTGATCCACTCTCACCACTTCTTTTTGGCTTATGTGTGGAGGTCTTATCAAGGAGAATCAAGGATATATCGATGTCACCATCCTTCCATTTTCATCCAAGATGCAAAGAGGTGGGCATCACACACCTCATATATGCGGATGAGCTTATGCTATTTGCTAGAGCGGATTCTTCCTTTGTAAGGCTTCTTGCGGGTTGTTTAGAGGGTTTGGAAATGAGGCAGGTTTAAGAGCAAATCCACTAAAATCACAGCTTTATATAGCGGGAGTTGATGGCAATACAAAGGCCGAATTGTTGGGAATCTTGGGTTTTCAAGAAGGGTCTTTTCCCTTTAGATACTTGGGTATTCCACTAGTGGCGGAAAAACTTCGAATTGCAAACTATGGGCCTCTTTTGGATGCGATTACAAGAAGGATGAGCAAGTGGCCGAAGCACTCTCTATCGTATGCTGGAAGAATAGAGCTTGTCAAAACGGTTCTCCAAGGAATGGAATGCTATTGGTGTTCAATGCTCTCTATACCGGGTGGAGTAATAGACAAGATCAAAGCTATTTGTCGGTTATTTGTATGAGATTCAAAGTATCCTCCAATTGCTTGGGACACACTTTGTATGCCAAAGAAAAATGGGGGATTTGGACTTCGGAACTTACTTGCATGGAATGAAGCTTTGCTTGCTAAAGTCTTATGGGATGTTCAATCAAGAAGAGACACACTATGGGTCAAATGGGTGCATCATCATTCTGATTTTTGGGCATGAAATGCAAGGGCTACGGATTCACCCTTGATCAAAAGGTTGGTAGAAATTAAAGAGAAAATCAAGCATCTTTCAAATGATGAAGGGGAGGCAAACATGAGAATGATGGATTGGTTCGTTATGGAAAAGAAGGGTGTTGGAAAAGCCTATGGTTTCTTTCATGGTGCTAATCTAAAACCACCATGGGTGGCAAACCTTTGGAGGCCGAAAATCATGCCAAAGCACCGTTTTATTATGTGGCTCTTGATACATAGGAAACTTTGCATGGCGGATAAAATGTCATATGAGAATAACAAGACATGTCAGGTGTATCGGCAAAAGGAGGAAACAATGGATCATCTCTTCTTTGAATGTCCTTTTGCTTGTGCGCTTTGGGGGAAGGTAAAACAGTGGCTTAACATCAATTTTAGCTTCAACAAAATGGAGGAGCTGCTGAATGGTATGAGAAGAAGATATAAAGGAGCTGGGAGGAAAGTCAAAGCACAATTTCTTGGCATCTCAAGTGTCATATATCATGTATGGTTAGCCCGCAACAAGTGCAAGGTTGAGGGGGTGCCACCTAGCATTGATGGAGCCTTTAGGAAAGTGCAAATCCATGTTTATAGGTTTGTAGACCTAACCGGACATGGATATAGGAGCTGCTGTTCGGTGGAAGGAAGTTGCTGCCCAATGAGTTCTAATGGGTATAGAGGGTCTTAGATACCTCTATTATGCTCTTAGATGATGGTGCTTATGATGTAAATGTTGATTGATGCTTTGCCCACTTGATTAGGGTTGTTTTGTGTTGTCTTTATAATGTAAACCTCATGGAGGTGGCTGGGATCTGAGGGTGAGTTGTAATGTGAAACTGCGGGATGTATGAGGACCTAATGGGACAATGACCTCTACTTTGGAGGCCTAGTCCCATGCCCCATGTTTTGACCCATGGATTGAGGCCTTAACCTCATGAACGTGATTTATACATATGAACCTTTTCAAAAAAAAAAAGAAGAAATGGTTAGATAAGGACCTGATTTGATTGAAACTTGCATAACCTAGTATTTGTTAATGCAGTCTGACCTTGATTGTTGTTTTGGTGTTGACACCGATTTTAGTTTAGGTTGATGATTATGATGATTATGATTAAGTCTTGATCGGGGATTAGGCATGGTATGGGAAATCCTAGCTTGGAGGGCTAGGTGTTGGAAAATCCTAACCTAGAGGGTTAGGTGTGGAAAATCCTAGCTTAGAGGGCTAGGTGTTGACAAGTCCTAATTCGGAAGGGTTGGGTGAAAATTCCTAGCTTGGAGGGCTAGGTGAAAAGTCCTAACTTGGAGGGTTAGGTGAAAAGTCCCAACTTGGAGGGTTAGGTGAAAAAGTTCTGGCTTGGAGGGTCAGGTCCTAGCTTGGAGGGCTAGGTCTGGAAAAGTCCTAATTCGGAAGAGTTGGGTGAAAAGTCCTAGCTTGGAGGGCTAGGTGAAAAGTCCTAACTTGAAGGGTTAGGTGAAAATTCTCAACTTGGAGGGTTAGGTGAAAAATCCTTAGCTTGGAGGGTTAAGGTGGATGAAATCCTAGCTTGGAGGGCTAGGTTTAAGTCCCTGGATCGGTCTGGTGACCGATCAGGGAAGTTGGCACGCTGCTCCTTCGTGAATTGGTCTGGTGACCGATCCAGCAATGACTGATCTGTCTGGTGACCGATCAGGGAGCAGGCTGTTGCCTCGTTGCCTGGCTCCTGATCGGTCCGGTGACCGATCAAGGAGCAGGCAGCTTCCTCACTGCCTTGCTCCAGATCGGTCTGGTGACCGATCAGGGAGCCCATAGTGAGTTGAGTTCTCCCGCTGATCAATTCGTGAATGGTCCGATGACCGATCAAAGACTTAGGATTTGATTTCCGCGGTTACTGTTCACTCAGACGTGGACCGATCAGGCTTGAGCCTGATCGGACAGTGTCTGTCCTGATCGGTCTGGTGACAGATCAAGCTTCACTCTGATCGGTCTGGTGACCGATCAGGCTTGTGTCGCCGCGAGAGCTGGGAGTCCCAGCAAAGTGGTGGATCGGTTTGGTGACCGACCCACTAGCCCTGGATCGGTCCGGTGACCGATCACTTTAATTCAAAATGCATTGTCAGACGCTCTGATCGCGTCTGAACATATCTGATTCTCTGCGCTTCATCTCTGATGCTTGATTTTCTGTTTGATATACTGCTCTAATGATCTGATTAAGCTGCAGGTGACAGGGAAGGATTCAACACTCAAGGAGAGTCAATGGTGGTCTTTCCTTAGAGCAGGTTTGTCCGTTTTCCATCTCCGGTTGCAACGGCTGGAGCTGCAGACTGGAGCTGCTGACTGGAGCTTGGCTGAGGGAAGCTCAGGGAGTCCAGGGAGAGCTCAGTGGTAGCTGGCATTGGCAGGGAGGCAGCTGGAGGCTGCTGTGAGATGGTGTCATCTGTGCTCAGTGGAGAAACAAAAGGGCGTAGAGGAGAAGAGTAGATAGAGTTCGCTGAATGGTCTTCTGGCTTAAGTTCTTGCTGCGCATTTTGTGTTCTCCACACTTTGCTTGTGCGTTCTGAAATTCCATCATCTTGAGCAAGCAACTGAAATCAGTGAAGCAACTGTCCCTTGCTTGAGCACTTGGAGGAAGGAACAAGAGGCTTTGAGTTCACCAGCGAGAAGACACGGGGAAAGGGTTCTTGCGTGAGATCGTCGCTGGGTGAAACTCGGAGGAAGCTTGCTGTGTTATTGTCTTTGCTAAGTGCTAAGTAAGATCTTTCTTGTGTTTCATTGTGCTTAAACTATATTCTTGATTGAAACGCTGTGGAGAAGTTTCTCCACCGAGAAGGAGGTTGCTTTCTATCCGGTGTTTCCGGGGCTTGATCTGCCGACGATCAAGGGATCGCCCACCTTACGGGCACGCCAAAGAATAGGGACAAGTTATCCCCGAACCTTGTAAACCCTCCTTGTTAGTGATCTTGCTAGTTGTGTTAGTTTGCTTTCGTTTTCTGTTTTTCTGCATACTCTGTTTTTGCTCCTTCCGCTGTGCTACTAACAAATCTAGTGCAGAAATTTGATAAGTGTCAAAGTCCAAGTATTTGACTATATTCACCCCCCCTCTCTAGCCATCCGAGTTCCAACAGTATTAGAGTGCGACGAGATGATAGTACGTTAGGGTAGCCGGTCTAAAGAGTCTGATAGGGTAAGGCGTACCCTATTTGGTCTTTTTAGTCCAGTAGACTTAGCCAAAGCTACCTCATCATATCCTTGACTAGTTAGACTAGAGTTTCTCAAAGATTAACTTGAAAATACAATTTCTTTAAAAAGCTTTATTTAGGAATGGGTCGTTGCTTCGATAACCAAGAAGGTCCCTGTGTCTCGCCAAGACCTGGAAGCCGATTATTGAAATCTATTTTCAATTTGCTAATTCTTAAACTTGAATCTAACTCATGGTTCAATTAAATCATACCTTTTAACTTAAATTCAAATATAAAATTGATGCATCTTACAAAACAGATAAGGATACCCTATTTTGTCACTTAGAAATGAGTGAGATGCTTAGGAACCAAAAGTTTAGTCCAACCTAAATTTAACAATCTTCATAATTCAACATAATAATCTTCATAATTCAACTTAATAATTTTCAAATTCAACTTAACAACTTTTCAAAAGTAAGATCTTTCAAAATTAAATTTAACTTAATATTTTTCAAAATTAAATTCAACTTAACAACTTTTAAAAATTAACGTTTTCAAAATTAAATTTAACTCAACATCTTTCAAAATTAAATTTAATTTAACATTTTTCAAAATTAAATTCAACTTAACAACTTTTCAAAATTAAATTTAACATAATATTTTTCAAAATTAAATTCAACTTAATAACTTTTGAAAATTATCAAAATTAAATTTAACTCAACATCTTTCAAAATTAAATTTAACTTAACAACTTTTCAAAATTAAAAATTTTCAAAATTAAATTTAACTCAACATCTTTCAAAATTAAATTTAACTCAATATTTTTTAAAATTAAATTTAACTCAACATCTTTCAAAATTATACTTAACCTAATCATTTTTTTACTTAACCATTTTTCAAAAATAACTTAAAACAAATCTAATCTTTCAAGAACTTAATTTATTTCATATGTGAACTTAATTTACCGTTTCAAAATTTAACACAAATTATCTAAAAAATTACAAACCAAAGCTTTGATTCAAATAAACCTGTGATTTGATCATAAGAGTTAAATCCCAGTCAACCAAGGTCAACCGGGTGCCCGAGAGACTCGGGTGCCCAACCCCTCTTCTCGCTTCGGCACACTTCCCGAGGCGCCCCTAGTTTCACAAAACCAGGGGCGATAGTCAAACCCACTGCTAAAAGCTTGTCTCAGGCGCCCAAGTAGCTGCTCGGGCGCCTCAGCTACCCGAACAGGGATATATAAGCCCTTGTCAATAATTTTCGACCTCACACCAAATCATTCTCCCTACTTTCTTCCTCTTCACTTCTAAGCCATTGCCAAGCGACCGCATTCAACCAAGATTCTTCCTCCTTTCCTATTCTCCAACTATGCCTTCTCGATAAGATTTCTTGATCTTAAACCTGTTCTCAAATTTTAGATTATTAATCATTATGCTATTTATTAATTATTATTCCATTTATTGATCATTATGCCATTTAACAAACGTTGTGTTACCGAGACTGACCCTGGTACTGATCCTAGCCCTAATCCTATGTTCCCTTCACTAGCTCTCTTTCATAAGTTCGAAACTACTACATATAAACCACTCAAAACGAATTATCTCATTAGAAGTTTTTTACCCAATCATGTCTCTTAGCTGTAGATGCCATCAACTACTACCAACTTGACCGCTTAGTGTACTGTAATAGTTTAATAAACATTGTTGGATTTTGGATGGCTAGAGAGGGGGTGGTGAATGTAGCCAGACACAAACTTTTGGCTCTTTTTGAACTTTCTGCAATCAGGTTAGTAGCGGAAGCAAAACATATACAGAAAGACAAACTTAACAGAATTGCAGAAATGAAGAACACAAACCAAAGACGTTAACACGAGGATGTACAAGGTTCGGGGATAACTTGCCCCTACTCCTTGGCGTGCCCGTAAGGTCGGCGATCCCTTGATCGTCGACAGATCAAACCCCGAAAATTCGGATATCATAGCCTCCTTCTCGGTGGAGAAACCTCTCCACAGATAGTCTCAGAATGATAACAGTTAAGCGTACAGAGACAAAAGAAAGCTTACAGAGCACAAAGAATGCGCAGAAGGAAACACTTCACCGAGCTTAACCCATCACAACTCTCACACAAGAACTCCCCGCTCTTCGTGTCTGCTTACTGATAGACTGGCGAAGCTCTCCTCTGATTCAAGGTGCTCAAGTTACAGATATTCAAGGAACGCTCAAGAATTTCCAGTGTATGCAAGAGTTGCCTTCTCCACTTCTCTCGCCATCTTTTATGTGCCTGCTCATCAGCAGGTCACCAGGCGCGTCTCTGCAGCTCACCAGCTCGTCTGCAGCTCAGGAGCATCTGCAACAACCTCAGCCACCAACCCACTAACCTCTGCTGGATTCCACTGAACCCTCTTCAGCCGAGCCACAGGTCAGTCGTCAGCCTCGCCAGTCGTTGCCAGCCCGCGCCAGAAGACGTTGAAACCTGAGAAGAGAAAATAGCCAAACCTGACAAAGAGAAAGTCTCCAGTTGACCCTCCTCCTTCGTTTGAATCATCCCTGCATTACCTGCACACTTAGCAGACACTTAGCACAGCAAATCAAAAGTGAATCAGAGAGGTAGCAGAGAAAACAGAAGTGTTCAGAGCGAATCAGAAGTCTGACAGCGGATTTAAATTAAAGTTATCAGACACTGATCGGTCACTAGACCGATCAGTGAAGACCCTGATCGATCAGGTAACCTCCTGATCGATCCAGTGACTCCCTGATCGGTCACACTGACCGATCAGGGATTGTGGATCGGTCACTCTGACCAATCCATTAGCTTGGCCACAACCCGCAGCCAGAAGCACCTGATCTGTCACCTGACCAATCAGGTTGTGCCCTGATCCGTCACAGTGACCGATCAGGTCACTCCTGGACCGATCAGGGCCCATCCTGATCGGTCCAGGAAGCCTTTGATCAGTCACGGTGACCAATCAAGGGTTTCTCCAGAAGCCCACTGCCTCTTTTCTGATCATTCACCAGAACGATCAAAGACCAAACAGAAACCTTCTGTTCTCTCCCTGATCGTTCACCAGAACGATAAGGAGCCGAACAGAAGCATTCTGTTCTCTCTCTGATTGTTCACCAGAACGATCAGACTTCCCTGGATCGGTCACCAGACTGATCCACAACAGGGAGTTAGAGCCAACTCCCTGATCGGTCTCTAGATCGATCCAGCTTCGACCAATTCAACTCTAAGTCCAGAGAACAGTCTTCCTAGCCTTCTTTGACTCATTTTGGTCCCGGAGAAAGAGCTCACATGCCCTCTTCGACCAGTACACTCAAAGCTCAGTCCCCCGGACCAAGACTTCGTGCCCGACTTCACTCACCGGGACTTTGTTCAACCTAGCTTCCCTCGCTAAGACCTGGCTTCACTCACCAGGGTTTCCTTCACCTAGCTTCAATCGCTAGGACCCGGCTTCACTCACCGGGGTTTCCATCACCCGGCTTCACTCACCGGGACCCGACTTCACTCACAGGGGTTTCCCATCGCCCGGCTTCACTCACCGGGGTTTCCATAACCCGACTTCACTCACCGGGGTTTCCGTCACCCGGCTTCACTCACCAGGATTTGTGCCCAATCCCCGACCAGGACTTAAGCCAAACTTATCTTATTAACCTAAACTTAAATCGGTGCCAACTCCAAAATAACAATCAGGTCAGACTGCATCAACAAGCATGACCTTAGTGCAGAGTTTTATCAATATTTGATTTGGGTCTATTACTAGCTAATTTATCATGAAATACATTAAGTTTGCTATACAGGAAATCTAATTTGTCAGAAAAATTAAAGGTTACGCTTGCATGCATAGGGGTATTTCTGGATAGAAAATTATCGTATACATTTGAATCAAAATTGACAGGAATACTTCTGCAAGAATTAAAATTTTGTACCTTCATTACCTTTGTCACATTTCTTGGCATTGTGGATGGGGTTATTCTCTAGTTTGGACATTGGTTCTTGTAATGCCCATGCTTTTGGCACTTGAAGCACATGATGTGGCTCTTGTCCCTCCTAGTTCCTGGCGCTAGTACCTCCGTTGCCGCCAGTGGTGACGGACGAGTCTTACAAGTAGGACACAGATTTTTATAGTGCCCTCTCTCCTTGTACTTGAAATAGATTATGTGAAATTTAAAATTAAACATTATAAGATAAATGTACCTCTTTCACCCTTGATTCCTGGCCTTCTTGCGCCTTCGGCGGTGAGTCTGATAAGAGCAAACTCGCACTGATACCAATTGTAGGATCAAGATTGAGCGATAGAGGGGGGGTGAATATCGCTTAACAAACATTGCTCGGAACTTTGTTGATCATTTGCTTAATATCAGAATTCTTAGTAGCAGTGGAATAATAAATGATAAAACGAAAATACAATAAGAACACGCAGGATTTACTTGATTCCCAACCCCTAGGGTCAGTACGTTCAAGGCCTAATTACGAGTAGCTCTCATCCACTAGTGGTCTCCTTTCTAGAATTTCTGGAGGCGGAGAAACACGTCTTACAGTTTAGAGTACAAACAAAATAATGATAATAAAATAAGTACAACTTTATAACATGCAAACCCAATATGAAAGTCTTGACCAACTCTGGAAGTCCGAAACATCGCGCACTTCTTTTTGGACCCTCCTTGGTCATAGAGTATCATCTTAGCACTTTTTCTTCATAGAGAATGAGTAAATAGATTTGAGAATTGATGTCCTGAAGTGAGGGGTCGAAGCTGTTGGTACAATCGACCCAAGTGTGATCGGGTAGATCATGAGTTTTGATGTGTGTGTTAATATGATTATGTTAGAGTTTCATGTTGATCTAATATGTGTATGTGAGTGTGCATGTTTGTAGGATACACATAGACTTAGTTGAACATCTTTGGGTCCGATGAAGGATGGCATGGGGAGACAAGCCATGGGCTTGCATGCATCTGAGAGACCGTGGACAAAGCAGGGACGAAGAGCCGAGGGAAGCGAACTTCGAGGCATACACGAAGGATGACATTGGGAGACGAGCCGTGAGCTTGCATGCATCCGAGGGATGAGAGCTAAAATTGAAGAAGGCTTGAAGGCAACAGGTCGAGACAGCTGGATGAAGAGTCAACTAAGTCGTGAGGGTTCGAGTGCTGAGAGAATTGTACTAGGGAAGGGAAACCCTAAGCTTGGGAAGGTGGCAGTTGACTGGTGCTTGGATCAGTCGACTGATGTAGCGTATTTATATAGCTAGGGGCTTGAATCCTCGACCTCCTCTACAGCGTATTTTTATAGCTAGGCTCATGAGTCCAGTTGGCAACATTCTGTATAAAATTATCCTAGATTGCATTTTGCCCATTGTCACCAAGCGGAGGTCCAAGATTCGGCTACCTCACCTAGTGATGATGTATGCTTTAGAGAGGAGGCTAGACATTGACATCACCCATCATGTATTCGCATCTATTGTGCATTTTTCACATGACATCCATAGGAAGATCTACATGACATTCGGTCATATTTTGACCGAATTCTTTGCATCTAGAGGGATTACCATCATTAGAGGTCAGTTGCATCGGCTGTCCAAGGACTACGATCAGATAGGTTCTCGATAGCTCTCCTTGGTTGGGATTGAGAGACATCTGGCGACGTCGTCATGCTTCCTCTAGCTCTGCTGATGATGAGGATGAGGAGGCTGCTGCTCCTGCCACTGCTCCTGCCGCTGCTTCTGCAGGGATTACGGAGGAGCGGTTCTCCAGACTGGAGGCAGATATTCACGGACTCAGGGAGGACTTCCAGGGTTTCCGACAGCGACAGGCTGCTATAGAGGGGGAGGTGCACGGACTCAAGGAGCACTTTCAGAGTTTTCAGCAGCGACAGGATGATATGTATGAGATAATGCAGCGCTGGAATCTGATGTACCAGGCTCCTCCTCCTCCTCCTCCTGGTGATGATGCATAACTTCCGCATGACTTGGATGTGATAGTGTTGATAGTGTGTTTAGATTGAGCATGTTCTTCCATTATCTCTCAAACACTATATTTCATATTATAATATTTGAGGATTTTTGTAGTACTTATTTATGGTTCCATATGAATCTTTAATTCACTTCATTGCTTATATGAAGTGTTATTACTTTAGTTATGGGTTGTGCGTACATGATGTCATGATTATGTAATATACCTTCTATCAAGATATCATGGTATAAAGGGGGAGCTTTGATCATTGTGTTCTTTCTCTAGTGTTAATATGAGAAAAGGAGGAGAATTGAAAATATTTCTGTGTTTTAAGAAGTATGGGATAGACTTGGAAAACACATGGTTTCAAACCTAGGATAAAAGGTTGATACAAAATGGAGTGTTTTCAAAGAATTTGAGTTTTGGTCAAAAAGTCAAACATGTTTAGATTTTTCATGAAAATATATTTTTCTCTGTTAGAATGCATCATAAGAAACATGTTTGCAAAATTTCATGATTTTCCAAATTTTATGGAATTTGTAATCCATTTCTGAATTTCGAATTAGAGGCTATAGATTGGTCTGTATCAGTCGACTGCCCCCTGGGGCGGTCCACTGAACTTTCTGTGGGTTGCAGTTTGAAGGCACCAGTCAACTGGTAACTGACGTAGTCGACTGGTGCATATAGTTTCTGATTTCATGGGTTTTTATAACTAAAAATTTATCCTAAATTGATACTAGGGGTAATATTGCTTAGGGCAATCCTTTTGATTGTGTCAAAGGGGGAGAACTTGTGGGTTTAAGTTAGTATTAACTTAACTTGTGATTTTAAGTTAGTTTTTAACTTAACTTGTGAAGTTAGTTTTTAACTTAACTTGTGGTTATGCAAAATTGAAAATTATGTGTGAAGGCATAGGTTAAGGGGGAGGATGCATTTGCTTATGGTTCTTAAATTGTTATGTCTATAATTTTCAATTGTTATTGTTGTACCTAACTTAAACATATTGTCACACATCAAAAAGGGGAAGATTGTTGGTACAATCGACCCAAGTGTGATCGGGTAGATCATGAGTTTTGATGTGTGTATCAATATGATTAAGTTAGGGTTTCATGTTGATCTAATATGTGTATGTGAGTGTGCAGGTTTGCAGGATACACATAGACTTAGTTGGACATCTTCGGGTCCGATGAAGGATGGCATGGGGAGACGAGTCGTGGGCTTGCATGCATTCGAGGGACCATGGACAAAGTAGGGACGATGAGCCGAGGGAAGTGGACTTTGAGACATACGCGAAGGATGGCATGGGGAGACGAGCCGTGGGCTTGCATGCATCCGAGGGACGAGTGTCAAAGTCGAAGAAGGCTAGAAGGCAATAGGTCAAGGCTGCTAGATGAGAAGTCAACTAAGCCGTGAGAGTTCGAATGCTAAGAGAATTGTATTCGGGAAGGGAAACCCTAGGCTTAGGAAGGTAGCAGTCGACTGGTGCTTGGATCAGTTGACTGATGTAGAGCACAGAAAGATCAGTCGACAGGTGTCGGCTAGAATTTGAAGCGTCATACTGTGATATTCGAATTCAAGTAGACCAGTCTACTGGTGTTAGCACCAGTCGACTGGTAACGGTCAGAACAGTATCGAGCACTATTTAAGAGGGCACGTTTTTTGCTGAGTTTTCTTGGCGAAACAAGCTTGGGTAAAGCCTGTTAGTAGCCTACATGTGCTCAGAAGTTGTTAAGATATTGTGGCGAGATTTCTCCTGTAACGCCCCAAAATTTCCATTTTTAGTTCTTAAAGTCCTTAGAATTATTTAGAAATGGTTTAGAAATATTCTAGATATTTTTAGGAATTTTTAGAGTATTTTTATGGAATTTTCCGAGTCCGTTTGGTATTTTTGGAAAAAGAAAAAGAAAAAGGAAAAAGCCAAAAATGGAAAAATCACTTAAGGGCAGCGGGCGCTCGAACCCGCGACCACCACGAGACCAAGGGAGCGCGCGACCGGCTGGGCTGGGGGTATCAAGCACAACAAGGGACGGAGAGAAGGTTATTTAAGGAATTTTTAGTTTAATCTGCCTTAAGTATAAATAGATAGTTAAAGAGAGAAATTTTATTTCTCTCCTCTCCAAACCCTCACGCCGACCACCTCTCCTCTTGGGCGACGCCGACCACCATCAAGGCCAAGGAGGGCCGGCCAAGACTCTTTTCCAAGAGATATTTCTATATTCGGGATCCCCGCAACGAGAGGAACGCGTAGGCGCGAAGAATTCGTCGAGATCTCAAGTTTCTTCCGAGCTCTAGACATTAATCTTGGTTGTAAGTCCAAGATATCAATGTAGGTACTGCTCACCTGCAGTAAGAGGCGGTTTTTTCCGCGAGAATTTCCTTTAAAAGTTTTTAAAATAGATATTTCCTTTTTGTTTCAGTTTTTGCATGTAATCTTAGTTCCTTATATGCTTGTATATGTTTGATAAGCACCCTATATGAGATTAGGGACCAAGAAAAGCTATGAGAAAAGAAAAGAGAAGATAAAGATAAGAAAAGAAAAGGCCAAGGCCTTAAGAAATCCCGAAAAGTCAAGACTTAGGGATTTTAGCACGCAAGGTGCTCCAGAAAATGCCAAGGCATTTACAGATAAGAAAGAAAAGAAAGAAAAGCTATTTTATTTTCTAAGGCCAGTACCCGGCGTCCAAGGGCGTCGTTAAAGAAATCCAGGTGTCCAATTCCAAGGTCTTGGCCCTGGTAGACCAAGGTCTGCTCTATTAGGATTGGTGGCTCGCTACCCCAACCTTTTAGGGAACGCGCATGAGATGGTACTTACGTCTTCAGTGGATCCAAGTGATTATTATTTTCAAGTATATGCTTTAGCAAAGTTTTCGAAAGTTTTCAGAAAGTTTTCAAAAGTTAAAGAATAGCTAAAGTTTCAAGTTGAGCCAAGAAAAGTAAATTGAGATTTATTATTGCTTGAGTATGCATGTTTTGAGTTATACATGTTCTTAGTTTTCTTTCAAGCATATTAGTATCTCATATGATTTTCATATTGTTCTAGAAGCATATTTGCACATTCGAGATTTTGTGAGCTAGATAGTACTTACTAAGCTTTTCGCTTATAGATGCATTTCCTCTTATTGCAGATAAAGGTAAAGGCAAGCAATTCTGAAGGAAGACGACGAGGCGGTGCTGAGTAGAGTGTGTGTGGTGGCTGATTATGGAGAGATCTTTGGCGCAAGACAATTTAGTTATTAATTCATAATGTTATAGTTCATTTGAATTTCATGTTCTTGCTTTATGGAGTTTAGCGAATATTTAAGTTATGGATAGGTTTATATGCTCAATTCCTTAGAGTAAAGATTCCATGTCATTTCTTTTAGTCTATATATTTTTATGATTGCATTGGATGAGTAGAAATATGAGTAGATGGAAGTATTGATACTATGTTAGAAAAATAGATGCATGTACCAAGATAGTATCAATTTCTTCTTTGAATTAAGTTTCATTGCTTAAATTTGTTTAGAAAGGTTGCAACCACATTTCATAATGCTTTAGCAAGGTCATAGAACATGCATTTGGTGCTATGAATGTATAGAAGTCAAGATTGGTACAAACTTTAGTGTTAAAATTCATATAACTTGAATAGTTTAATTTCTTCCGCAAAAGTCCTAATTTCAAGTTTAGGGATTCGTTTTGATTGACTAAACTCATTTGAAAACTGTCATAGAGTGTAGAAATGGTGTCATGATTCCATATGGCTCGAAATTATGGGTTTGATGGAGCTGTGAAGCAACTGCCGAAAGCTGAACTTTCAGCTCACAGGCGTACCAGTCGACTGCCACGTCACCAGTCGACTGGTACCCGACAGTTCAGTTGGGTGAGGCAGGTTTCAAAGTGTACCATTCGCGAGCTTTGAGAAAGGAAGTGTGATATGTTATTATGCATGATTGCTTAAGTTAGAATATAATTGTTAGATGAATTTAAAAGTTTAAAAAAAAAAAAGATTTCCGCATTTGTAGTCATGTATCAAAAGTAGAGAAGTAGAGAAAAGTAACGATCCGTCTAAAGACAGTAAGAAGGCGGGTCGCTACATCTCCGCCCACAAGGAGCGACAAGAGCTAGCCGGAGGTGTTTTGGGGAGTCATCCACCGAAGGATCAGGATCATCCACCTTACGGACAGTTGTGGAGTAGGAGTATCATCTCCAAACCACGTAAAGGTTTGGTGTTAGTATTGTTTTAGTTCATAGTTAAGTTTCCGCTTGCACTTGCTAACATGTGTAGGAAGAAATCGCGATCGAAGTGGGTGAATGACTATTCATCCCCTCTAGCCGTACGTCAAGGTCCCAACAGAAGCCCCTTTTACACACAACTCTCGGATGCCCTAGAGGCCATTGAGGCACCTTATTGTGGTCAAAACTTGATCCGAACTAGTGTATTCAGCGCAGAGAAACGACTTGCATCCCAGGCGCCTGGGAGCTATTTAGGTGCCTAGGATTATTCAGCCGCCTACGAAGCCCTTTCCCCGGTTATTGTTTCCTTGCATTTGCTCTCCTATCTTGCCTCCAACTCCAGATTCCAACAAGACAAACAAACACAAGACAAAACAAATAATCCTAAGCCTTAATGATTGACAGCCAGAGCTGTCTGGTTCTAACTTTGGATTTCAAATGAAATCCTAGGTCGAACCGACGCCTACTGTTCCCTTTCCAGGGGAATGCGTCCTCGTCTACTCCACTATGGAGAAGTTATCTTTTGACATTCGGGACCTCTGGTTGAACTTTTGCTCGACCTCCGAGAATCTGGAACTTGACGACGTTCGACCTCGACCTGTCTTGACTCCTGTCCGCAATCCCCGCTGGGCAAAGTCTTCTACTTAGTCCTCTGAAACAAGTCTTCGTGCTCAGCTTCAATTGCTAAGTCTTCGTTGCCTGATCCCCGACCAAGACTTTTGCTCGGCCTCCGAGAAGCCGGAACTCGACGACAATCGACCTCGACCCATCTCGACTCCTATCCGCGATCCCCACTCGACAAAGTCTTTTGCTCGATCCCCCGGACCACGTCTTCATGCTCGTCTTCACTTGCTAAGTCTTCGTTGCCTGATCCCCGACCAGGACTTCGGTGCCCAACCCTCGGCCAGGATTTCATGCCTTGACAAGATAAGTACTTTAATGATTTAAATTTCTCTAAATCTGACACCGTCCTAGGAATCTTCTTGACCACAAGAGAATTTCCTATGTGTCTTAGAGATTTTCCAATCAAGATAAAATATTTCCAATTTAAGTATCGAAAAATAAATTTCTTGGTTTGGATTCCTCCCCAATCTGACACAATCCTAGGAATCTTGTTAACCACAAGAAACATTTTTCTATGTGTCTTAGAGATTTTCCAATCAAGATAAATATTTTCAATATATGTATTTAATTTTTGAAAAATAATAAATTTTTTGGTTTGAATTCATTTATAATCTGACACAATCCTAGGAAACCTTGTTAATCACAAGGAAATCATAAGGAAATATTTCCTATATGTCTTGGAGATTATTTCAAACTAAGTAATTTTTCAAAGATTTTCAAAAATATTCAAAAGATAAAAGATTTTCAAAATATGTTTTTGGAAAATGAGACTATTGTGTTTTCAAAAATAAAGTATTTTTGAAAAGATAGTATTTTTTGAAAATATAGTATTTTTGAAACTTCTAATGATTCTTTTAAATTGAACCTGCCCCTAAACTTGACACAGTCCTAGGAAGATTGTTGACCATAAGTTGATCATCCTCTGAGTCTTAGGGTTTGATTCAAATGAAAAGAATTATAAAAAAATTTTGAGAAAGATTTTAATGTAATCAGAAATTAAAGGACGAATTGTTCTTTTGATTGAGACTCACCCTAAATCTGACACAATCTTAGAAATCCTTGCAGATCATAAGAAATACTTCCTATGTGTCTTTAGAGTTTATCCAAATCATAAGAGCAATTAATGCATATTTTAGAAAAATAATTTTGAATGAATATGATAATTTTTGAAGAAGTATTTTTCAAAAAATATTTTGAATGAATAACAAATTTTTGAAAAATATTTTTTGAAAAGCATTTTGAATGAAATAATAATTTTTTAAGCAAAAATCATTTTGAACGAGATAAATTTTTGAAAAGAATAATTTTGAAAAATAATTTTCAAAATAAATATTAAAGAAATTACAAAAAGATAGACTCCTCCTGAACCCGACACCTTATGGTTACCTTTGTTAACTATAAGGAACTCTACCTTGTTGGTTTCTGGTGGTAGCCCAATAACAAGTGTCACGAATGAGCATCAAATTTAGATATCTATAAGTTGAAAACCCTTAGCTCACAAAATTAAATGTAGTATAGGGGCCTCAAGTCGTATTTTTCCAAGGACTAGTTAAGAGTGTTTAGCTCAAGCATGAATTTTGTCGTCTATGTTGTTTTGAGTTTTCAAATTGAAATGGGGGTTTGTTTTGCAATAAGGAATGAAAATACAGTTTGAAATGAAATAGACTTAGCTAAAGCAGAAACGAATTAGGAAATTGCAAAAATAATATTTAACCTATTTGACAACTGAGTAATTAAATTCAAAACTATGGAATTGAAACTTTATGAATTAAACTTGAATGCAAGGAACTAATTGCATAAATTGAAAGCTAAAACAAAACAATGCTTACGAAACTTGATTTGAAGTGTAATTGGAAATAAACTAAAGCAACTTGAAGAAATAAGTGCTTAGAACCAAAATTATCCTAAATTGAACATCAAATCAGTTCATTGTCAAAACTTCCCTTTGCCGTCACACAAAAGCTGAGCTAGAAACCCTCCAGCTCAAAAACCAGCGAGAATAGCCTCCCTTGACCAGTTTGCATTGGATCTGATGTGAATTGGTCTTCCTGATCGGTCATGGGACCGATCAGGACTTCTTCTGATCGGATTGGAGACCAATCAGAAGAGTCTCTGTCTGATCACAGTGATCGGTTAGTAGCTGAAAACTGTCCCCGATCTCTTCCTTCTGATTGGCTGGATGGCGATCGAGCTCAAAAGCTCTCAAAAGCCTTCAGAGAACCCCTCTAATTGCTTCGAAAGCTCTAGACGACGGAAACCAGCAATCAACAGGGATCGACCGGCAGGAACAGCAGCTCCGGTGAAACCCTCACCTTAGCTCCTTCAGCTGCAAGATTTGGATTAGCAAACTAAACTGAAATTCTACCTCGATGATTCAAAACCTTGAGAAGAAACGGATCTGATGTGGTCGCGCGCGATCGGAGAAGAAACTGATGCGAAAATGATGAACAGACGTAGAATAGAGCAGAATTCGCGACTACCCTGAGCTTGGCGGAGAGAATTTTGATTTAACTATCCCATTTGAATTTGAACGGCTGTGATCATCCTCTCTTCATCCAACGGTCAAATCAGCTCGAATTGAATCCAAACCTTCCAGATCTCCATCAATGGTCAGGATCTGCTTCTCCTCAGCTGGGATCAATTAGATCCGCAACGGATGGCTCTAATCTCCCTGCCTCTTGAATGGATGGTTTAGACTCCTCTTGAGCTTGATCGAACGGTCAGATGGCTTCGGATTTGGGCCAAAGCTTCAGATCTTGATCGTTCTTTGATTGGGCGGCCCACATTTATCCATCTCTTGATCTCTTGATTGAAGATAAGGCTGAACTCAAGTTCGATCCAATCTGATCTAGGTCCATGGTCATTTGAAGCATACAAAAATAGATTCAAATTTTAATTCCAAAATATCTCAATTATGAAAAGATTTACATACAAAGCTAAAATAACAATAATTCATGGAACCTAGTATAAATACAAGATTAAGCATATAAAAAGGGATCAAAACATGGATTTGAGAGCCTAATTTGATTAGCAAATTGGTAATTATCAACTCCCCCACACTTGCTCTTGGGCGTCTCGCATAAATAACTAGTAAATTAATGATGTATCCCCCTAGATTATTCTCAATCATAGTTAGAAGCAATTGAAAGCAAATTACCCAGGGTTGTCAATTCTCAAAAATCTAAACTCAATGGACTAGTATCTTGTCCTTAGTCAACAACATAGTATACTTCATCCTTCATGACTCATTGAGATGAATTAAACACAAAGCCTCTCAAGGAAAATTTTAGTGGTTCTCTTCCTAAATTCTACATTTTTGATGAAAATAGAACTCACTCAAACACAATCATGGTTCTTGCTCTACCATAAGCTTGCTTATGCTCTGCTCTCCACCATCATTCTTGAGTTGAATCCACACCTAAAAAGGCTTATTTGAACAAGTTAGGAGATATGTAATGATAAGTATGAAATAGGAGTTTAGTAAATGAAAAAGTAAAGGAAATGGAAGACTTAGATACTCAAGAATGTAACCTAATGCACTTTTGCCCCTTAGATGATCCTCTCAATGAAATCAAAACTTAGAATTTAGCAAGGAACAAACATTGGCTCTGAAATTACTGAGTTCAGTGATTAAACTTCTGCTGATCGGTCAAGAGACCGATCAGTCACTGCTCTGATCGTTCTGGCATGCTTTTGATCGTTCTGGACTGCTGCTGATCAGTCTGAGTGACCAATCAGGCACCTCCTTGATCGGTCTGGGTGACCGATCAGAGCCTGATCAGTAGCTGAATTGCGCAGAATTTGAAACTGTTTCTGCCGAGATCACTTCTTTTCAATCAATACTACATCTTAAATCCAACTATCTCCTTGTTCACATCTTCAAATTCAAAAATCTAACTCATCACTTACTTCCATTTCATGTTTCTCTTTTCTTTTTTTTTCCCTTTTTTCAGCTACTATTCTGTTTTTGTTTGCAGCTAAGTTTCTATTTTTTTTTCTTTCTGCTTCCATTTTTTTAACTAAGCTTCCTCATCTACACGAAATTGTAGCAGCTTAACTTCTGCTCCTTGATTCTAATTTCCAGCGATTGGTGGCAGCTCTTGGAAGTAGGGTTCAAACAAGCTTTAAACTGAAAAATTCCATATTACTGAGCTCTGCTTGATACCATTTGAGCTTTAGTTCAACCACTTGCTTTAGTGTCCAATAAATCCTGCTCTATTCATTACTGATTTAACACATGTAAAGCTGTGAAAACCTGCCCTTTATGTACTCCACTTGAATTACTAATCAGAATTTTCAGCATTAATCGCAAAAACCTGGCACTCAATTACCACTAGTTGATACATCAATTGCAACTTCTTATGTAAACTCTTAGTCCCTTCAGAATTTGCCTCATAGAGCTTGAAACATCAAATAATGATTAGGAATTTAGATGCTTCAAATGTTACCTTCACTAATCAATTCTTGCAACCCAAACTCCTTCGAGTTGACACACTTCTTCATTCCTTACTCTCTCAATGGTAGCTGGGAATCCCAACTTAATCACTGCACAACATCACAATTTCATAGCATTGGTTCCGGTTTCTCTTCACATAGCAGTAAAGAACTAAAAGCTTCATTTGGAATTTAGACTTGGCACATTCTGCTTGTGGGTTGCCAAATACTTCACATTGTCCTCAAAATTTGATAGAATGCTTGCATCCTCCCCCACACTTAAATTTTTATCCGTCTCGGGCAAAGTAACAACAAGAAACAATCCAAAACATTCAAGTCCATGGAGAATATGATGAACACGAAGATTAGGGAAGGAAAAAATAGAATAAGAGTAGATCAACAAGGAATATTGCAAAAATTGATATGAAAAAGGAAACAAAGTGATTCACCTCTATAAATGTGGTCCAATCATAGAAATATAGTTTTGAAAGAACCTAAGCAAGTTCTAGAGTACAATCACATGTATGTATCTCAAAAATAAGGTCAATCCTCACTGGTAAAAAGAATTCATCTCAAGTCATCAATCTAGAGTTCATAACTAAGTAGTACTCAAGTATCCAAGAATTTTCATTCATTGGCTCAAATCCTAAGTTTTAACAACCAAATTTAATTTACTTTCAAAGGACTCTAAAATGACATAAAGAAAATCTAGAGTGATACAATTTTTCCAACTCATGCATGAAACATAATGCCAAAAGGATAAAATGGTATCTACAATGACTCTTTATTCATTCTACACTACATAAGTATTTATTAGCAATAACTTATTTTAAAAGAAAAATTTACTGCTAAAAAAAATATAAAAATGGTATATACAATGAAAAAGAGTGCAAGAAAAATCAAACTCCCCTTTATTCTTGGCGGTTGGAGTCGATTAAGGAGTAGCATCCATCCTGGTAGTGGGGTAGTTTGGGTGGTCGGGAGAGCTATCCTCATGTGATCAATATCATAGTATACTGCTCCCTCCCTCATCAACTTCGCATAAATATGTTTCGGTGGTCGGAGACGATTAAGGTGCAAAATCCACTCTCGGGGTGGATTGCTACGAGTAAAAGTAAGCTCAACTCCTTCCACTTTATGCTCTCTGGAAGTTCTTCCGGAGGTTGGAGGCTATTTAGTTGGAGCACCCACTCAGGAAGCCTACGACACCCTGCAAAACCATGAAAAGGAAATACCTCCCGCACGCATGCAGGGTAAGAAAGAAATGAAATACAATCAGTCTCTTCATAGAATGTATCAAGAATTGCATCACATCCAATAAAATCAACCTTAGGTACCTCTATGAGTTTTCCTAAAAATTTGGAGAAATACTTACCTTGTCTTGCTGAAAAATACCTAAAGGCTCTACAAGAGTTGATGTAACTATGGCATCCTCCTGGTCAGGTAAAGGCTCCACCTCAAGCTCAGGTTCTGGTGGACATACAACTAAAAGAGGTGATTCTTGGGTTCTTGCATCCACCATGCAAGTCTTACACTTTCATACTTATCCTCTGAATCTCTTGATATATCAATCAATATAGGTGATCCCTGGGGCTCAGTGCAATCCCCTACACCTATAGAATCATCTCCAACTGGAAGTGAATCAGATACAACCTCCAACTCTGCTGCCTCTGTAGCTAATACCTCCTCTGCCTCATCTGAACTAGAATATCCTCTTTGAATATCAAGTGAAACTTTATCAGCAATTAAATCCGTATCAACTAGGTCATCTAAAATATCCATGCTCATGGTAGAATGTGTTGGTGCAGTTTGCACAAACGGTCAAACTCGAGTTTTGATGTATGACAAAGTGGTTAAAGTTAGGGTTGTTGGTTTTTAACCTCCTTACTAAGTGTGCAGGGTTGAAAGACTTAGGACCAGACACCAGGCTGAAGTCCAGGATGGTTGAGTCCTGGCAGGAAGTCCAGTTGGGTCCGCGGGACCTGACAACTGGCTGAATACCAAGTTGGTTGAGACTTGGCAGGAAGACCAGGGTGGTTGAGCCTTGGCAGGAAGTCCTGGTGGGTCAAGAAGTCAAGTAAAGCTACACAAAGGGTAAGTGAGGTAAGTCACTGGAGGAGTAGGAGAGGACGCGTTCCCGTCGAGGGAACAGTAGGCGTCGGTTCGACCTAGGGCTCCATTTCGGAGACCAAAGTCAGAACCAAGACAGCTAAGGCTGTATAATCTAACACTGTGTTTTATTGTGTTTTGGACTAACCCTGGATGCAGGACCAAAGGAAGGAGTGTCTGCAGCTCAGATAGCCTCAAAGGAGTGAGGTAGTAGCTGAGTAGGGCGCCCGGAGTGTCCCGGGCGCCCCCAAGGGCCATACAAAACAGGTAAAGCAAAAGAGGATTCGAATACATGCTGGGCCGGGCGCCCCGGTGCTTCCGGGCGCCCCCGCTGCTCCCGGGCGCCCCCTGCTCTGCGGGCGCCCCCATGCGCATACCTCAAACCGAACCCCTCGAAGCCAAGGAGATAGGACTTTGACCCGGTCAATCCGGGCGCCCCGAGCGCTCCGGGGTGCCCCGGTCAAAGCGGATCCAGAGGATCAGACGCGACCGAGAGCTCTGCGGATCAGAGGCCACGTGGGGGGCGCCCCCGACGTCCCGGGCGCCCCCAGGCCCTATATAAAGGGCCCACGACCCCATACTTCGGACAACAATTCTTCCAACGCCTCAAAGTTCTTCTACGCTCGCGCCTTGCTCCGTAAACGCTTCACCTCGAGCCGACGACGTCCTGCTGCCCCGAAAGAGTCGACCTACTCCGGACGTCGGTAAAAAGAAGAGCGTAATTTTTTGTAATACTTTATTGTATTTAATTACTTGAAAGTGTGGGGTTGTCACAATTTCAATTCTTTTGTACTCGCTTACTCTATCGAGGTTTACCGGTAGAGAGTTTTAGTGGATTGCCCAACGGAAAGGTCCGAGGGACCTGGGCCTTCGAGTAGGAGTCGCCGAAGGCTCCGAACGAAGTAAAACTACCTGTGTCGTTTGTATTGGTTTTTCGTTCGTGTTTTAATTTTTCCGCTGTGCACGCTTTTTAAAGCGCTCTGATTTTTTAAAAGTCACGTGATTCACCCCCCCTCTCACGTGCATCGATCCTACAGAATGATCCTCTCTGGGGTGCTGTGGGAAGGGTAAAGGGACCCTTGGTTCCTCCACTTGAGCTAAAACTTTTGGAAATGAACCTTGAGCAGGAACTTCAATAGGTCTAGCTGCTGTATGTGCCATGTTTTTACTGATTTCTTCTTCTTCCACCAAAATTGTAAAATCAATAGAAGAAGGACTTAGGCTTGAACTAGGGTCACTTTTAACTGATGTAGAAGCCATTTTGGGGCTGTTCTGAAATGGAAAATAAGTTGCTGAAATTTTTTCAGAAAAATCTGCCTTTGGAGTATTTAGACTTGAAGTAACTTCCCCACTCCTCGAAGTTATTGCACTAACATTCCCCTTAGAATTAGGAGTAGCTTGAGAAGGTAATTGGCTTGATCCCTGGGCTTTCATTTGATTCATTCCACTTGCAAGTTATCCAATGTGTCTCTCAATGTTTTGAAGAGTGGAATCATTCTTCTGTTCCCCTTGCTGTAGTAAAATTTGCTGTTGTTGTATGATTTGTTGCATAATCTCCTCAAGCATTTGTTGTTGAGCATCAAACCTACTAGAATCTCCATAGTCTCCTTGATTGATCTGGGACTCTTGTTGATCTTGAAATGAAACATTGGGTTGCTGAAAATTATAAGTAGGCTGTGAATTCTAAAAATGAGGTTGTTGGGGCTGATTAAATGAATATTGGGTTGTTGAAATTGCTGATAATTTGCCTGAGAACTAGGTGGAAATGTTTGAAAATTATAGTTCTGAAAACTCTGGACTTGGAGCTGAAATTGTTGACTTTGAAACTGAAAATTCTGATTGTATATTTGAAAAACTTGCTGTGAAGGTTGAAAATATTGCTGTGAATTCTGTATTGGTTGAAAAGATTGCTGATTTTGTTGAAGTTGTAAGATCGATTATGACGCTAGAGGGGGGTGAATAGCGATTCTTCGGCTTGTTCTTCCTACGTTGTTAGTATGTGCAAGCGGAAACAATAATAATAAACACAAACAACAAAGAAAGCACTGCTAACAAACCGATTTACTTGGTATCCACCCCGGACGGGTGACTAATCCAAGAATCCGTTGGCGGATCAATCCTCGGATAACCTCCGGCTAGCCCTCATCGCTCCTTGTGGGTGGAGAAACCTCGCCACAACACCTTGACACGATCTGAACTCAAGAGACTACTAACAAGCCTTAACCAAGCTTGTTTCGTCAAGAATCTCAGCCATCACGAAATCCTCTTTGAATAGGACTCGGGCTGAAACCCTCACCACCAGTCGACTGCCAATTTACCAGTCGACTGGTCTAGCCTTAATTGCTAGCCAACGGCTAGCTCAACGGCTATATTTCGGGGATACCAGTTGACTGCCATTTTACCAGTCGACTGGTCCAGCCCCGAAATCATTCTGTGAGTTTTACCAGTCGACTGCCTCCCAGGCAGTCGACTGCCCCACTCACACACCTAGGGTTTCCCTTCCCGAGTACACTTCTCTCAGCACTCAGACCCTAGGACTTTCCCGAGTACAACAGCACTCGCACCCTCACTACTCGACTGACTCCTCATCCGCAGCCTCGACTATTGCCTTCGCGCCCTCTTCATCTTCGGCTCCCGTCCCTCGAATGCACGCAAGCCTCCAGCTTGCCTCCATGCCATCCTTCACTCATGCCTCAATGTCCGCGCCCATCAGCTCATTGTCTCTGCTCTCCAAGGTCCCTCGAGTGCACACAAGCCTCCAGCTTGTCTCCATGCCACCCTTCACCGTACCGAGGCCGTTCAGTCAAGTCCATATGTGTAACCTGTACAACCTGCACACTCAACATACATATATAAAAATACAAGGGTAAACTTAACTTAAACCCTTTGCCCAAACATCAAAACACTTGGTCACTCCGGATCACAGATTGCCTCAATAGAAGTTGAGGCTGAAATTGTTGATTTGCTTGCTGAAAATGTTGATAAGGCTACTGGTGGTTGAAAAGGCTGATTACCTTGCTGAAATTGTGAATAGGGTTGCTGAAAATTCTGAAAATGCTGCTGAAAATTCTGAAAATGCTGTTGAAAATTCTGAAAATACTGATGTTCTGCCATGAAACTGCTTGAATGAGTAGAAAAGTTTTCAATAGTTTCTGAAACTCTTCCTTGATTTTTTCTGGCTCTGAAGGTTCTCTCAACCTCAAAATCAAATTCCTCAAGATCACCACTTGCAGTCCTGGTCATAAACCAAACAAAAATGGCAGCAAATGTATATAGAAAGATTAAGCAAATGAAATAGACTCAGAAAATATGAAAATAAGCACAAGCTCAAATTAAACAAACTCAACTAGTATATCCCCGGCAACGACGCCAAAAATTTGGTGGTAGCCCAATAACAAGTGTCACTAATGAGCCTCAAATTTAGATATTTATAAGTTGAAAATCCTTAGCTCACAAAATTAAATGTAATATAGGGGTATCAGTCGTATTTTTCCAATGACTAGTTAAGAATGTTTAGTTCAAGCATGAATTTTGTCGTATATGTTGTTTTGGGTTTTCAAATTGAAATGGGGGTTTGTTTTGCAACAAGGAATGAAATTACAGTTTAAAATGAATTAGACTCAGCTAAAGCAGAAATGAATTAGGAAATAGCAAAAACTATATTTAACCTATTTGACAACTGTGCAATTAAATTCAAAACTATGGAATTGAAACTTTAAGAATTAAACTTGAATGCAAGGAACTAATTGCAGAAATTGAAAACTAGAACAAAACAATGCTTAGAAACTTGACTTGAAGTGTAGTTGGAAACAAACTAAGCAACTTGAAGAAATAAGTGCTTAGAACCAAAATTATCCTAAATTGAACATCAAATCAGTTCATTGTCAAGACTTCCCTTTGCCGTCACACAAAAGCTGAGCTAGAAACCCTCCAGCTTCCCTTATCCGAAAGACTCCCAAATTGGTGGTTGCACCAAATTTGAGCTTCCCCGCTCTGATACCACTTATTGGATCGAGTAAACACGATAGAGGAGGGGGTGAATATCGTGAAAAGTTTTTCGGATAAGATTGAGAGAAATTACGCAGCGAAAATAAAAACAAACACAGCAGAAGAACACAAGCACTTTTACTTGGTTCGGAGTCGCGGTCGGCTCCCACTCCAAGGCCCACGGTCCTTGACAGTTTACTGCGGGCAATTCTATATGTGCGCAAAGGTTTACAGGAATCGTTACAATAGTAGTGCAGTAAATAAACAATTATACTCTTCGTTACTGATGTTCGATGTGGATCGTACTTCGGAGCAGAGGGTCGTCGTCAGCGCTAGAATGTCGAGCACGGAGTTTGCCGGAGCAGAGCGCTTGAACAAAGAGAGTAGAGGTGTTGGAAAAAGTGTTGTCGAAACCTTAGGGGTCGAGCCCCTTTTATACTGCTCCTGGGCGCCCTGGACGCTGGGGGCGCCTGACACGTGCCTTCGGATCCGAGAAACCTCATCCGCAGCTCGGTCATCGCTTATCCCTCCAGAATTGGCCTCGGAGCTGATGGGGGCGCCCGGGATGTTGGGGCGCCCTGATTGACTTGGTCTGCTGGCTTCGTGGCTGAGTTTGCTTCGATCACAATTTGGCTTGGACCCAGGGCGCCCGGGACCATCAGGGCGCCCGGGACCATCAGCGCGCCTAACCCAGTAAGCTTTCGAAGTGATTCTTGCTTAACTGCTCATTTGGCTTTGACCTTGGGTGCCCGGGACCTCCCGGGCGCCTAGCCTAGCTGCAGCCCCTCTCCTTTGAGGCGTTCTGAGATGCAGAAACACATTCCTTTGGTCCCTGCATTCAAGGTTAGTTCCACAACAAACATGGCAAGAATGTTAGTTAGTTTTTATAGCCGTATCTGTCTTAGTTCTGACATCGGGTCTCCCAAATGGAACCCTAGGTCGAACCGACGCCTACTATTCCCTCGATGGGGAACGCGTCCTCACCTACTCCTCTTAGGAGAGTTTACCTTTTGCCAACCGGCTCCTCCGGTTGGACTTTTACCCAGCAGTCCTTCGCCAGGTGCCTAGCAGTCCTTCGCCAGGTGCCTAGCAACCCTTCGCCAGGTCTTAGATTTCCAGCAGCCCTTCGCCAGGTGTCTAGCAATCCTTCGCCAGGTCTTAGACTCCTAGCAGCCCTTTGCCAGGTGCCCAGCAACCCTTCGCCAGGTCTTCGTGTTTCGATGCCTAGCAATCCTTCGCTAGGTGCCCAGCAGCCCTTCGCCGGGACTTCTTTCTGCACACTCAGTGAGCACATTAGACCAAAATAACATCTTAACTTTTGAACCCTTTGCCATTATCAAAACCCAGGTTCGACTTAGGTGCTGCCTGCACCAACAGTTTCCTGCCCAGTCCCTGCCTAGGACTTAAGCCGAACTTATCTTACTTACCTAAACTTAAATCGGAGTCAACATCAAAACAAAAATCATGTCAGACTGCATCAACAAGTTCCAGTTAGCTAAGCCAAGCTTCCCTAACGTACTATCATCTCGTCCCACCCTGGTACTAGGTAAAGCAAGTGTCAACCAATCTTTTCCTATCTAACCATTCTAAATCATGCAGAAAATTAAACATGAATGACATGACAAAGAAAAATAAGCAGATGCATGTACATGACATTTATGCATAAGTCAAACAAGTCACAACATTTTATTAGGTTTCTAATAATGTATTAAATTCTCGATTTGATACATACCGTGCGAATCCGTGAAAATGTCAACCCATTTTGACATATTTATTGTTATTTTAGTTGGATGTTTCGGTTGAGTAAAATTTTATTTAGTTGCATATTTGAAGGTAATTAATTTGAATTTCAGTTCCTGGATTATATTAAATTAAGGATTAAAAATTTAAGTTGTGGAGTTAATTAAGTGTAATCATTAAGAGTTAATTGAATTATTAAGAGTTCAAAAAAATTAATTAAGGTTGAACTTAAAAATTGATTAAGGTTGAAAAAATTAATTAAGGTTGAGATTATAAGTTAATTAAGGTTGAAATTATTAAAAATTAATTAAGCTTGAAATTATTAAAAATTAATTAAGGTTGAAATATTAAAACTTAATTAAGGTTGAAACTATTAAAAAATTAATTAATGTTGAATTTATTACGAGTTCATTAGAGTTAAAATTAATTAGAGTTAAAGTTGAGGTTATTTAAGAATTAGTTAAGGATTAAATAATTGAAAATTAATTAAGGTTTGATTATTGGAGTTAACTTAATTAAGGAGTAATTAAATTAATTAAGGATTAATTAGAGTTAACTTAATTAAGGATTAATTGGAGTAAAATTAATTAAGAATTAATTAAGGTTTTTATTTAAGACTTAATTAAGAATTAACTAAAGTTTAAGTATGATTCAATTTAACTTGTTAAGAATTAATTAGGATTTTAAGTCATTTGAATTTAAGTTATTAAGATTTAATTTGATTTAAGTTATTAAGATTTAAGGTTTAAGATTTCAGGAATAAATTGTAATCGTGGGTCTAATTGCATCATTTAAAATAATTCAAAAAAATTTGATTCCTTAACGTTTTCTTTTGTTTTTAAACTTTCAAATTTATTTAATACTTCTACCTTATTTAACTTTGGGTGAGCCTTGAGAATTATATCCTTAATTTTGTTGAATTCTTCATCATCTTCAGAATCATATTTTTCATTATCATTTTCAGAGTTATTAATTAAAATTTCATCATCATCTGAAGAGGTATCTAAATTATTCTCCCTTATCAGAATTATCTTCATATTTAGTAGAAAGATTACTAATGAAAACATTATCTTGAGAATTATTAATATCATTATTACTAATTTTATCCTCAGAATTATCATGATTATCAAAAAAATTATTACTAATTAAGGCATTATTATCATCCTTAACATTATTATTAATTTCAAAAACTTTGGCATTAATATTTAAGATTAAAGAATTTATATTTGATATTTTACTATTTTCTAAGTTAGATAATTTGTCTTGTAACAAATTAAGTTGGTTATACAACAAATCTAATTTATGAGAAAACATTTCAGTCATATCTAAATTATTAGCATGCTTGAAAAATTTTGCAGGGAATTGAAATTTATTACTAAAATTAGTTTTTTTATGCCTTGGATGAACACTGGTTCTTGTAGTGTCAGTGCTTCTGGCATTTGAAGCATCTGATATGACTCTTATCCCTCCGGCTTCCTGGCGCTGGTACCTCCTTTGCCGTCGGTGGTAACGATCGAGTCTTACGAGTAGGACACTCATTTTTATAGTGTCCTCTCCCCCTGCACTTAAAACATATTATATGAAATTTAAAGATTGACATAATTGAAATATACCTAATTCACCCCTGCCTCCTCCTCAAGTCCTGGCGTCTCTGCTCCGTCAGCTGTTAGTCCGGTGAAGGGCTACCAGGCTCTGATACCACTTGTAGTGTTGGATCTAGAAAACGGTAGAGGGGGTGAATATCGTTAAAACTTTTCGGATAAATTAAAGAGCAAGTACGCAGCAGAAATAATTTAATGCACGCAAGAACACTAGGACTTTTACTTGGTTTGGAGTCACAGTCAGCTCCTACTCGAAGGCCCACGGTCCTTGACCGTTTACTTTGGGCAATACTATAATCGCGCAAAACAGTTTACAAGTTGAGTACAAGAATATTGCAAGAAATGAAAACTAGTTACACTTTTCGTTACCAACGCCCGATGTGGATCGTATTTCGGAGCAGAGGGACGTTGTCGGCACTAGAATCTCGAAGTCGGAGTTTGTCGGGGCATAGCGCTTGAACGAAAAGCTTTGGAGCGTTAGAAAACTGTGTTTTTGAAGCCTTGGGGTCGAGCCCCTTTTATAGTGCTCTATCGGGCGCTTGATGGGTTGGGGGCGCCTGACACGTGCCCTTCGATCCGGGAATCCTTATCTGCGGGCTCGGTCAGCGCTTATCCTCCCCACTTGGGCACCTGAGATGATGGGGGCGCCCGTGACCTCACGGGCGCCTGATCCGCCTTGGTTCAGTGGCTTCGCAGCTATGATTTGGGATTTGCCTTCACTCTTGGGCGCCCGTATCCTTACGGGCACCTGAGCCCATTCGGGCGCCTAGGCCCAGTGAAGAACCTTCACTTGCAGACGATCAGTCCTTCGACCCTGCAACTAAAGTTTGTCCCAAAAACATAGTAAGTAATAATTACAGTCGTAACTATCTTGGTTCTGACTTCGGGTCTCCCAAATGGAACCCTAGGTCGAACCGACGCCTAATGTTCCCTCTACGGGGAACGCGTCCTCACCTACTCCTCTCAGGAGAATTTACCTTTTTGCCAACCGGCTCCTCCGGTTGGACTTTTGCCCAGCTTTACTCACCAGGTCTTCGTGCCCAATCTGCAACCAGGTCTTAGTGCCCAGCTTTACTCACCAGGTCTTCGATGCCTAACCCTCGGCCAGGTCTTAGTGCCAAATTCCTCGAACCAGATCTTAGTTGCCCAGCCCACGGCCAGGACTTATTGCCTAGATTAACTAGGACTTTCCTGCACACTTGAGTAACTTTATTAGATCACAAATAGTACTTAACTTTGAACCCTTTGCCAATATCAAAACAAGGTTCGATATGGTGCTTCCGGCACCAACATGTAGGACCGGTGTCGTCGATAGAGGAGGGTGAATATCGACTTGGAAACTTTTTAGAAACTCGTCGGGAACTTCGATGTTCATTCGTTCTAGTCAGAGAGTTAGTAGCACAACAGAAAAATAAAGAACGAAAAACAAACAGAGAAGACACGCGGGTTTTTACTTGGTTCCCAACCCCCCAGGGTCAGTACGTCCAAGACCTAATTACGGATAGCTCACGTCCACTAATGGTCTCCTTTCCAGACTTTCCAGAGGCGGAAAAACCCATCTTACAGTTCAAGTTTACAATCAAAATAATAATTAAATTAAGTGCTTAAAATAAATGCAAACCAAAAAAGAAAGTCGAAGCCTCGTCCGATCTGGAAGTCCGAAGTGCAACGCACTTCCTCCTGGAGCCTCCTTGGTCGCAGAGCTTCGTCTTTAGCACTTTTCCTTTGCTTAGAGTGCTTAGAATGATGTTGTGATTGATGTTTTGAGTTGAGGGGTCGAACCCCATTATATAGCATATTCTCGGACGCCCTAGAGTGTTTGAGGCGCCCTATAGGAGGTCAAAAACTCATCCAAAATCGCGAACTTCGTGATGCTGATAAGAAAGCAGTCCAGGGTGCCCTTGACCTTCCAGGGTGCCTGGAACCATCCAGGCGCCTGGTATCCAGGGTGCCCTGGATGCAGTTTCCAGGCCATCTTGTGTTTGCTCACCTGCCTTGTCTCTGACTCTAGGTACCTACAAGATACACAAACACAAGACAAATAAATATATAATCTTAGCCTTAATGATTGGTTCTGACTTCGAATTTCTCGCGAAACCCTAGGTCGAACCGACGCCTAGTGGTCCATTCTCGGGGAACGCGCCTTCGCTTACTCCTCTCGGAGAAGATGCCAACCGGCTCCTCCGGTTGGACTTTTGCCCGATCTTCCGGATCAAGACTTCGGTGCCCAATCCACGCCCAGGACTTATTACCCAATTCCACGAACCAAGACTTCGTACCCAACCCTAGGTCAGGTCTTAGGTGCCCAGCCTTCGGCCATGACTTAGTGCCCAATTCCTCGAACTAGGACTTATTGCCTAGGTTGTCTAGTGTTGGACCTTGGATGACTATAGAGGGGGGGTGAATGTAGCCAGACACACAAATCCTTTGATCTTAACAGATTTCTGCACTCAGAGATTAGGCAGCGGAAACACACAGAATGCAGAAACAGAATTGAAGAATAGAAATTAAAACAAAGACAACAAACCAAACGACACAGTGATGTACAAGGTTCGGGGATAACTTGTCCCTACTCCTTGGCGTGCCCGTAAGGTGGGCAATCCCTTAATCGTCGACAGATCAAGCCCCGATGAACCCGGATAATATAGAGCCTCCTTCTCGATGGAGAAACCTCTCCACAGATCTCACGGATGATGGAACTTGAGTACAAGAGATCACACAAGAAGGAATGCTCACTCAGATCTCACAAGGATGTAGTAGAACGCTTAAGCACAAAGCAACAGAGAGCTCAAACACAGCCCAGCCAAACTTCCCAAGTTTCTGTCTTGTTCACCTCGACTCCTCTACTTCCAGCTTCGTCTCTTAAGCTCCTGCTCAACGTCGCCAGCTCCATCAGCACCACTGACTCACACCCTGACCCACTAACCTCTCTGAGCACTCAGTCCACTGGACACTCCTCCAGCTGAGCCTCCATCAGTTGCCAGCCGCGCCTTCGTTAGTTGCTAGTTGCGCCAGACGCCGTTGAGACCTGAAAACACAATAGATCCAAACCTGCTCCATGGAAAGTCCTCCATTGACCCTCCTTGAGTATTTGAATCCTCTTGTATCACCTGCACACTCCAACAGACGCTTAGCAATGCATATCAAAACATATCAGCAGTGTATCAGAGAATCGGCAGAGAAAACAGACGCGATCAGAGCGTCTGACAGTGATTTCGAATTAAAGTCACAGCTACTGATCGGTCACCGGACCGATCAGAGTGATGCCTGATCGGTCACCAGACCGATCAGGATAAGCACTAACCGATCAGGCTCAAGCCTGATCGGTCCACTGTGAGAAACCCGTAATCGCGGGCATCTGATCCTAGGTCGTGGATCGGTCACCGGACCGTTCTGGTATTCTAGATCGGTCACCAGACCGATCTGGGGCTAAACAGAATCCAACCAAGGTTTCTGTTCTCTCCCTGATTGGTCACCAAACCGTTCTGGCATTCTACTGCACACTCCAGATCGGTTCACAGACCTATCCAGCAGTCTGCTGCACACTCCAGATCGGTCCCCAGACCAATCAGGCTGTGCCCTGATCGGTCACCAGACCGATCCAGGAGTGAACTTCGTACCAACTTCCCTGATCGTTCACCAGACCGATCCAGGCAAGGTCAAATCCATTCTAAGTCACGAGAACAAGCCTCCAGCCCTTCTTTGACTCGTTCTTAGTCCCCCGAACCAAGACTCCGTGCCTAGTCTCACTCACTGGGACTTCAAGCTAGCTTCCCAAGCTAGGACCTGGCTTCACTCACCAGGATTTCAACATCTAGCCCTCCAAGCTAGGACTTTTCACCCAACCCTCCAAGTTCGGACTTTTCACCTAGCCCTCCAAGCTAGGACTTTTCACCTAGCCCTCCAAGCTAAGACTTTTCACCTAACCCTCCAAGTTGAGACTTTTCAACTAACCCTCCAAGTTAGGACTTTTCACCTAGCCCTCCATGCTAGGACTTTTCACTCAACCCTCCAAGTTAGGACTTTTCACCTAGCCTTCCAAGCTAGGACTTTTCACCTAACCCTCCAAGCTAGGATTTCGTGCCCAGTCCGCGACTAGGACTTAATCCCCATGCGTTTAACCAGACTTAAATTAAAACTTAAATCGGTGTCAACACCAAAATAACAATCAGGGTTAGACTGCATCAACATCTAGGACTTTTCTTTTACCTTGATACGGATTTCATTTGTTAGTCATATTAATCTTGACTAGACTTCTCTTCTGCCAAACATCATGTCTTGTTTGGCTTACCCCTTGGTCTAACTGACCAACCCTGGGGTTTCTGCTAAACATCTGATCATGTTTAGCTAATTGATCAAAACTCACTATATTAATCAGATTCAATCTAGGTTTGATCATCCTGCCAAACATCAGGTCCTGTTTGGCTAACCCTTAGTTACCTTAACCAACCCTGGGTACTGATTGACTCTGCCAAACATCATATCCTGTTTGGCTAAGCCTTTGTCAACCTGATCAATCCTGGGTTACCCTACCAAACATAAGGTCATATTTGGTTTAACCCTGATCACTTTGACTAACCCTTACCTTGTCTAACATATATTAATAACTTAAGTATATTGTTAAACATCGAAACATTATAGGAAGACATCACTGATGCATCTTGCACCAACACCTTCTTGGAATTCTACATGGCAAAATGATTAAGTACCTTGTCAATATATGTACTCTGACTTAATCCAAACAATCTCTTAGATCTATCTCTATAGATCTTGATGCCAAGGATATTGGTTGCTTCCCCTAAGTCTTTCATTGGGAAACAATTCCCTAGCCATGTCTTCAAAAACTGTAATGAAGGGATATCATTTCCAATGAGGAGTATGTCATCCACATACAAGATCAGGAAAATAACTGTGCTCCCACTAACCCTCTTGTAGACACAGGGTTCGTCTTCATTCTTGATGAAACCAAACGCTTTGATTGCATCATCGAATCGAAGATTCCAGCTTCGGGAAGCTTGCTTTTGCCCATAAATGGACCTTTGCAACTTTGTGTCATGTACACATCCTCGAGTAGATTCCCATTTAGGAATGCGATTTTGACACCCATCTGCCAAATCTCGTAATTATGGTAAGCTGCAATAACAAGCATGATCCGAATAGACTTAAGCATCGCAATTGGTGAAAAGGTTTCATCATAGTCGATACTATGAATCTGCTTGAAACCTCTAGCTACCAATCTCCCTTTATAGGTATGCATAAGACCATATGTCAGTCTTTCTCTTAAAGACCCACTTACACCTAATGGGTTTAATTCCCTCTGGTGGATCAACCAAAGTCCATACTTAGTTAGTGTACATGGATTCCATTTCGGACTTCATGACCTCTAGCCATTTCTCAGAATCTGAGCTCATCACAACTACTTGATAGGATGTAGGCTCGTTCAACTCAACAAGCATAATGCCATCATGGTCAGACAAGAGAAATGAGTATCTCTCAGGCTGACAATGTATCCTATCATATCTGCGAAGAGGTTAGTATACTTGAATAGGTTGTTGCTCCACAACTTCTTGTTTAACAATCTCATGATCCACAACACTTTGTGGTGCTTGTTCAATGTCCATCAAGGTCTTAGTACTATCTACATCTTGAACTTCTTTAAGATGAAGTTTACTTCCACTATTTCTTCTAGAAATAAATTCTCTTTTGAGAAAAAAATCATTTCTAGCGACAAACACTTTGCCTAGTGTGGGATTATACAAGTAATATCTCTTCGTTTCCTAGGAATATCCTAAAAAATAACACTTATCAGATTTGGGTCCAAGTTTATCTAAGATTTGATGTCGAACGTAAGCCTCACGACCTCAAATCCTCATAAAAGACATCGCGGGACTCTTCCCAATCCATATCATATATGATGTCTTTATGATAATCTTTGATGGAGCTCGGTTAAGTGTGAAAAGTCACCTCTAGAGAGAATCCCTAGAAGAAAGTAGGAAGATCTGTCTGACTCATCATCGATCGTACCATATCTAATAGAGTGTGATTTCTCCTCTTGAACACACCATTTCATTGTGGTGTTCTAGGTGGAGTGAGTTGGGATATGATTGTAAGTACCCCTTGTTGATTTTGATGTGATTAACTAATTTAAGTTAGGTCCTGGTGTGTTTAACCCTGTGTCTAAGTGTACAGGAACTTAGTAGCACAGGAAGTCGAGCAAAAGACGCAGTGGTCTAGAAGGATGGCACGGAAAGGGAGCCGATGGGCTCGGTGCATCTGAGGGACGCGGAGCTCTACTGAAAAGTACACCGGTGGAGCGAGAAGGATGCACGCGGTGTCCAAGGGACGAGATGACAGGAGGAAGGACACTCGGGAGACGAAAGGCCAGAATCGGGTTCGGGTGAGCCTAACTCCGGTTAGCCAGAAATCACTGATGAAGGTGAAGCAACTCAAGCCAGAGACTGGTCAGCATTGGCTGACCAAAAGGACTCCTAGGCGCCCGTAAGCTCACGGGCGCCTGAGAGTTTCAGGTGCCTGAACCCTAGGCACCTGACTACTCAGGCGTCTGTGCTGTATCAGACGCCCAAGAAGGCTTCCTTAGCCGTTTACGACCGTTGGCTTTGGATAAAGCCTCGGGCGATGTGTCAGGTGCCCAAGACCTCTCGAGCGCCCTATACCTGCCACGTCAACAAACGGATAATCTTTCCTTGGGCTATAAATAGACCCTTGAAGCTCAATTTAATTAATTCATTGCATTCCAAGCATTAACAAACGAGTTTAGAATAGTTTCTTCTTCTTATTATGAGCTTTCCACGTGTAAAAGGCTTCTCCGCCCAAAGGAGATATATTCAGGAGAATCAAACGATATGTATCCTTGGATTAGCAACCTCCCCGGTTGCAAACCATGTAAATTCTTATTTCCTCTTTTCTTTCGGTTTGCTTTATTTATTTATGATTATTATTTCTGTTTGGACTAACAAATAACATTGTCAAAGTTAGACAAAAGATTTTTTTATATTTATTTCAGGGATAATTCACCCCCCTCTTGCCGGTCGACCATGATCCAACAAGTGGTATCAGAGCCAGGATGCTCCAGAAGGACTAACCGTCGTCTGAAGTAACTACAAAATGGTCAGACCAGTTATCTACCCACCTAAGCTCGAGGGGGAGTTTGCAAGCTGGAAACGTAAAATGCAAGTATTTTTCAAAACTGATTTTGAATTACTTTTAATAATGAAAAATGATTTTGCAGCTCCAAAGGAAGCTGACAATAAACCCAAGGACGAAAGCTTGTGGACTAAAAAGGAATAGGCTGACTTCGTGGCAAACAGAAAAGCAGAATACCATCTGCTGACCATACTTCCTGCACAAGAAGTCAACTGAATTTGCAACTACCAATCGACGAAGGAACATTGGGAGAAGTTCCTTGAACTCCATGAAGGCACCTCCGAAGCAAAATTGGCAAAAAGAGATCTGCTTCGAAATCAGCTCAGCAACCTTCGACTGGAAGAAGGAGAGTCGGTTACACAACTTCACACCAAGATCAAGGAGTTGATGACAGAGCTCAACAATCTCGGAGAAACGGTAAGTGATAGATTAGCACTTAACATACTTATTTGGGTTCATATTTGGTGCATATCATGAAATTATGTTCTTAATGTTACATGTTTCATCATGTTTTTGGAATAAGAATTATTTTGATCCATCAAGTTAAATTTCCTACAAATTATTATAAAAAAATTCCTCATTGTTTTGAATTGATTTTGTAGGGAAATTAATTTGGACCAAGTTGGCTCATAATCAAAGACTTGGGCTTGGGATTTAATTATGGAAGAAGCTAAAAATCAAGAAATGGCCATGCTACTCAAGTTGATACCTATTCAAGGCCCAAATGTGGTACAAGCCTCATCAAGGACTCAAACCCAAGTCTAATCATCCTTACCAATCCCTAATTTCCACTAAACCCACTTTGAACCCACTCCAATTAAACCGGTTCAACCCCATGTATAAAACCCAAATTTTGATACGGTGAACAGTGGCTTCGCCCCTGTTCATCGTGCCATCTCCTCTTCCGTTCTCCTTCTCGGCAAGCCCCACTTCGACTTCTTCTTCTTACAAGCTTCAAGATCAGTGAGAGAGATTCAAGAGATTGCTTGGACGATCTTTTGGCAGCTGGAATCTCGGCTTCGAGGGTTTCGAGGGCGAGTTTGCGAGGATCATCATCTGCTGCGAGTTCACTGCCGATCTGATATTGTGGCCACAGTATCAAGTCGGATCAAGATTTTCTTTCATCTTCGCGCTTCAGAGAGCTTCACCAAAGACTTACCATTGCATATCGATCATCTTCGCCTCAAATCGCAGCAGATCGGATAGCTTCCAGCCATTGCCTCATCAACTCTGTTTTAACTCTGTTTTTCTGATCGCGAGAGGGTTTCTCAATTGAAGATCTTCATGATTTGTTCAGAGCCAAGTCCATACGATCTTCTGAAGATTTCTGGCTGATTTCTGCAGCATTTGCAGCTCTTGGGTGACGCCAAGTAGTGTAGCATGTGATGTTTAGTTGAATTCGAGTGATTCTAGGATTAGTTAAATTTCAATTCTGCAAACGTATTTTGATTGCTTTTATTTCTGAATTTTGAATTGATTCATTTCAATTGTTGCAAAGTAGTTAATTCACTTTAGCATTCAGTTTTCAGCATTTTAAATTTCTGCATTTGAATTCAGTTTTCTACCAATTTCTGCAAACTTATCTTACTGCACATTAGGGATTAGTTTCTGCTCTAGGATCTCTAGATCTAGCTCAAGTCCACAATCGGTTAACTGATTAGCAAGTAAATTTGTTAGTTAGTTAATAGATTTTAGTTGTCAGTTAGTTTTACAATCCATTGCTCAGTCAATTCAGAATTCTATAGTTTAAATCTGATTTCCGCCAAGAACTCTTAGGATTTGCAATGGCATTGTTTCAATCTAAGTGTTTAGTTGGTAATTTTCGGAACTTATGGTTAGTTTAATCTGCTCATTAGCTCATTACACTTAGCATAATATTCCCATTTTGTTAGCTTTGAATCTTCACTGGTTTCCTCTCTTTTTGCATTTAAAGAATTGTTTTAAAATACCAAAACCCCCTATTTTACATCGAAAACCCCAAAAAGATCCCTAAGCATAACTCCAAGCAAAGCTACTATTAGTCCTTGTGAAAAATACGACTCGAGGCCCCTACACTACACTTTTCTTTTGTGAGCCGTGGGTTTTCGACACTTAATCAATTTGTGACCCATTCGTAACACTCATTTTGGGCCTTTCAAATTTTTGGCGCCGTTGCCGGGGATTACTAGTAGTGTTTGCTTTTTCTTAGCTTGTGCACAGTTTTCCATTTCCTTGTTCATATTTTACTTTACTTGCTTTTGTGGATATATTTGTTTCTTTTTCTTCTTTGTGTGGTTTTATGACCAGGAGCACAGGTGGAGATTTAGTGGACTTCGATCCAGAGATAGACAGAACTTTGAGAACTCTGAGGAACCAAGGGAGAGTATCAGAAGTGGCTGAGAGCAGTTCATCACACTTGGGCAGTCCCATGGCACAGCCTAGCAAAACCATGAAGGAGCTTGCAGCTCCAGATGATGGTTATCAGTATTCTTGTATTGCTTATCCAGAGTTGGCAAGGGATTTCGAGCTCAGATCAGGATTGATTCATCTTCTGCCTAAGTTTCAGGGGTTATCTGGAGAAGACCCAAACAGACATTTGCATGAGTTCCACATTGTATGCTCTACCATGAAGCCACAGGGGATTTCTGAAGAAGACATTAAGTTAAGAGCATTTCCTTTTTCCTTGACTGGGGCTGCTAAGGATTGGTTGTATTATTTGCCCACTGGACATGTTGCTAGTTGGATTGAAATGAAGAAAGCATTTTTAGAGAAATTTTTTCCAGCATCAAGGACCGCCATTATCAGAAAGAGTATTTGTGGAATTCAACAAGTGGTGGGAGAGTCCCTTTATGATTATTGGGAGAGGTTCAAGAAGTTATGCTCTAGCTGTCCTCAACACCAAATTAGTGAGCAACTTCTTGTGCAATATTTTTATGAAGGTTTATTACCTATGGATAGGAGCATGATTGATGCGGCGGCCGGAGGAGTCTTAGTAAACAAAACTCCGGAGCAAGCTAGAGAACTCATTTCTAACATGGCGGAGAATTCTCAACAATTCGGGAGTAGAGCACTCACTACAAGAGGGGTTCATGAAGCTCAAGTGTCGCCTAATGAACAAAAAGAAAGTAAGAGCTCATTGTTGGAGAACCAATTGTCGGAGTTAGCATCTTTAGTGAAACAAATGGCATTGAATAATGTGAACAAAGCCTCAAATTTTCCAACAACTTCATTTCCAAATCAAGTTACAAGAGTGTGTAGCATTTGTTCAAGCCAAGAACACAATTCGGACCTTTGTCCAAATCTCCAACAAGATGAATCGGTTGCGGCTTTGGCTAGAGCTCCATTCCAACAAAGAAATGACCCCTACTCATCTACCTACAATCCGGGTTGGAGGGACCATCCGAACTTGAAGTATGGTAACTCTTTTTACCAACAACCGCCTCCCAACCATCAATTTCAGCAAAATCAGCCCGCATTTCAGAGTTCACAGCAGCCACAGCATGGTTTCCAGCCACAAAATCAACATTTTCAGCAACCACAGCAACCTACACAGAATTTTCAGCAGTCATCTCAGCCATTCCAGCATCAATTTCAACCTTCCCAGCAGTTTCAGAACACATTCCAGCAACCATACCAACCCGTGCAACAATTTCAGCAACCTACACATCAATTTCCAGCACAAAATCAGAATTTCCAGCAAGGTTTTCACAATTTTCAGCAGCCCTCATCCACCTTTTCAGCCCCACAAAAGTCATATGCAAGCTATGGGAGTTCTAGTGGTTCCAATTCGCAGCAACAACAACAAAAGGTGGAGGATATGTTTCAACAAATAATGCAACAACAACAAGCTTGGCAACAACAAACACAACAACAACAACAAGCTTGGCAACAATAACAACAAGGTTGGCAACAAAACATTGAGAGGCAAATAGGGCAATTGGCGAGTGGGATTAACCAAAATCAAGCTCAAGGATCCAGTCAACTTCCTTCCCAAACCGTTCCTAATCCCAAAGGGAATGTGAGTGCTATAACTTTGAGAAGTGGGAAGGTTACAACATCTCCTAAGAGTCCAAGAGCAGAATTTTCAGGCAGCCGGACAGCAACTCCAAATCCGGCCACAAACAGCAGTGAAATGACTTCAAATTCGACTGATTCCACCCCTAGCCCGTTCCCAACTCAATCCTCGAGCAACCCTCCAAATTTGGTGGCAAACGGAGAAGAAAACAGTGCCGAGACGAATGGGACAGCAGCCGCTACGCATGGGACAGCAGGGCAGAATTCAGTTTCTCCATTTTCGGCCAAAGTTGATGATTTTAGGGTTCCTTTACCCTTTCCACAGCAGAGAACACATGCCAAAAAGCAAGTGGAAGAAGAGAAGGCCAAAGAATTTCAAGAACTTGTGAATCTTTTTAGCAAAGTGCAGGTAAATGTGCCATTGCTTACCATGATCAAGCAAATTCCTAAATACGCTAAGTTTCTCAAAGATTTGTGCATTCACAAGAAGAGATTGAAGGGGAATGAGTTAGTTAATATGGGCAAAAATGTTTCAGCACTGTTTCAGCAAATTCCTCAGAAATGTGACGACCCAGGAGTTTTTACGGTACCTTGTGAGATTGGAAGCAATTTATTTCAGGATGCCATGTTAGATTTGGGTGCTTCCATCAATGTGATGCCTAGGTCAGTTTTTCAGATGTTGGGCATAGGCCCTTTACAGCCTACAGGAGTAGTGATTCAGCTGGCTGACAGAAGCCAGACTCACCCAGCCGGAATGATTGAGGACGTGCTTGTTAAGGTGAAAGAGTTGATCTTCCCAGCTGATTTTTACATATTGGACATGGAGGGAGATTTCCTTGCACATAGATCTCCACTCATCCTTGGGAGACCATTTTTGAAGACCGCCAGAACGAAGATTGATGTACATGCAGGGACACTTTCCATGGAGATAGGAGATACAGTAGTCCAGTTCAGTCTTCTTGACGCTATGAAGCACACGAGGGAGGATCACTCTGTTTTGCGTATTGATGTTGCTGAGGAGCTGGTTGGTGTAGATGCCCTTGCTGATAGGATTTTCTCTGATGTTCATGATTGTGACCTGAGTTCTATAGATGCAGGAGATGTTATGTCTGCAGGAGGAACTGAGTTTGGATCCGTTTCTGGACTTCTCACAGTTGAGGGAGATTTCATGAGTGTAGGGGATTGCACTGAGCCCCAGGGATCACTCTTGATGGTTGATGTGTCAGGAGAGTCAGAGGGTAGGTATGTGAGTGTAGGGGATTGCACTGAGCCCCAGGGATCACCCATATCTACTGAGCAGTCAGAGCCTGAGTTGAAGCCTTTGCCAGCACACTTGAAGTATGCTTATTTAGGAGAAGATCAGCAGCTACCTGTCATCATTGCCCAGAATTTAGAGCCAGAGCAAGAGGAAAAATTATTACAAGTTCTGAGGCAGCACAGAAAAGCTATAGGGTGGACACTTGCTGATATTTCTGGGATTAGTCCTGCTATTTGCATGCATCGGATACACTTAGAAGAAAATATGAAGCCAGTGAGACAACCACAAAGAAGACTCAACCCTTTGATTCTTGATGTAGTAAAGAAAGAGGTGACTAGACTTTTACAGGCAGGCATCATTTACCCTATTTCTGATAGCAGATGGGTGAGTCCTATTCATGTGGTTCCCAAGAAATCAGGAGTTACAGTGGTGGCAAATGAAGACAACGAGTTGGTGCCCACGAGAGTGAAGAATGCATGGAGAGTTTGTGTGGATTATAGGAAGCTGAACCAAGCCACGAGGAAGGATCACTATCCCTTGCCCTTTATTGATCAGATGTTGGAGAGATTGGCGGGGAAGTCACACTATTGCTTTTTAGATGGATACACAGGATATTTTCAGATTTGCATAGATCCGGAAGATCAAGAGAAGACCACCTTCACTTGCCCTTTCGGTACATTTGCCTACAGACGGATGCCATTCGGACTTTGCAACGCTCCAGGGACCTTTCAGCGGTGTATGGTAAGCATTTTTGGTGAGTTGTTAGAACACTGCATGGAAGTATTCATGGATGATTTTTCTGTTTTTGGTACATCCTTTGATTCATGCTTAGATAATTTATCTAGGGTTTTGCATAGATGCATCGAGACTGATCTGGTTCTTAATTTTGAAAAGTGTCATTTTATGGTTGAGCATGGCATTGTTTTGGGTCACATAGTCTCTAGGAGAGGTATAGAGGTGGATCCTGCAAAAATAAGTGCTATATCTTCTTTATCTTACCCCGTATGCGTACGGGATGTTCGATCTTTTCTTGGACATGCAGGTTTTTACAGGAGATTTATTAGAGACTTCAGTAGAGTTGCTCTCCCATTGTCTCGATTGTTGCAGAAGGATGTGGATTTTTATTTTGATGCAAAATGCAAGGAGGCTTTTCAGAGGTTGAAGGAAGCTCTTATTACTGCACCTATCATCAGATCACCAGACTGGAGCTTACCTTTTGAGTTGATGTGTGATGCCTCAAACCATGCAGTAGGAGTTGTACTTGCACAGAGAGTAGATGGAGCACCATATGTTATTTCTTATGCCTCAAAGACATTGGATTCAGCCCAAGCCAACTACACCACCACAGAAAAGGAGTTTCTTTCCATTGTTTTTGCTTTAGATAGGTTCAGATCATATTTATTGTGTTCTCATGTTGTTGTGTTTTCTGATCATGCAGCACTGAAGTACCTCCTGAAGAAGCCTGATGCGAAGCCAAGGCTTATTAGATGGATGCTACTACTACAGGAGTTTGATTTGAGATACGGGACAGGAGTGGCAAGGAAAATTTAGTAGCAGACCACTTGAGCAGATTGGATGGAGATGGAGATCCCACGGCCATAGATGATGATTTCAGAGATGAGCAGCTTTTTCAGCTGCATGGTGAGTCACCTTGGTATGCAGACTTAGTGAATTTTCTTGTAGCTCATGTTTTTCCTACACACTTTTCGAAAGCTCAAAAGGATAAGTTTAAAAGTGATGCAAAATATTATGTGTGGGATGATCCTTACTTGTGGAAATTTTGTAGTGATCAAATCATTAGGAGATGTGTACCAAATCATGAGTTTCATTCTGTACTCACTTTTTGTCATTCTTCAGCATGTGGTGGGCATTTTGGACCACAAAGAACTGCTAGAAAAATTTTAGAATGTGGATTGTATTGGCCCACCCTGTTTAGAGATTCATATAGGTTTTGTAAATGTTGTGATAGATGTCAAAGAACAGGAAACATAAGTGCTAGAAATGAAATGCCTCAACAAACTATTTTATTTTGTGAGATATTTGATGTGTGGGGTATAGATTTTATGGGACCATTTCCTGCTTCTTTTGGATTCTTGTATATTCTTTTAGCTGTTGATTATGTTTCAAAATGGGTGGAGGTCATCCCCACCAGGACTGATGATTCATCTGTTGTTGTTAGTTTTGTCAGGTCAAACATTTTTTGCAGGTTTGGAATTCCAAGAGCCATCATAAGTGACCAAGGATCCCATTTTTGCAATAAGCACATGAAGGCTCTTCTAAATAAGTACGGGGTTGTACATAAGGTTTCTACTGCTTATCACCCCCAAACAAATGGACAAGCCGAGGTGTCGAATAGAGAAGTCAAATCAATTTTGGAAAAGACCGTGGGACCTAATAGAAAGGATTGGAGCAAAAGGCTTGAAGATGCACTATGGGCATATCGCACCGCTTACAAGACACCCATTGGAATGTCACCTTATAGACTTGTGTATGGGAAATCATGCCACTTACCGGTAGAAGTTGAGCATAAGGCGTATTGGGCGGTTAAAGTTTGCAATTTTGATGCTACTAAGGTGGGGGAAGAAAGGAAGTTGCAACTTCAAGAACTTGAAGAAATCCGGTTGGAAGCTTTTGAGAATTCGAGGATCTACAAAGAGAAGACTAAGAACTTTCATGACAAGCACATTGTGAATAAAGAATTTCAAATTGGTGACAAAGTGCTATTATACAAGTCAAGACTCAAATTAATCAAAGGTAAGTTGAGGTCAAGATGGGAGGGTCCATTTTTTGTGACTAATGTTTTTCCTTATGGAGTGGTAGAGATTCAAGAGGAGGCCACGAGTCAAGTGTACAAAGTCAATGGCCACCGGCTCAAGAAATTCCATGAAGAGATAAAGGAGCTAGAGGTGGATGGAGTGGACTCTATAGATGCCACATACCCAACTTGAAAGGGGAGTTCACTAAATTTTGCACTCATTTTTCTTTGTAGATATCATTTCCTTGTTGCAATAATAAATTTAAGTTTTTTGCATGGCGCAATTAATTTTCTTAAATAGCTACTTTAAAGTTCAAATAAAATTCTTCATGTAAAATACCATGCTTAGATTTAATCATTTAGTTTCATGAAAATTTTATTCATCATTACGCTTTCTATTGTGAATACCATTTCCTTTATTTTGACAATAATAAATGTTTAGTTCACACTCATATTTTGCTTCATTAAGTGTTAAATTTCGAATTCAAATAAATTTTCATTGTGAATACTAAGTTTTAGTTTTTAATTTCGGCAATCATACATTTGGAGTTCAAATAAACCTCATTCCTACTTTTGCATTATCTAGCTTTCCTTTTCAAGTTCCAATAAATCTTAATTGTGAATATTAGCACTTAGTTTTGGTTATGTCATTTAGCTAGAAGTCTTGGTTAATGGAATAAAGTGTAACCACCTTCTTATACTTCTCTATATCATTTTAGAGGGTTTTGAAAGTTAGTTAACTTT
>JAGFNQ010001002.1:405309-556877 GCA_024364735.1 Boesenbergia rotunda
TTTCATCAAGAACACATACCCGAATCGTGAGTGATCATCGATAAAGGTAATGAAGTAGCTATAGCCTCCTTGCGCAAGAGTTGACATTGGTCCACATACATCAGTATGTATTAGACCAAGCAATTCTCCCACTGGATTACCTTTTCCAAAAAAGGTTAATTTGGTCATCTTGCCTTTTTAGCATGATTCGCATGTATCAAATGAACCGGGTTCAAATGATTCTAAAATTCCACGTCGGTGTAATTTGGTCATGCGTTTCTTACTTACATGGCCAAGACGACAATGCCACGTGTAGGAGTCTATTCGATTATCTATTCGAGCACGTTTGTTGCTAACTTCGATATTGAAAACGTCACCGGATAAATCTAACGTGTAGATACCATTGCACAAAGTTCCATTACCATAAAGAACGTCATTTAAAGTTATGTAACAACAATTGTTACTAAAAGTTAAATGATAACCCTTTTCATTCAAACATGAAATAGATACAATGTTCTTTATTAACGAAGGAACAAAATAAAAATTATCCAATTCTAAGACACGTCCAGTGGGGAGCTTTAGCAAATATGTTCCGATGGCAACAGCAGCAATCTTTGCTCCATTTCCAACTCGCAAATTCGCTTCTCCTTTGACGAGTCTTCTTCTATTCCTTAGCCCCTGTATGTCATTACATATATATGAGCTACACCCAGTATCAAGTACCCAGGTATTTGAGGAAATAGAGTGACATTCAATAACGAAGATACCTGAAGAGGATGGGGCATCAGATGCCTTATTCTTCAAGGACTCAAGATAAACCTTGCAGTTTCTTCGCCAGTGACCCTCCTTGCCACAATGATGGCAAGTTCCTTTTGGTTTCTTTTCAGTCTTTTTGGCCTTTTTCTTCTTTCCTTTATTCTGTTCTTTGGCCTTCCTCTTAGAACCTTTCTTCGAGGAACCAACTAACAGTACCGTCTTTTGATCCGGCTTTACAGAAGGCTCCACAGTCTTCAGCAGGTTGAGCAACTCAGGAATGGTAGTCTCTAGTTTGTTCATCCGATAGTTCATCACAAATTGTGAATAACTTTTGGGCAAACAATTCAGAATTAAGTTAATACTTAGTTCATGATCCATTGCAAAACCGAGTGTGCTCAGTCGTTCAATGTACCCCAACATTTTTAACACAAACTGCGAGGCAGAAGTGCCTTCCTGCATCTTAGTGGTGAAGAGGAGTCTAGAGACTTCGAACCTTTCGGATCTCGCCTGCTCTTCAAACAACTCATGAAGATGAAAGATGATGGTATAAGCATCCATATGCTCATGCTGCTTTTGCAGCTCAGGTACCATAGAGGCTAGCATGATGCAACTCGCAAGTTCAGAATCGGTCACATGTTTCTGATAGGCCACTAGTTGGTCTGGAGTTGCACCTTCCGGAGGATGGTTGGGAAGTTGATCTTCAAGGACATAGGCAAGCTTCTCTGCCTTGAGGACTATCCTCAGGTTTCGAAGCCAGTCCATGAAGTTTGGCCCAGTCAGTTTATTGGTGTCCAAAATGGAACGCAAATTCAGAGAAGACATGATCGAGTGATTATCCTAGAAAAACAAATTGAGTTTATGTGAGAAGAATGATTAAAGAATGTATCAACATACATTAATAAAAATCCTATTTATTTTTCAAATTGAATAACCCTTTTTTTTCAATTCGGGAGATCGTAGAAACATCTCCAAATAGGTTGATATCCAACCATAGATAAGAACAACCATGGCTGTGGCCATCAAGTTATTCTTAGATATGAAGGTAGGTAATAATACCAATTACATATCTCATATATGTAACTATCATTTTATGCTATCAACTAATTGAATGTTTGCATAAATCATTGGGTTGTTAACTCATTAACAAGTATGCAACATTATACATAGCACCCAACTGCACCTCTCTTTACATCGACCTTGGCTGTGGCACAACAAATCGATGCTCCAAGCTTAAGGCTGACCCATTAATCAAGAAATAGTTTTAATATGGTTGGAGTTCATTCAACCGTTTAGTCAGGCTTGGATGTGTCCAACAACCAAAACTAAGGATTGACCTCTGACTCCAACTATATTATCCATAAACTAATTCCATGGTTTGAACATGTTGAGGTTCAAGGCGGGCATGGATGTGTCCATCAACCCAAACGAGAAACAAAACTCCGATTCTAACCATATTAATGGAAGGTGTTGGCCTTAATATTTTGTAAGGGGTTTTGGGTCTCATCCTTTCCTTTTAATGCACATTCATGACATATAATTATGTCATGACTAACGATTTCCTTAATAAAGTATGTATGTGACTTAATTTATCAAGTCTCATTAATTGAATTAGGAATCGGATTTCCTAATTCTAATTTCATACTTTATTAAAGGAATTGTTTTGGGAAACAATTTCCTAAATTGTCATAATCAATTTCGGAAATAATATGTTTAAGACTTTGATTTTTCTAAATCAAACCTTATTAAATTAAGAGACAATTCCCTTAATTCAACCACATATTATTTTCATGAAAATCTCATTTAAGAAACTCTATAGGAAACCATTTTCCTAATTAATTTTGGAGACAACAATATGTAAGAGCATCACCTCTTAAATCATATTTTATTCATGGATTTAATTAATTACAACAAATTATTTTCTAAGGGTGCCTCCCCGAGGCTCAGATACCCAAAGAAAAGAAATTTGTCGTAAATTCAATTTGGTCCGCTTCGGTAGCGTAACCAAATTAAACATGACAATTTCATTTAAAATTGGGAAATTAAATTACAACAACTAACTTTAAATTGGACGGCTCCCCGAGGCTCAATCTAAAATAAAGAATTTTGTTGATAATTTAAAAACCAATTCAGATTTAATTGTCAATTAATTATCCATAAATTTGTCTAGACTTTCTTGAAAGAAAGTGCCCAAAATTGCGAGATTTCATAATAGGTTTTCAGAATAATTGTAAGTTTTTGGTACAAAGAAAACTTACATATTTCCAAAATTAGAAAATTTCTAAAATAGAAAATTTCCAAAATTGGAAAGTTTCCAAAGATGGGAAGTTTTCACAATTATCAAAAAATTTCAGAAACTAGGATATTTCAAACGTTTGCGAAATTTTATGAGGATTTCCAAACTTTGAAATTCCTAAATCTAAAATTTATTCTAATTGGAAAGTTTCCATAATTGAAAAATTTTCCAAAATTGAGATCATGACAAAGTTTTCCACAAAACAATTATATGATTATGTCGAACACTAACCGGCTCTGATACCACTGTTGGGACCGGGTGCATGTTGACAAGGATACGGGTTCGTAAATTTTAAAATATTTACGTGCAGCGGAAGAATTAGCATAAATAATTTCTTAAATTATTTTCAACCACGTATCTAGCATGCGACCTTATGATGTGTGGACATGATCATAAATTAAAATTTTGCGAAAAGTAAACTAATTTACTTCAATACCTCGCGTAACTCGAAGTAAGGGACGAGATCCAACCGTAGCGTCCCTTGGAAGCTCCGCCTCTATTCGCGTCCACGCCGAGTTCTCTTCGGGATGACTTCGCAAAGCCACGAGTTTTGTGCCGACGAGAACTACTAGATTCTCCAAAAGCAAAACTAGAATATCAAGAGAGAAATTTGGAAACTAACCACCAAGTAACGAAATCAAAATTCCGGGAAAGGAAGGAAGGAGTCGCGATCCGCTTCTTCTTCTTTGGCACCTTCTTGGTGGATGAAGCTCTCGGCCACCCTTGGGATGTGCGCCGGCCCTAGGGGAGGAGAGAGAGCCGGCCCTAGAGAGAGAGAGAGGGAGAGTTAGAGAGAGAGAGGGAGCTACTAATCTCTTGATTAATTGATTAAGGAATTCAAGCCTAGTCTTGGTTCCTTTATATAGTAGCCTCTCCCTTGCCAAGTCTCCCCTTTAACGGAATTTTTCATAAGAAATTTATCCTATAAATTTTCTTATGAATTATTCCGTTTATGCCAAGTTTTATTATAACTAACTTTATAATAAAACAAATACATCTCTCCTTTTATTATGGAATAAAATTTACAAGAAATTTATAAATTTTTCTTATCATGGAAAAATCAATTCATAATTGATTTTATAAAATTAAAATAAACCGATCCTCGGTTCATTTTAATTTCCATAAAAAGAATAAATTTCTACAAATTTCTTTATATAAATTTCTTTATATAAATCTCTTTATATAAATTTCATTATATAGATTTATTTATCCATAATTTTATAAAACAAATCACGCTTGATTTATTTTATAAAATAAACCAAATAAATTGGTTTTCCCTCCAAGTGGTGGCCGGCCAAACCAAAGGGGGTTGGCACCCTCTTTGGCCGGCCAAACCGAGCCGAACCCATCGCGAATTAAACTCATTTAATTCGCCCAATAAGCCTTCAAAGGACTTAGCCATTTTTAGCTTCCATTGCGCCTCTTATTAACTCAGATTCGACTTATTTCTCTTGATCGAAAAATCTAATTTTCAACTCGTTTTAAATCCCTCGGATTACTCGTAGTGCGTGTGACTAAATAGGCTTTCGATTTATGTTGGCCATCTATAATCAACTAATTATAGAACGATCGTGAGTGGCACCTAGTAGTACATCATGACCCCCAATTAATCGAAAGATCAACGGTTGACCTCAGAAGTAATTCTGAAACCCTTCAGCAGCTCTAATGAATCGTGCCCCATTCCCTTCACCATCTTATACCCACTTGGTTCAGGACATGGTCTGTTTGTGTCAGTCCCCACTAGACTGACTACGTCACACCTAACCCAAGTAGTGTCTTTCTCGTCCTTTGGATTTCTAATTACTCTCATGTATTTAAGAGACTCATACTCTAAACATGATATGCTCTGGCCAGAGGCTTTGAGTAACAATCCGACAATAGGCCTGGGTATACATCTCCTCGCAAGGAGTGGTGAATCCTTTGTAGGCTGTTCAAACATCTTCGGGCACTTCGGCTTATACCCAATCATCCTGGGTCCACACCTCCTTAGAGATGCTTGCTTAAGATGTTAAAGTATAAGTCTCCATGACCAAGATGACTTGAACACCGCAAGTCAAAGGAACATCGCACTTAAGCTGCAGTAAGAACTTCATTGACATATCTATATAGATTACCATATGAAGTTTTACAGCTAGTCACTCCAATGAACTAGTTCCCTTAACTAGCATCCATGTTTATCTCCGGACATCCCAATGTCACCAGCCAGTGAGAATCAGCTGATTAGAGAATAACCCATGCTAGTCTCAACAGAATTGATAATGTCCGTTTTTATCAATTCATCGACTAGGGATATTTTCAATACTTCACAATTGCACATTTAGAGATAATCACTAGTTGTGATCCTATCACAAATTCTCTTATGCTGTGAATTATATTGCGGACATTCAGTAGATGAGTTTAAGATCCCAATCAAATACACAAACATGTATACTCAAATAGTGAATTATCATTTAATAAAATGAATGTTTACAATCATAAGGCGATTGCCTTAGGACACTTCTCTCATATCACTAACACCCGGCTTGTACCACATACATACATCATAAGCGCACATCCCTAAGTAAATACGAGGTAGCGAGCCCCGACCTACTAGGGTAAGGACAGCATAGTCGGTAGTCCCAGAACTGAGGCGTTCTTAAGGTGCCCATCCCTGTTGCACAGCTTCGGTAGTGCCAGAACCGTGGACAGCATAATCGGTAGTCCAAAACCGGGGCGTTCTTAAGGTGTCCATCCCTTGGACCCATACTTCGGTCCGGTACAAGCCCATTCATAAAGTAAAATACTTTATATGCTTCATCATTCATAAGACATGGCATGCATCTTTATTCATAAAACATGGCATGCATCTTCATTCATAAAACATGGCATGCGTCTTCATTCATAAACATGGCATGCATCTTCATTCATAAAACTTGGCATGCATCTTCATTCATAAGCATGACATGCATCTTCATTCATAAAACATGGCATGCATCTTCATTCATAAAACATGGCATGCTTACATAAAACATCATTCCTATTCCTAGTGCTTGCATGATCATGGCATCTAAGGTAAGCATTGCATTATATCCATTGCACATGATATATTTACATAGACCATTTCCTAATCCATGGAGCTTGCATGGTCATAATACATAAGGTAAGAATTGCATTTCATCCATAAGCATGGTATCTCTCACAAGCATGCATAGGTAGAATTTCCATAAACATGCTACCTACTATCCAAGTGCATGGCATAGAACATAAGACATTCATAAATAACCCTATTAAGCATGGCATCCAATCATAAACATGCAAACATGAAACATGGTGCTTAAGGTTAGGGTTATAGGTAACTTAATTTCTACCGCATGCTTGAACCTATATATATACCTCATAATAAACCATAAATCATCATTCTACGAACCGTAACTCCACCCAAACCCTAGTGACCATGCTTGGTCGAAACTTACAAGGGAGGAGTTCCATCATTCAATTACATGTAAGGTAGCATAAGGAAACGTAACAACCATATATTACCTATAGGGCCATAAGAATCCATTTAGGCTCATGATTAGGGTTCACCCTAACCCCAAGCCCTATTTTCTAGGGTTGGCCAAAACATATAAGGAGCCATGGGTGCATGCCTATATTCATAGAATTTCCAATTAACCATCTAACGCCTTCCATACCATACCATAGGAACCATTAGGACCCTTACTTGAGGTAAGCCCCAACTCTTTGCCCTAGACCCCTACTTGGCCGAAAGTTATAGGGTCACAAAGCCTTGTGAAAATTCACATAAGTCACCCTCAATCTCCCTTATATCATGATAATACACAAAATACATACTTGAAGGTTTAAATCCAACCCTACCCATGGGTTCATGGGGTTGGCCGAAACCCTAGGGGATACTAGGGTACCCCAAAACTTCTCCAAATTTTATTTTAACTTATATTCATCATGGAAAAACATTAGAAAGCATAAGTAAGATTTTTAACATCAACTTGGACCCAAAAACCCTAGTGGCCGAAAGTTATAAGGTCCAAATCATGGTTTCTTCAACATCAATCCCAAAACCAACCTTTATATTATGCTAAAAATCAAAAGGAACTATTATACCACAGGTGAGGGAGTCTTACCTTGGTTGATCTTGATTATAGACCTTAGATTTGGGAGAAGGATGAAGATCTTGTTGCCTCTTGACCACCCCTAGCCTTTGTACCCTTGTAAAAGCCTTAGATCTTGGAGATGGAGCCTTAGGTGAACCTTTTTCCAAGGGAGAATCCCCTCTTGGGGTTTCGGCTAGAGTGAGGGAGGAGGAAGAAGAAAAGTGGATTTGATGGAAGGAAGGAAGTAACTCCCATTCCCCCTCTTTATAACACATTAAGGAGGGTAAGTGAAGAGTCATGGTGTCTCTTCATTTTCCCTAAGCCTTAACTCTAATCCACTTCATTTCCTTATAGCACTCCCTTGCTAGGTGAATTGGTTAGAGCATGCATGGTTGTACAAGCGGTCCAAGGTTCAATCATTGGTGCATGCACTAATTTTTCATTTTATTTTTATTTTATTTTTCTATTATTTCGAAAATCCCTTAAAAATTCCCCCATAATTATGTTAATATTTCTCATTAAAATCCATTTATATTTCTATAAATTTTTACCTAAAATTCACCAATAATCATGGTACTAGAAAGCCCATATAAGGCCCATTAGTGCCTATTTCCCCAATTTCAATGGAAAAAGCATGGATTTCCAGGTTAAAATTCGTGTTAATGTTCCTAGGTCCCTCGGAAAATTATCTAGACATGCTCAATATTTTAATGAAATATTAGGAAAATTTTCTGGGTCGTTACAGCATGTATCAAATGAACCAGGTTTAAATGATTCCAGAATTCCACATCGGTGTAATTTGGTCATGCGTTTCTTGTTTACATGGCCAAGACGACAATGCCACGTATAAGAGTCTATTTGATTATCTATTCGAGCACATTTGTTGCTAACTTCGATATTGAATACGTCACCGGATAAATCTAACGTGTAGATACCATTGCATAAAGTTCTGGCCCCATAAAGAACACCATTTAAAGTTATGTAACAGCAATTGTTACTAAAAGTTAAATGATAACCCTTTTCATTCAAGCATGAAATAGATACAATGTTCTTTATTAACGAAGGAAGAAAATAATAATTATCCAATTCTAAGATAAGTCCAGTAGGCAGTTTTAGCAAATATGTTCCGATGGCAACAGCAGCAATCTTTGCTCCATTTCCAACTCGCAAATTCGCTTCTCCCTTGACGAGTCTTCTTCTATTCCTTAGCCCCTGTATGTCATTACATATATGTGAGCTACACCCAGTATCAAGTACCCAGGTGTCCGAGGAAATAGAGTGACATTCAATAACGAAGATACCTGAAGAGGATGGGTCATCAGATGCCTTCTGTTGGTGCAAAAAGCACCCAAGTCGAACCCGAGTTTTGATAATGGCAACAGGGCTCAAAAGTTAAGTCTTACTTGCTATCTAACATGTCACTCTAGTGTGCAGGGTAAAAAACCCTAACGAAGGACTGCTAGGCACTGGCGAAGGAATGCCAGGGTAAAAAGCCCTAGCGAAGGACTGCTAGGCACTGGCGAAGGAATGCCAGGGTACTAAAGCCCTAGCGAAGGACTGCTAGGCGCCAGACAAAGTACAGCTTGGGACTGAAGCCCTAGTGAAGGAATGCTAGGCACCGGGCGAAGGACAGCTCGGTATCCAAGGCCTGGCAAAGGATCGCCAGGCAAAAGTCCAACTAGAGGAGCGGTTGGCATCAGGTACACTCTCCCGAGAGGAGTAGGTGAGGACGTGTTCCCTATCGAGGGAACAGTAGGCGTCGGTTCGACCTAGGGCTCCATTTTGGAGACTCAAAGTCAGAACCAAGACAGCTAAGGATGTATAAACTAACATCTTATTGTTTTATGGTGTTTTGGACTAACCCTGGATGTAAGACCGAAGGAACGAGTGTCTGCAGCTCAGAGAGCCTCAAAGGAATGAGGCAACAGCTGACCAGGGCGCCTGGAGTGTCCCGGGCGCCCCCAAGGTGAACACAAAACACACAAAACAATGGCAGGCTTCGACAGCTCATCTCCCGGGCGCCCCCGTGCTCCCGGGCGCCCCCGCTGCTCCTGGGTGCCGCCTGTGCATGCCATCGAACCAGAAGCCAGCGAAGCCAAGGGATAAGCTCTGACCCGGTCAACCCGGGCGCCCCCAGCATCCTGGACGCCCCGGTCAAGATCTAATCCCGAGTTTGAAGGGATCAGACGCTGACCGAGCTAAAGGTGGATCGGCCGACACGTGGGGGGGCACCCCCGACGTTCCGGGCGCCCCCAGGCGCTATAAAAGGACCCTCGAACCAAGGCTTCAGAACAACGAATTCTTTCAACGCTTCTACGCTCTTCGGCTTCCGCGCTCTGCTCCGGCAACCTCCCGACTCAAGATACAAGCTCCGACGACGTCCTACTGCTCCGGAAAAAGTAATCTACATCGGACGTCATAAAAAGAAGAGCTCAATTTCAGTACTGTACTTGAATTGTAATTCCATTTCTGTAACTATTTTTTTTACACGATTATAGTATTGCCCGCAGTAAACGGTCAGCGACCGTGGGCCTTGGAGTAGGAGTCGACCTAGGCTCCGAACCAAGTAAAAATATCTGTGTTTGCGTGTATTTGTTTTTAATCTTCCGCTACGCATTCTCTTTTCAAATCCGAACGCTTTCCGATATTCACCCCCCCCCCTCTATCGGTTCTCTCGATCCAATAAGTGGTATTAGAGCGGGGAAGTTCAAATTTGGTGCAACCACTAGTTTGAAAATTTTTTTTCAGATTTATTCTTATTTTTTTCGTTCGAATTTTTTCTAATATATTCTTCATTCGAATTTCCTCTCGTTAATCGAGGTTGGTGCAATACTTCTCGATATTTTATTTTCCTTATCCAGCACTACTAATCCAAGACCAAGTCTTGGGACAAAGTTCGTTTCTTAGTTTTTTTTCAGATACAATCCCTAATGGCCATGCAAGAAGGATTCAACACCGCCAGACCTCCACTTTTCAGTGGAGAAGACTTTTCCTACTGGAAAAGTCGAATGGAGGTCCACCTGAAAACTCAGGTGGACATGTGGATAATCATCCAGTCCGGACTGGAGATTCCGAAGAACGTTGAAGGAGTACCGCAAACCTACTCAGAATGGGACAACGCTCTGAAGCGCAAAATTGAAGCCGATGCAAAGCCGACTCAGACCCTTCAATGCGGCTTAATAAAGGAGGAGCTGAACCGGGTGGGCCCCTTCAACAGTGCCAAGGAGCTGTGGGTAAAACTGATCGAGTTGCACGAAGGAACATCAGACACTTGGATCAGTAAGAGAGATCTGCTCCTGAACAAGTTGTATACAATAAAAATGACCAACAACGAAGCGGCCGCTCAGCTTCACGCCCGAATCCAGGAACTTATGAACGGTCTACATACTATTGGTCACAAGGTCGAAAACCGTGACCTAATAAGGTATGCCTTAAATGCTTTCCCTAGAAACACCTTGTGGGCATCTATGGTAGATGCATACAAGGTCTCAAGGGATCTTTCAAAAATAAAATTAGATGAATTGTTTTCCGAATTAGAACTTCATGAACAAACTAACTACAATTTGGCCGAGAAAGGTATTGTCTTTGTTGCAGGAAAAACTGGAAGGTTAACAAAGAAGAAGCCACAACCTGAACCCGAGTCTAACTTAGACTCAGACTCAGAAGATGAAGAAGGAGATCGACCTAAGCTGGTCTGACTGGCCCGAAGCTACTATAAAGAATTGAAGAACCAAACCAACAAACAGAAAACAAACCGAAGAAAAGACGAACCAGCTGAACCCGCAAATGACAAAAACAAGCCCAACGCGACTTGCTACGAGTGCAAGAAGAAGGGCCACTACAAGACAGAGTGTCCGAACCTGAAGGAGACCAAGAAGACAAGAAGAAAGAAAGCACTCCAAGCAGCCTGGGATGAATCTTCCTCAGAAGAAGAAGAAGAAGCACCCCAGTCAAACCTACTAGCCCTGACCGCCTCAGAAGAAGTCGGGACCGAGTCAGAGTCAGAACAGGACGACGGCAGACTAACCTTTTCAGAAGACGGTGAAATCAAGGTAAGTGATTTCAATAGAAGTCAGTTAAATGAACTTATTTCGTATCTTTCTCGAGATTTGGTGAAAGCCAAACTCCGAGTCAAATCCCTCCAACAGGAAGTAAAACTCCTGAATGAGGGAGCTGACTCTAAATCCTTAACCGAGAAAGTTCAAGAAGGAACTCCTACTCAAGTTGAAAAACTTGAGAAAGAGAACTTCTCCCTGAAAACTCAGGTTAAGGATTTTAGAGCTGCCTTAGAACGATTCACTTTTGGTTCCAAGGGTCTTGACATAATTCTTAGAAAACAGAAGTCCATTCTAAATCGATCCGGACTTGGCTATAGAACCAAATCCCGACAAAGATCTTACTTTGCTGTACTGAATCAGTCCAGAAGTAAAGTTCAGGCATGGGTACCTAAACTGTACCTGAACAAACTGTTGGATCGAGAGAACCGATAGAGGGGGGTGAATATCGGAAAGCGTTCGGATTTAAGATAGAGAACTTGCACAGCGGAAGATAAAAACAAAACACGCGAACACAGTAATTTTTTACTTGGTTCGGAGCCTAGGTCGACTCCTACTCCAAGGCGCACGATCGTTGATCGTTTACTTTGGGCAATTCTATATGAGGCGCAAAAAGCAGTTTATAGTTTTGAGTTACAAATATAGCACAGTAAACTTAACAAATAAAAAGAAAACTCTTCTTTTACCGACGTCCGATGTAGGTTGTCTTTTTCGGAGCAGCGAGACATCGTCGGCTCGAGTTGGGAGGTTTCCGGACCGAGGCGCGAGAGCAGAAGAGCGTAGAAGCGTTGATTGAAAGTGTTGCTTGAGCCTTGGGGTCGAGGGCCCTTTATATAGGGCCTGGGGGCGCCTGGGACGTCGAGGGCGCCCCCCCCCCCCAACGTGTCACTCGATCTGTCTTGGTCTCGGTCAGCTTCTGATCCCATTACATTTGGGATCAGCTTTGACCGGGGCGCCCGGAGCGCTCGGGGCGCCCGGGTTGACCAAGTCAAACCTTATCCCGTGGCTTCACAGGCTTGTGCTTCGATGGCTTGCTATTGGGGGCGCCCGGAGCGCTGGGGGCGCCCGGGAGCAGCGAGGGCGCCCGGGAGCACGGGGGCGCCCGGGAGTTGAGCTGTCGAAGCTTGCTTTGCTTTCTTGTTTTTTGTGTTTACCTTGGGGGCGCCCGGGACACTCCGGGCGCCCTGGTCAGCTGTTGCCTCGTTCCTTTGAGGCTCTTTGAGCTGCAGACACTCGTTCCTTCGGTCCTGCATCCAGGGTTAGTCTAAAACATAATAAAACAATAAATTATTAGTTTATACAGCCTTAGCTGTCTTGGTTCTGACTTTGGGCCTCCAAAATAGAACCCTATGTCGAACCGACGCCTACTGTTCCCTCAACGGAGAACGCGTCCTCACCTACTCCTCTCGGGAGAATGTACCTGATGCCAACCGCTCCTCTGGTTGGGCTTTTGCCTGGCGGTCCTTTGCCAGGTCTTGGGTACCGACCTGTCCTTCGCCCGGTGCCTAGCATTCCTTCGCTAGGGCTTCAGTCCCAAGCTGTCCTTCGCCTGGCGCCTAGCAGTCATTCGCTAGGGCTTTGTACCCTGGCATTCCTTCGCCAGTGCCTAGTAGTCCTTCGCTAGGGCTTTGTACCCTGGCATTCCTTCGCCAGTGCCTAGCAGTCCTTCGCTAGGACTTTGTATCCTGGCATTCCTTCGCCAGGTGCCTAGCAGTCCTTCGCTAGGACTTTGTTTCTACACACTTGAGTAACTTTATTAGATTACAAATAACACTTACCTTTGAATCCTTTGGCAATATCAAAACAATGTTCGATATGGTGCTTCCTGCACCAACACAAACCAACTGGATCAAATCAGTATTGGATCCCCAAGGACAAGATTCACATCTTGCTTAATCATTACCGTGGCTTTAGTCCAGGGGGAGCCAAATTAAAAACTATATTTATTGTTAAATAGAATTTAATTCTTGCAATTTGCTTGATTGATTGTTTATTTAAATTTCTGCAATTTACCATGCTTAAACTTAGGAATGGTTAGTATAAGGACTGAACAAACTTAACTGAAACTTGACAACATAGTATTGGGTGGAGGTGAGATGATAGTACGTTAGGGAAACCAATTCTAATAAGATCAAGTACACTTGGTCTCTTTAGACTGGTGAAACTAGCCGAAGCTACCGATCCAAAACCCAAACTAGTTAGACCAGAACTTTTCAAAGATTAATTTTGAAAATGAAATTTCATTAAACGACTTTGTCAAGGAAAGGGTTGATGATCCAATAAGGCTACGGCCAAAAAAGGCCTAGTGCCTCGCCAAGACCTGGAAGCCAATTTCTGAATTTCAAATTCAAATTACTTTTTGTCAAATTCAAATCTAACACAAATTGTCAGTTAGATTCAAACATTTCCTTTCAAAATAAATTTAACTGTTTTCAAAAATTAATTTAAGGTTTTCTAAATAAAAATTAATTTTACAAAATAATTTTACTTATCAAAACCGGTCTCACAAAACCTATAAGGCTAACGTGATTGAAAACCCTAGATTGGGTGAGACAGTAGGATTAAGACTCAATTGTAAATTCTTTAATGCCTATATTATGAGTTAATCTTGTAGTTCAGATCATAGTTAAACCATGGTCAACATGGTCAAACCATGGTCAACACGGTCAAACCATGGTCAACTTGGTCAAAACCACAGTCAAAGTAGTCAAATCAATTCAAACCATAGTCAAACCAATTAAACCATGGTCAAACGATGACAAGACATAAAATTTGTCTTTTCCTATACAACTCCGGGCGCCCGTGACTCCTCGGGCGCCCCCCCCCCATGCCTTTTCCTTCCCTCGAGGCAACAAGCTGCCTCTAACCATTGACCAGGGCGCCCGGAATCACGCGGGCGCCCCCATCACAGTCAATGCAGCAAAAGCTGCAATCACATCCTGATCTAGGCGCCCGGAGCACTCCGGGCGCCCCCATCCAGCCCCAGTCTCTGCCAAAGGCAGAGACCACTGACCCGGGCACCCGGGAGCTCCCGGGCGCCCGGGAGCTCCCGGGCGCCCCCATTAAAATGCATATATAAGGGCATCCGAACCTCCTCCTCTTCCCACACCAAAAACCAACTTCCTTCCTCACTTCCTTCCTTCCAAGAAGATCAAGTGACAATTGTGCTTCCCCAATCTCACCATGCCTCCCCGGTATGATTTATCTTATGCATTTAAAATTATTTTCTTAAATTCTTTAATGCATTTAGAATTATTCTCTTCTTATACCTATTAACTTAGAAAACGCTGAGCAAACCAAGCGAACCCCGGTGCCGAACCGAGTCCCGACCCTAGGTTCCCTACTCTAGAATTGTGTAATAAGTTTGCTCAAACCATTTACAAGCCTATTAAAACAAGCTATCTTAATAGACACTTCTTTACCCAATCATGCCCCTTAGCCATGAATATTATAAACTTCAATCAATTAGATAATCTTGTCTTCTGCACTCATACCATTAATGAATCCTTATGTGCAGAATTCTACAATAACATAGTTCGACAAGATAATCTCATGTTTTACACTACTGTTCAAGGGATACCTCTGTCTATCACCCCTACTTTGCTGAACCGATTCCTTGGACTATGACCCTCCCAGTCCACATTTTGCTGCTATCCACCTAGGAATCCTCCATTTGATCCTCCCTACTCTCACATTACCTTAGATACTATCCACTCCTACTTCTATAGGGAAGCTAGACTCCCCGCAAATAGACGATTCCAAGCCGTTGACCTTCAGCCACAGGACTATGCCCTGTACAGAGTCCTGGTCCGCTGTATCTTACCACTCTCCACTAGAGATCTCGGGACCATGCGACCCTTTCATGCCTTCCTTCTGTATGCCCTGGTCCATCACCTTGACATTGACATTGGACTACACATGTTTCATACTATTCTGCATGCGTCCAGTGTTACGACCCAGGGACGAGTGCGCACTCCATTCTGCCACATCATCACCTCCCTCCTTCATCACCACGGTCGTGACATTACCGTGGGTGAAATAACCGCTATGACCGACTTTGATGAAATAGGATTTAGGAACATCTCGTTAGCGGGTCTAGAGGTATCGGCCACCGGGGTTTTGAGTTGGAGACGACAGCAGGCCGGGGCTCCGATCGACTTAGACTAGGAGGTAGACGTGGACGTTGGAGACATAGCGGCAGCGGCCCGAGCACACATAGACGAGCCCGCTCCACCGACACTCTACGAGAGAGTGACACATTTGGAGACACAGGTCCAGAATCTCCGAGAGGAAGTGGAGGCGAACCACGATGAAGAAATGGCAACAAATCTAGGATACTACACCGATTACATGAGCGCCCTTAGAGCTGAGAGGGAGGCCAGAGATGCACAGTATCACGAGATGATGACCCTATTTCGATCCTGGCAGTCAGGCTCCTCTGATCATCCCAGTCCCTCATCCTAGATTTGCTTAGCATTGTACCAGTAACTATTTGACTGCCTCTACTCAGTAGGGTTGACTTATGCCTGACTTGTATGACTGTGTTGAATTTTGAGTACTTGTTCTGTTCTATTTGACTAGCTGACTTATGGAAATGAGTACTTGTTCTGTCCTATTTGATCGGCAGTTAGGATTGTGCTCTGTAGAATAGGTTAACTCTACTTTTTAATTTTTACTGCTTTACTTGATTTAAAAATCAGTTTCTAAAAGAACTTGAAAAACTGTTTTATTTAATTTCAAAATCAGTTTTTTTAAATTTTTTTTAGTTTTATTTCAAAACTACCCCCTCTCAAAACTAGGGCTTTTTCACAAATGGACTTAGCCTAGGCCCTAACCCTAGAACTGCATGCACCTATAGAGTTAGAAGCCAGCATCACACAAGCACCTTAGGGTACTTTTTGATTGATAACCTAGAAAAGGGTGAGATGCTTAGGTCTTTGCCTTAATTCAAGATGCTTTAAGTCAGTGCATCTGCAGTAATTGGGGCACTAAATACAACTTACACAGCAATCAAGTTAAGTGTCAAGTTTAGAAAATCTAACTTAAACAAAAACACTTAACTTGACTAACCCTAGCAAAAACTACTGTTTATAACAGTTAGTAAGTAGCTAATTGGGTTAGACAGGTCCCTACAAGAGAAAATTAACTGATTTGGTTTAAGTCTTATCATGCATTGGTTCAGTACAGCAAAATCATGCAAATATTTTCCATTATGAAAGTTATTTCCGTTATGCAATTTAATTTCTGCTCTATTTATCTTTTTGATATATGGCAAAGGGGGAGAGATAAGAAAGGAGAGAATTTAAAATTTTTTGTTTAAAATTTTTTTTGTAGAATATTTTTCTCTCGAAATTTCAAAATCTATCCTTTATTCAAAAAGTACTTAACTAAGCTTTTCAAAGTACTTAAGCTTTCCTAGTACTTAAGCTTGTCAAAAATTTTCTCACTTAAGCTTTTCAAAGTACTTAAGCTTTTCAAAACTTTCCTAGTACTTAAGCTTGTCAAAAATTTTCTCACTTAAGCTTTTCAAAACTTTCCTAGTACTTAAGCTTGTCAAAAATTTTCTCACTTAAGCTTTTCAAAGTACTTAAGCTTTTCAAAACTTTCCTAGTACTTAAGCTTGTTAAAAAAATTGTTTACTTAAGCTTGTCAAAACTTTTTAAAGTACTTAAACTTTTCAAAACTTTTCAAAAGTACTTAAGTTTTTCAGAAAAACTTAAGCTTTTCCGAAGTACTTAGGTTTGTGTTAACTTCATGAAGTACTTTAAAACTTAGAGTTTTTCAAAACTTTTTTAAAGTACCATAAACTTAAAACTTTCAATTTGTTGGTACTCAAACTAAAGTTTGAAAATCCTTCGTAAACTTAAGGTTTCAAAGTTGTCTAAATAAACTTAAGCTTTCAAAATTTACTAAGTATTTGAACTCAAAAATTCTCTACAAGTATAATTTTTATTCTAAGTAAAAATCCAAACATTAAACATAGAACTTAGTGTCGAAAACCCCACGAATTTTTAAAAAATCTAGGGGGAGATTCCTTCCAGGGGGAGGGAACAAAAGGTAATTTGTATATGCCTTGATTAAACTTAACTTTTTGAACCAGGGTTGCCATAAATCAAAAAGGGGGAGATTGTTGGTGCAGAAAGCACCCAAGTCGAACCTGAGTTTTGATAATGGCAACAGGGCTCAAAAGTTAAGTCTTACTTGCTATCTAACATGTCACTCTAGTGTGCAGGGTAAAAAGCCCTAGCGAAGGACTGCTAGGCACTGGCGAAGGAATGCCAGGGTAAAAAGCCCTAGCGAAGGACTGCTAGGCACTGGCGAAGGAATGCCAGGGTACTGAAGCCCTAGCGAAGGACTGCTAGGCGCCAGGCGAAGGACAGCTTGGGACTGAAGCCCTAGCGAAGGAATGCTAGTTACCGGGTGAAGGACAGCTCGGTATCCAAGACCTGGCAAAGGACCGCCAGGCAAAAGTCTAACCAGAGGAGCGGTTGGCATCAGGTACATTCTTCCGAGAGGAGTAGGTGAGGACGCGTTCCCCGTCGAGGGAACAATAGGCGTCGGTTCGACCTAGGGCTCCATTTTGGAGACCCAAAGTCAGAACCAAGACAGCTAAGGCTGTATAAACTAACATCTTATTGTTTTATGGTGTGTTGGACTAACCCTGGATGCAGAACCGAAGGAACGAGTGTCTGCAGCTCAGAGAACCTCAAAGGAATGAGGCAACAGCTGACCAGGGGGCCCCGAGTGTCCCGGGCGCCCCCAAGGTGAACACAAAACACACAAAACAAAGGCAGGCTTCGACAGCTCATCTCCCGGGCGCCCCCGTGCTCCCGAGCGCCCCCTGTGCATGCCATCGAACCAGAAGCCAGCGAAGCCAAGGGATAAGCTCTGACCCGGTCAACCCGGGCGCCCCCAGCGTCCCGGGTGCCCCGGTCACGATCTAATCCCGAGTTTGAAGGGATCAGACGCTGACCGAGCTAAAGGTGGATCGGCCGACACATGGGGGGGCGCCCTCGACGTTCCGGGCGCCCCCAGGCGCTATAAAAGGACCCTCGAACCAAGGCTTCAGAACAACAAATTCTTTCAATGCTTCTACGCTCTTCAGCTTCCGCGCTCTGCTCCGGGAACGTCCCGACTCATGATACACGCTCCAACGACGTCCTACTGCTCCGAAAAAAGTAATCTACATCGGACGTCGGTAAAAAGAAGAGCTCAATTTCAGTACTGTACTTGAATTGTAATTTCATTTCTGTAACTATTTTTTTACGCGATTATAGTATTGCCCGCAGTAAATGGTCAGCGACCGTGGGCCTTGGAGTAGGAGTCGACCTAGGCTCCGAACCAAGTAAAAATATCTGTGTTTGCGTGTTTTTGTTTTTAATCTTCCGCAACGCATTCTCTTTTCAAATCCGAACGCTTTCCGATATTCACCCCCCCCCTCTATCGGTTCTCTCGATCCAACACCTTCTTCTTTAAGGACTCAAGATAAACCTTGCAGTTTCTTCGCCAGTGGCCCTCCTTGCCACAGTGATGGCAAGTGCCTTTTGGTGCCTTTTCAATCTTTTTGGCATGTTTCTTCCTTCCCTTATTTTGTTCTTTGGGCTTCCTCTTAGAGTCTTTCTTTGACGAATCAACTAACAGTACCGTCTTCTGATCCTGCTTTACAGAAGGCTCTACAGTCTTCAGCAGGTTAAGCAACTCAGGAATGGTAGTCTCCAGTTTGTTCATCCGATAGTTCATCACAAACTGTGAGTAACTCTTGGGCAACGAATGCAGAATTAAGTCAATACTTAGTTCGTGATCCATTGCAAATCCGAGTGTGCCTAGTCGCTCAATGTACCCCAACATCTTCAACACAAACTGTGAAACAGAAGTGCCTTCCTGCATCTTAGAGGTGAAGAGGAGTCTGGAGACCTCAATCCTTTCGGATCTCGCCTGCTCGTCAAACAGCTCATGAAGATGGAAGACGATGGTATGACCATCCATATGCTCATGCTGCTTTTGTAGCTCAGGTACCATAGCGGCCAGCATGATGCAACTCGCAAGTTCAGAATCGGCCACATGTTTCTGATAGGCCACTAACTGGTCTGGAGTTGCATCTTCAGGAGGATGGTTGGGAAGTTGTTCTTCAAGGACATAAGTAAGCTTTTCTGTCTTGAGGACTATCCTCAGGTTTCGAAGCCAGTCCATGAAGTTTGGCTCAGTCAGCTTATTGGTGTCCAAAATGGAACACAAATTCAGAGAAGACATGATCAGGTGATGGTCAGCAGGGAAAGGGCAGGGGCGGCTGGCTGGTGCTCCTTCTTGGGGCTGGTTGGCGCATGGCAAGAAGGGGAGAAGAGAAGGAGAGAAAGAGAGGGAGAGAGCCTATGCCTTCATCTCTATAATTCACACCCAAGCCTTGTCTTGGGTCCTTTATATAGTGGCCTCTCAACCATCAAGCCTCTCAAATATGGAATAACTTATTCCATCATGCCATGTTTGATTTTATATCATGGTTAAAATCATATTTTAATTCATGATAAAAATCTTCTCTCCTATAGAATAAATTTCGTTATCATGGTAAATCAATCCATGATTGATTTATAAAATAAACCAATCCATGGTTCATTTTAATTTCCATGAAAAATAAACCAACCTTGGTTTATTATATAAAAATTTATATCATCCATAATTTTATAAAACAAACCATACTTGGTTTATTTTATAAATTGAACCAAAAATTTGGTTCTCTCCCTTTGTTGTGGCCGGCCAAGCAAAGAGGATGAAGGCCCTCTTTGGCTGGCCCATCCAAGCCACGCCCCAATGAATTAAACTTATTTAATTCATCTATTAAGTCTTCAAAAGACATAGCCATTTTACGCTTCCGATGCGTCTCTGAAAAATTCAGATTCGACTTATCGTTTGGCTCAACCAAACTTAATCTCTCTTGATTGGAAAATCCAATTTTCAACTCGTTTTAAATCCCTTGGATTACTCATAGTGCGTGTGACTAAATAGGCTTTCGATTTATGTTGACTGTCTATAATTAATCAATTATAGAACGATCATGAGCGGCACCTAGTAGTATATCATGATCCCCATTTAATCGAAAGATCAACGGTTGACCTCAGAAACAATTCTGAAACCCTTCAACAGCTATAATGAATCGTACCCCATTCCCTTCACCATCTTATACCCACTTGGTGCAGGACATGGTCTATGTGTGTCAGTCCCCACTAGGCTGACTACGTCACACCTAGCCCAAGTAACGTTTTCTCGTCCTACAGATTCTAATTACTCTCATGTATTTAAGAGATTCATACTCTGAACATGTCATGCTCTGGCCAGAGGCTTCGAGTAACAATCCGACGATAGGCCTCGGGTCTACATCTCCTCGCAAGGAGTGGTGAATCCTTTGTAGGCTGTTCAAACATCTTCGGGCACTTCGGCCTATACCCAATCATCCTGGGTCCACACCTCCTTGGAGACGCTTGCTTAAGATATCAAAGTATAAGTCTCCATGACCAAGATGACTTGAATACCGCAAGTCAAAGGAACATCGCACTTAAGCTGCAGTACGAACTTCACTGACATATCTGTATGTAGACTACCATATGAAGTTTTACAGTCAGTCACTCCAATGAACTAGTTCTCTTAACTAGCATTCATGTTTATCTCCGGACATCTCAATGTCACCAGCCAGTGAGAATCAGCTGATTAGAGAATAACCCATGCTAGTCTCAACAGAATTGATAGTGTCCGTATTTATCAATTCATCGACTAGGGACAATTTCAATACTTCACAATTGCACATGTAGAGATAATCACTAGTTGTGAATTCATCACAAATTCTCTCATGCTGTGAATTGTATTGTGGACATTCAGTAAATGAGTTTAAGATCTCAATCAAATACACAAACATGTATACTCAAATAGTGAATATTCATTTATTAAAATAAATGATTACAATCATAAGGCGATTGCCTTAGGACACTTCTCTCATATCACTAACAGGTGCAGTCGACTGCATCTGCCGACTGATAAGGTCATCAATCAACTGCTGCCAATGTAAAAGAAAAAGAGTTGTGGGCTGATGGTTATTGTTTGGGTCTTGCAATTAACAGGTCTGGGGATCAAATCTTGGCAGACCCAGTAAGAATTAAATTTGTTTTTTCTATTTGGGCTGGCCCAACAGTAACGTCAACGTTGTTGGTGCAATCCGCCCAAGTGTGATCGGCTAGATCATTGATTTTGATGTGTGTGTTAATATGATTAAGTTAGGATTTCATGTTGATCTAATATGTGTATGTGAGTGTGCAGGTTTCCAGGATACACATAGACTCATTTGGACATCTTCGGGTCTGGTGAAGGATGGTATGTGGAGACAAGCTGTGGGCTTGTATGTCATCCGAGGGATCGTGGACAAAGCAGTGACGATGAGCCAAGGGAAGCGGACTTCGAGGCATACATGAAGGGTGGCATGGGAGACAAGCCGCGGGCTTGCATGCATCCGAGGGACGAGAGCCAAAGTCGAAGAGGGCTTAAAGGCAATAGGACGACTCTGCTGGATCAAGAGTTAACTAAGTCGTGAGAATTCGAGTGCTGAGAGATTTGTACTCGGGAAGGAAAATCCTAGGGTTCGAGTGCTGAGAGAATTGTACTCGGGAAGGGAAACCTTAGGTGGTAGTCGACTGATGTTTGATCAGTTGACTGAGGTCGAGCACAGAGAGATCAGTCGACTAGTAGAGGATCAATCGACTGAGCAGTTGATTGGTGTCAACCAGAATGCGAATCGTCAGGCTGTGACATTTGAATTCGCGAAGACCAGTCGACTACCCCACGACCAGTCGACTGGTAACTGTCAAAATAGTATCGAGCACTATTTAAGAGGGCTCGTTTTTTGTGGTTCTTCTTTGGCGAAACAAGCTTGGTCAAAGCCTGTTAGTAGCCTACAAGTGCTCAGAGATTGCCCAAGAATTGTGGCATGGTTTCTCCACCCACAAGGAGCGACAAGAGCTAGCCGGAGGTATTCCGGGGAATCATCCACCGAAGGATCGGGATCGTCCACCTTACGGACAGCCGTGGATTAGGAGTTGCATCTCCGAACCACGTAAATCGGTGTGTCTTTCTTAGTTATTAGTTTTACTTTTTGTTATTCCGTTTGCGCACTAACAACTTATAGGAGGAAAAATCGAAAAGTAGTTATTCACCCCCCTCTAGCTAAATGGAAAGGTCCCAACAAGTGGTATCAGAGCAAGGTTTGCTCATCTATAGACTAACCGCAGAGAGAGCAAAAAGCTAGAGGATATGACGATTGACGAAAGATTGGGGGATGATATTAGTGTTCCACCTCCTTACGATCGCGAGAATTTTGACTATTGGAGGATGCAGAAAAAAACTTGGTTTGGCATGGATTAAGATTGCATGATGGCACTAGAAGAGCCATTCGAAGTTCCAAGAGATAAACATGGGAAAAAGCTCCGACCACGGTATTGGAATAAGGAGCAACAAACTCAATCAAAGGCAAATGAGAAGGTAATTTCAATACTACTTAATATTTTATCTAATGATTTAATGAGTGGTATAAGTGAATACAAAAATGAACATGAATTATGGAGCAAGATGGTAGCACTTCATGAAAATTCTACACAAGCTCAAGTAGTAGAAAAGTGATAACTATCATTTTGTCACTTCAATTAGGCTCTCAAATCCATGTTTTTGATCCCTTTTAATATGCTTAAGTTTGCATTTATATTAGGTTTCATGAAATTTTTCTATTTTGTCTTTGGATACAATTCTTTCTATATTTGAGATATTTTGGCATTAATTTTGAATCTAATTTTGTAGGCTTTAAATGACCATGGACCTAGATCAAGATTGGATCAGACTTGAGCTCATACTTGGCTTTGATCAAGGGGATCAAGAGGTGGATCAATGGGGGCCGTCCGATCAAGAATCGGCTAGATCTGAGTCATCTATCATCTGTTGACTAATCAGAGCTCAAGTTAGAGTTAATCTAGACCACAGATCAAGATTTGGTCCCAATCAGAGGTCATCCAGCCGTTGGATCGAGCTTAAGAGGAGCCTAAACCGTCCATTCATAGATCAGAGCAATCTGAGCCATCGGTTGCAGATCCAGTTGATCCCAGCTGAGGAGAGGTAGATCCTGGCCCTTGATCAAGATCTAGAAGTTTTGGCTCAGATTTGACTCGATCTAAGCGTTGGATGGCACGAAAAGAATCTCAACCGTCAAAATTCAAAAAGATCAGTTAAAACAAAAATTTCCTCTTCCGCTCATTGTCATTGCTAGATCGTGTCTCCAAAGTTTTCCGTTCATCCTTGTTCTTCAATTCCGATCGCACGCGGCCACCCAGATCAAGTTCGTCTTCAGATTTCAATCATCAAGCTCAGTTTCCGCAAGAGGTTCGCAATCCATTATTCTCTGAAAGCTCAGGCGAGGGTGTCACCGAGAGCTCGCTTCATCCGACCAATCTTTGCTTGATTTCCATCCATCGTCAATCAGAGCAAATCAGAGGGGTTCTCTGAGTTGATTTGAGGTTCCCCAAGCTATCACTCGCCATTCAAATCATCATGGAAGAAGGAATCGGATGAAGTGCAGATTATACATCCAAGCTACGCAACTTTGACAGGGCAGCTGATGTTGTTTGATTCTCGAGCGAAGGGTGTTCCGAGCTTGATCCTTGTGTGATGGCAAGGAGAAAATCTTGGTGAAGAACTTGAACTGGGGTCAATTAGCTGTAGATTTCATTTCTGTAGTAAGTTCTGTAACATTCCAGTCTGCTTCGAATTGATTCAGTCCGTGTTTCAGCTACTGATCGGTCATTCGACCGATCCAGGCAGCACCTAATCGGACACCAGTCCGATCAAGCTTGTATCTGATCAGTCAGTCGACCGATCAGGAAATTTACTGCACAAATTAGCCATATTTTTAATCATTCAACTTGTATTGCGAGAATTCCATTTAATTTCTGCAATTTAGCTACCGAATTATTGTTGCTTGTCCTTGAATCTAGATTAGTTCTTCAATTCCATAGTTTTATAGTGAATTGTTCAATTTTCCTAGTGGTTAAGTTCAATTCTTACAACTACCTAGTTTACTTCTACTTAGTTAAGTCAATTTCATTTCAAACTATACTTCCATTCTTATTTGCAAAACAAAACCCCATTCTAATTTGAAAACCCAAAACTTTTGACGACAACAAATTCAAGTTTGATTCAAACACTCACAACTAGTCCTTGGAAAAATACGATCTGAGGCCCCTATTCTACATTTAATCTTGCTAGCCAAGGATTTTTAATTTATAAATATCTATATTTGAGGCTCACTCATGACACCTGTTTTGTAGCTCATCAAATTTTTGGCGTCGTTGCCGGGGAACTACTAGTTGAGTTTGTTTGATTTAGCTTGCGTGCTTATTTCCATATCTTGTGATCCATTTCATTTGTTTCATTTTTCTATATACATTTGTTGCAATTTGTATTTATTGTATCACCAGATCTGCAGGTGGTATTCTTGAAGAATTTGATCCTGAAATTGAGAGGACTTTTAGAGCAAGGAGGAACCAAGTCAGAGTTTCAGAGGCTTTTGATATTATTTCTACTCAGTTTATTTCCACTCATTCAGGCAATCCTATGGCAGACCACCAGAAAACCATAAAGGAATTAGCAGCATCTGATGATGCTTTCCAATACTCCTGCATTGCCTACCCAGAGCTCACTGGTGATTTTGAGTTAAGATCAGGACATTCATCTCTTACCTAAATTTCAAGGACAGTCTGGAGAGGATCCCAACAGACACTTACATGAATTTCACGTAGTTTGCTCCACCATGAAGCCTCAGGGGATTTCAGAAGAGGATATAAAGCTGAGAACATTTCCATTTTCCCTGACTGGAGAAGCTAAGGATTGGTTATTCTATCTGCCTACTGGGCACGTTTCTAGTTGGATTTCTATGAAGAAAGCATTTTTGGAGAAGTACTTTCCAGCATACAGAACAGCAATCATCAGGAAGAGTATGTGTGGTATAAAGCAAGTAGTGGGAGAGACTCTATATGATTATTGGGAAAGATTCAACAAGCTATGCTCTAGCTGCCCACAGCACCAGATCAGTGAGCAGCTACTTATTCAGTACTTCTACGAGGGTCTACTCCAGATGGATAGGATTATGATTGACGCTGCAGCTGGGGGAGCCCTAGTAAACAAAACACCTGATCAAGCTAGGGAGTTGATTTCAAACATGAAAGAAAATTCACAGCAATTTGGGAGTAGAGCGTTGTCCACCAGAGGAGTAAATGAGGTTCAGATGGCACTAGTACAAAAAAGACCTTTAACAACGGCTTTTAACACCGGTTGTATTAAAAACGGTGTTAAAAAAAAGGCGGTGGCATTTTTGTAATTATTTGAACTTTAAAATACTTTTAACATCAGTTCTTTTAACAACCGGTGTTAAAAATATATTTAACTACGGTTTTATAAATAACCGGGGTCATATGTTATAATTATTTGAACTTTAAAATACTTTTAACACTGATTCTTTTAACAACCGGTGTTAAAAATATATTTGACTATGGTTTTATAAATAACCGTGGTCATACGTTTTTCGCGCGCATGCCTTGTTCTTAATTAAGTCATACATGTCAATTATAATAGTCTAACTTTTGGTCGGTCATATATTTCCTCTGCTTAATTTGTTTCTTGCAACCCTAGCGGGCTGTGTGCGACACACGGAAGGCGCGCGCAGAGGAGGAGAGGAGAAAGAAGGCGCACAGACGACGCGCAGACGAGGAGAGGAGGAAGAAGGTGCGCAGACGAGGAGAGGAGGAGGAAGGCGCGCAGACGACTGCATCCCCGGCTGAAGGAGAGCTCGAGACGACAAGGGAAGGCAAGTATATTCTACTTTGTAAGTTCGAGTAGGGTTGGGGGGGTGGGGGGGTTGAACGGTGCTGCGAAAGGGGTTGAACGGTGCTCTGAAGGTTTTGCGATTTCGACCTAGAACGTGACATAGAACTTGACTTCTTGTAAGAATCTGAAGGTTTTGCGATTTCGCTCTCAAGGTTTTGCGAATAAGGACTGTTGGAGGAACCCTACTGCTGCAGATGTCATGGAGGAGGATCGAGGAGGAAGACCGTGTTACTGTCGCGGAAGCCATGGGCGGAAGCGAGTGAGGAAGCAGCGAAAACAGAAATAATCCTGATTAGGGTAAAATTCAATTTTGACTTAAAATTTATTTTTAAAAATATATTATTATTTTTCGTTTATGTAAATAAATAAATAAATAAATAAAGGAAAGAAGAGTGTGAGGGTTGGCAGATCGCCCTCGAAGAGTTTATCTCTTGGTCGCACAGTTGCCGAGCGACGCCGCCTTTCGTCGCCGATCAACGAACGCCATGGCCTCGCTCTTTGTCTCCGCTCCCCTCAAGCCTTCCTTCCTCACCTCTTCCCCGTCCACTCGAAAGCCCCCTCGATCTCTCTCTCTCCGCCTCACATCTCCCTCTTGCCTCCCTTTCTCTTTCTCTTCCCGTGGCAAGCCCCGAGTCCTCTCGGCCTCTTCGTCCCCCGACCTCCAGTTGCCGATTTCGGCCTCACCGCAGACGCCGGCTTCGGCCATGAAGGGCGCCGAGTCTGACGTCTTGGGCTTGCTTCTGCGCGAGAGGATTGTCTTCTTGGGGACCAGCATCGACGACTTCGTGGCCGACGCCATCATTAGCCAGCTCCTTCTCCTTGATGCCGTGGATCCAACCAAGGACATCCGCCTCTTCATCAACTCCTCCGGTGGCTCCCTAAGGTGGGCACTTGAATCACATGGAAGGCTCTAAGATCAAATATTTACAAATTTCAGTATCCAATTCTGTTGATTTGACTTAAATATCATCTCGAGCGTCGTGATTTGCTAGATTTGGGGCATTTTATAGCTCTAAGCCTAATCTTTATCGACGATCAACATACTTACATAGCATCCTCAAGAACGATGAATGTTTTTGAATGAACGCCTTTCAGTGTCGGAGTGATTTTTTTTTAAATTAAAAAAATACACGCGTGTTCACTTAATCAACATGATAATGTGTTCTAACAACATAACAATTTCTAATGGAAAGTCCTGCGGCCACTTGTTCTCTATATTTGTGATAATTAAGGTTAGTTTAGTTTATTTTAGGCTAATTGCTATATATTAGAATGTGTGTTTTCTGCTTAGTTATGCTTGGGGTGCGAGTGGTTTTTTGTTGTTTAGGTAATGCACCAGTTTGGAAAATCAATTTGGGTTTTCTCAGACAACTAATTGAAAAGTATCAACATTATGTAATGAGACATATGCTCAACATTGTCTCGGCGATCATAGTTGATTCATGGGACAAGGTAATTGAAGTTTTTTTAATTTTATAGATTTAATTATGTCTGGTTGAGTTGATAAGCTATTTTTTTATATAAATGTATCTTGTAGAGATTCACAAATAAGGATCCATTCTCCGAAGATGAGATTGATGACATCAAAAGATGTTGGGCAACTTATTTGTTAGAGGTTGCCAATGTAAAAGTTTAGGATAGTTTAATGTAAAAGTTAGAGGTTGCTAATTTTGACAGCTTGCAGTATTACTAATTAATGTAAAAGTTAGAGACCACTAGCATTGATTTCCATTAGTGTTCTTCCTTACATTGTAGCTTCAATTGCTTACATATATACTATTTCAATCAAGTAGTTTCAGTTTTGCATCCTGTCAACCGGATTCCACACATATTTTTTTAATGTGGCTTTTGCCATTGTCCTTTTAGCGCTTTCCTTCTTCTCATTTGATCAAAAGTTGCTTTTGAGAGTAAATTTTTACCAAAATGAGCACGAACATGGAGGAAACGTTCGAGCCTTTTCACGGAATCAAGAATCATCTTCAAGGGAGATTGATGTGCTACAAGCAAGATTGGACCAGTGGTTTCAGTGCAGGCATCAGGTATTGATCGTCACTTCAGAAATTTATCTGAATTATTATCACTTCTGATGAACTCCTACTTGAACAATGCTTCCTTTCTTATGCTTCAATACTAATGTTTCAGGATTCTGGCTCCAACTACATATATATTCTTCGCCTCAGTAATCCCAGTCATTCCAATATGATTTTTGGTAGATGGAGTTCTAACAGCAGTGCAGACTTTGGCATCAACTGCCCTCTGTTACTGTACAAGGTAATATTTTGTTCATTCGACTTTGTCCATTCTTCATTTCTTTGATGAGCTAAGCGAAGAGAGTTCTTCTGCCTAATGTAATTTAGTTTGTTACCTTGAATAGCAGTTGTTTTCTCCCCTTCTCCAAAAGTTGATATTTAATGGTACATTGTGACATTTGTGTGTTTCCTGTAAACTGTAATTCAGTAAAAGGATATCAATGGAATTAAGTTTCAGTTGATTATATTAGTTCGTCTTATTTTATGATTGAAGCATCAGGTATGGGCTGCAAGTGCAAAACCTGAAGCCTGCGATATCTCTGTGCAGCTTAACACGTATTATTAGACAAGGTTTGTGAGTTGTGACCTCTTTATTATATTTGTTTTCATCCCTGCAATATTCTGTTCTATGTCATCTCATGTTAGCTTAAATGCCACAGGAGCATATATACTCACTTGCTAATGGGAATTCTTATGATTTCACATTCAAAATGCTTCATTTAGCGTGGCACCCGACAGAAAATTTAATTACTTGTGCTGCCTTGAACAGTTTGTACATGTATTATGCATGAAGATCATACTGGAAGTGAAGGTCTCATTTTGCAATTTTTTTTATTTGGATTTGCTTCTCAAGGCACATAGCTTTTTGATGTTTAGTGAACAAGATACAGGAGCATGTAATTTGTTGCATGTTCTTACTGGGGCCAAAGGATTGCTCAACAGAAGGAGTTCAATCTGAGAAAGCCCCCATCATTCATTATGATTTACTGGTTTTGGGATTCTTGGTACTATACCTTAATCTATCTGCCTCTAGCTAGTTCTTTNCAAACAACCCTTAACTTTGAATCCTTTGCCAATATCAAAACAAGGTTCGATCTGGTGCTTCCTGCACCAACAATCTCCCCCTTTTTGATTATGGCAACACAATTCAAAGTTAAGGAAAAGATTACAACAGTTAAGAGCATAAGGTAAACAGTGAAGCATAATTCTAGAGTTAAAAAAAATTCTTTATTTTTCATACTCCCTCTAAAACCCTGAATACTTGTGTTATAAAATACTTAAAATACTTAACTTTGACCTTTCCTCCCCCTTTGACATATATCAAAAGCATACATGGGTTAGCAAGGTTTCTAATGGGGAGTTTTGAGTTCTACCAAAAATAAGTTTTTGACAAAGTATTTTTCAAAAGAGCAAAAGTATTTGTATCCATAGGCACTTTTGAAAAGCAAGCTTAAACTTTGTTAAAAACCCTTTTTCTCAGACAAATTTTGATTACTAAGGAAAATTTTATTTAAAAAAACATGCACTAAAAATAACTTTGAACCACTTAGAAATGCTTAAAATTTTGAAATAGCTTAAAAATAAAATTCCCTTTCTCTCCCCCTTAATGTAAAACTCTTCTCCTTATGTTTTAGACCATTTTTAAGTCTAATATAAAAAATATTTTGAGAGAAGTTTTAAGGAGAGCGTTTGTGTATCAGAGCCTATGAGTTTTGGAAAGCATGAAAAATACTTAGTATAATTCTTGAAAGTATAGCAAAAAGTTTTAAATTGCACCAACAAAACTCTATTTGGAAAAGTATTGAAAAGATACTTTATATTTGTAGGCCAATTTTTTAGAAAATTCACGCACTTAGAACAATATTGCCTTGAAAAATATTTATACTTTTGAAAACATTATTGCAGTACTTTTTGACAGATATTATGTATTTTTGAGGATATAAGTGCTTTTGAATCTTCAAAAGTACTTTTGAAATAAATATTATGCATTTTTGAAAAATCTAAGTACTTTTGAAATAAGTTAAGATTTGAAACACATAAGTACCTTTTTTTTAAAAAAAAGTATTTAGACTTTGAAAGATATAAGTAATTTTTGAAAAGAATTATGCATTTTGAACACAAAATATTTTACTTGACTAGGTTTCTTTTCCAGTCTGACACAATCCTAGGAAACCTTGTTGACTACAAGGACATTTTCTTAAGTGTCCTGGAAAATTTTCTCCAACCCAAGTAAATATTATAAAATTAATTTCATAAGCCACAAGAATTTTCTAAAATAATAGTATTTTGATAGAAAAATTATTTAAGTTTTCAAAAGGATTTTGAACTTGCAGTGCATGAAAACATATAATTTTGAAAATGTTCAATAATTCTTTTAATTTCATCTCCCACTAAACTTGACCCAGTCCTAGGAAGCTTGTTGACTACAAGCGATCTTCCTCTGAGTTTTAGGGTTTGATTTAAATTATAAGAATTATCTAATAACTTCAAAAAAAATAATTACCAAAAAATTTTTTAGAAATTCTTCTTTTGAATCAAACTCCCCCTAAATTTGACACATCCTAGGAGTCCTAGTAGATCATGAAGTGGACCTTCCTCTGTGTCTTTAGGGTTTATTAAAAACAAAAGAATAATTTTGAATAATCTTCTGAGTATGAAACTTTCAAGGAGATAAATTTTTGACACCTCAATTTGAAGTAATAATAATACCACAGTTTTTGAAAAGAAATATTTTGAAATAATTTTTCAAAGAGATAGTAATATACCAAGAATTTTGAGTAATTTTTGAAGGCCTTATTCTGAAATGATACTAAATTTTAGAGCATCAGGTTTTGAGAATAAATCTAAAAAGAACTCCCCTTGTATTTGACTTGTTTTAACTTTATCTAAGTGCTTGAAGGGTCTTTAGCATTAACTAGGTTTGACCATGTTTGACTCAGTTGACTAAGGTTTAACCATGTTAATCATGGTTTGACTATGTTGAAATTATTCTCTGAATGAAAACACAACATAAAAGAAATTTTAATTTGAACTTAATTTTCCTGTCTCACCCAATCTAGAGTTTTTAAACAGTTAGCCTTAAAAGTTCTTGTGAGACAGGTTTGAAGGTAAAAATAATTTTGAAAAAATGTTTAACTTTGAAAAAGAATAAAAAAATGTTTATTTTTGAACAAGTATAATTGACTTCGAAGACAGATTTGAATTTGAAAAAGAGTGATTTTGAAAAAGAATTTTTGAAAACAGGTTTGAATCTATAATTATTTGAAATTTGTGTTAGATTCGAATTTGACATAAGATAATTTGAATTTGAATTTCAGAAATTGGCTTCCAGGTCTTGGCGAGGCACTAGGCCTTCTTTGGCCGTAGCCTTATGGGATCATCCACCCTTTCCTTGACAAAGCCTTTTAATGAAATTTTATTTTCAAATTAAATTAGGTCATTTTCTGGTCTAACTAGCTTGGGTCTTGGATCGGTAGCTTCGGCTGGTTTCACCAGTCTAAAGAGACCAAGTAGACTTGATCTTATTAGAGTTGGTTTCCCCAACGTACTATCATCTCACCTCCTCCCAATACTATGTTGTCAAATTTCAACTAATTGGTTAAGTCCTTAAAGTATCTAGTCCTATGAATAGCCAAGACAAAACTTCAGATAATGTCATAGTGAGGAGAAATTTCTGGATTTTCTACGTTTACAAAATCATTAATCAGTTTTTCTTGTATATCAATTTTAATTTTCAAAGTCTCATTTTCTTGTCTTAACATTTTGAATTTTGACTTTGCTAATATACATGATTTCATCAAGTTATCTAAGCATGCATCCATATCTGAATTTGACCAAGGGAGATTAATTAAACTATCAGTATTCAAGATAAAGAGTTGATTTGGATGTAAATTACAGTTACCCATTTTGGTTGGTTTCCCTGGATCTTTGTAACGTTTATCTGTGCATTCCTCTTTGTAATGCCCAAACTCCTGACACTTGAAGCATTGAATGCGACTCTTGTTCTTTCGTGCTTTTGGAGCTCGTTTCTTTGTTGCCGTCGGTGGTATCGTTTGAATCTTACGGGTAGGACACTTAGTTTGGTAGTGCCCTCTCTCCCTGCATATGTAACAAATTATATGATTTTTAAAATTCAAATTTGTAATTTTACCTTTTGATTCCTTATTAGGAATCTCCCCCTTAATTGTTGCTGTCTCGAATCTAAATTCATCTTCTGATTCCGTGTCTGAGTCGGACTTGGGTACCGGTTGAAGCTCCTTCTTTGGTGGTTCTCTTGGAGTTTTCCCTGCAAAAGTTATACCTTCCTCGACCATTGCAGTATCAGCTTGATTATTTAATTCTAATTTAGAAAAGAATTTGAAATTGGTTACCATCTCAGTCAGTTCGTTGTCTGATTCTGCTGGTTCGATTTCGACTCTGGGTTCAGGTTCAGACTCTAACTCGGCTATCTGTGCTTGGACCGAGAGTGCGAGATAACTTACCTGATCTTCTTCTTCATCTGAGATTTCTTGATGAAGATTGATCAATTTCTCCCAAATTTCTCTAGCACATCCAAATGAACCGACTAGCTTGAGTTGTTCGTTGGTTAGACCGCATTGAAGAATTGCAGTTGCTCTTGCATCAGTCTCAATTTGGTTGAGGGTTGGTTCATCCAGTTTGTCCCATGCAATTGATAGTTCATCTTTTGTATGGAGGTGGAACCCTGTTTGAATGATCATCCATATGTCCATATGGGTCTTCAGAAGGGACTCCATTTGTCTTCTCCAAAAGCTGAAGTTCTCGCCGGAGAATAGCGGTGGACGGGCACTGTTCCACTCTTGGTTGGCCATAAAATAACCTCTTGCACACAAAAGAACTAACAGAATGTACCAAGACTTGGTCTTGGATTAGTAGTGCTGGAGAAGAAGAAAAAAAATTTGCCCAAAAAAAATTGCACGAATTTCGAGGCAGAATAATAATAAAATAATAAAAAAAAATTTGAGACAAAATTTTTGGGAAATGAATATTCTGATTAATGGTGAAAAATAAGAGTTAAAAGATTGCTCGAATTAAAGTGACACGAATTTCGAGAAATAATATTAAAATAATAATAAAAAAAATTTATGACAAATTTTTAAGAATTATTCGTTTTATTAATTCAGACTTATGGTGAAAAGATGAAAATTCAAAATTGAAAAAGGCGTAAGGATATTTTAAATCCACCTACAGATATTATTTATATAAAATAAAAGGCGAACGAGATTGAGTTGTGTTGATTAACAAAAAGTAAAGAAATAAAATTAAAAAAAATTCGTAAATCCGAAAAAAACTTTCAAACTGGTGGTTGCACCAAGTTTGAATTCCCCGCTCTGATACCACTTGTTGGATCGAGAGTTGCGAGAGAGGGGGGGTGAATGTCGCAATTCGTTCGGATTTAAAAAGAGTTAGTGCGCAGCGGAAATAAGACACAACAACAATGCTAACACGGTCGTTTTACTTGGTTCGGAGCCTGTGTCGACTCCAACTCCAAGGCCCACGGTCGTTGACCGTTTTCTGCGGGCAATTCTATACGTTCGAGAAAGTTTACAATCACAAGTATTACAGAATTAGCTTCGTAAACTTAAATGAATATTTCGTTACCGTCGTCCGGTGTAGATCGGAGTATTGATGCAGCAGGACGTCGTCAGAGCTCGAGTTGGAAGATTTCTGGAGCGTCTCGTGGAAGCAGAAGAGCGTATGAAAGTCGCAGTTCTTGATTCTTCAAGAAGGAGGTCGAGGGCCCTTTATATAGGGCCTGGGGGCGCCCTGGTCGACTGGGGCGCCCCCCACGTGGCTTCCGATCCGGTGATCGCTTCGATCAAGGCTGATCTCTTCATCTTCGGGATCAGCTTTGACCGGGGCGCCCCGAGCGCACGGGGCGCCCGGGTTGACCGGTCAAAGCCTCATCCTTTGGCTTCGCGAGGGCAGCTGATAGTCGGCGTGGCACTGGGGGCGCCCGCGACACGCGGGGCGCCCGATCCGCGCGGGGCGCCCGAAACATCCGGGGCGCCCCCAAATGTGCTGCTGTCGGGGCGTTTACTTGCTCTACTGACTTTGGGTTGACTCTGGGGCGCCCGAAACATCCGGGGCGCCCTGCTCAGCTACTGCCTCACTCCTTTGAGGCTCTCTGAGCTGCAGAAACACAGTCCTTCGGTCCTGCATCCAGGGTTAGTCCAAAACAGCAATTAATAAGTTAATTTTACACAGCCTTGGCTGTCTTGGTTCTGACTTTGGGTCTCCAAAATGGAGCCCTAGGTCGAACCGACGCCTAATGTTCCCTCAAGGGGAACGCGTCCTCACCTACTCCTCTCGGGAGAATTTACCTGGTGCCAACCGGATCCTCCAGTTGGACTTTCGCCTAGCAGCCCTTTGCCAGGACTTGGTTTTCGCCTAGCAGCCCTTCGCCAGGACTTGGTTTTCGCCTAGCAACCCTTCGCCAGGACTTGGTTTTTGCCTAGCAGCCCTTCGCCAGGACTTGGTTTTCGCCCAGCAGCCCTTCGCCAGGACTTGGTTTTCGCCCAGCAGCCCTTCGCCAGGACTTGGTTTCCTGACAGCCCATCGTCAGGTGCCTAGCAGCCCTTCGCTAGGACTTTGTTTCCTGCACTCTCAAGCAGCATTGTTAGATACCAAACAACCCTTAACTTTGAATCTTTTGCTAATATCAAAACAAAGTTCGATCTGGTGCTTCCTGCACCAACAAAACAAACTATGTTAGCGACATTGTTTTACTCTTTTCTGCTACGTAATTTCTCTAAATGTTCGAAAATTTTCGATAGATATTCACCCCCCTCTATCGATTTACTCCGATCCAACAAGTGATATCAAAGCGGGTGGTTCAAACTTGGTGCAACCACCAGTTTGAGATTTTTTTCGGATTTATGAATTTTTATATTCTTTTCGCTCAAGCTTTCTCGTTAATCGAGGTTGGTGCAACACCACTCGATCTTTTTTCGTTATTATTAATTTCTACCCGCACTACTAATCCAAGACTCAGTTTTGGAATAAGTTTTTTTGTTATTTGTTTTTCAGTAAATTCTAATGGTCATGCAAGAGCGGTACAACACTGCCAGACCTCATTTTTTCAGTGGAGAAGACTTCTCCTACTGGAAAAGCAGGATGGAAGTCCACCTGAAGACTCAGGTGGACATGTAGATAATCATCCAGTCTGGGCTGGAAATTCCCAAGAACGCACAAGGTGTGGCGCAACATTATACTGAATGGGACGCCTCGCTAAAAAAGAAAATCGTGACCGATGCAAAGACAACCCAAACTTTTCAATGCGGCTTAACCAAGGAGGAACTGAACCGGGTGGGACCCTTCAACAGCGCGAAGGATCTTTGGAACAAGCTGATCGAGCTGCACGAAGGCACTTCCGACACAAGAATCAGTAAAAGAGATCTGTTGTTGAACAGACTCTATACAATCAAGATGCACGACGGTGAGACTACGGCCCAACTCCACACCAGAATTCATGAGCTGATGAACGGGCTGCACACGATAGGTCACAAGGTTGAAAACCGTAACCTGATCAGGTATACGCTTAACTCTTTTTCGAGAAACTCACTGTGGGCGTCTATGGTAGATGCCTACAAAGTTTCAAGGAACCTATCTGAAATCAAATTAGACGAACTCTTTTCTAAATTAGAACTGCACGAACAGACTAACACTACCTTGATCGAGAAAGGTATATCTTTCGTTGCAGGTAAATCTCAAGGCAAAGCACCCAAGAAGAAGACTCAATCAGCACCCAAGTCTGACTCAGACTCGGATTCAGAAGATAGTGAAGGGGATCAACCCAAGTTGGTTCGGCTAGCTAGGGACTACTACAAAGAACTGAAGCACCAAACGAACAAAAAGAAAGCAATCCGAAGAAAGGAAGATCCATCAAAACCTTCAACAAGCTCGAAGAGCAAGACCAACGTTACCTACTACGAGTGCAACAAAAAGGGACATTTCAAGTCAGAGTGCCCCAATCTGAAGGAGACCAAGAAGGCGCGAAGAAAGAAGGCTCTGTTGGATCGATAGAACCGATAGAGGGGGGGTGAATATCGGTATTCGTTTTTCGGAAAATTAAGAGCAGGTGCACAGCGGAAAATAAGAAACAATAATAACACAGAGACGCAGTCGTTTTTACTTAGTTCGGAGCCTGGGTCGACTCCTACTCCAAGGCCCACGGTCGTTGACCGTTTACTTTGGGCAATTCTATATCAGGCGCAAAGTCGTTTACAAAAGATTACAGAATTAGAATTAAGTACAGTAAACTTTAAAATAGCTCTTTTACCGACGTCCGGGGTAGATCGACTTTTTCTGTGGGACGTCATCGGCACGAGTTGGAATGACTCCGAGGCGAGGCGCGAGTGCAGAAGAGCGTAGAAGAGTTGATTCAGAAGTTGTGTTCCGAAGCTTGGGCGTTGGGGGCTATTTATAGCACCTCGGGGCGCCCTGGACGTCGGGGGCGCCCTGCCACGTGTCAAGCGATCCCTTATCCTCTCTGTCAAGCTTTATCCCACCCGAATAGGGATGAGGTTTGACCCTGGGGGCGCCCTGGACGCTGAGGGCGCCTTGCTTGACTTTTTCCGCGCTGGCTTCTCGGCTGGATAAGGGTGATTGACTCCGCTGACATGGGCGCGGGGCGCCGTTGCTGCTGAGGGCGCCTTGGGCGCTGAGGGCGCCCTGGCTGCTGAGGGCGCCCTGGCTGCTGAGGGCGCCCCGGCCAGTAGTCAGCCGAAGCTCCTTCTTGCTTCATTTGTTTCTTGTTCACCTTGGGGGCGCCCTGGATACTCAGGGCGCCCTACTCAGCTGCTGCCTCACTCCTTTGAGGCTCTCTGAGCTGCAGACACTCGTTCCTTTGGTCCTGCATCCAGGGTTAGTCCGAAAACAACATAAAGCAGTAAAACATAAGATTATACAGCCTTAGCTATCTTGGTTCTGACTTTGAGCCTCCTAAATGGAGCCCTAGGTCGAACCGACGCCTACTGTTCCCTCGACGGGAACGCGTCCTCACCTACTCCTCTCGGGAGAATATACCTGATGCCAACCGTTCCTCTGGTTGGACTTTTGCCCGACGGTCCTTTGCCAGGTCTTGGATACCGAGCTGTCCTTCGCCCGGAGCCTAGCATTCCTTCGCTAGGGCTTCTGTCCCAGGCTGCCCTTCGCCTGGCGCCTAGCAGACCTTCGCTAGGGCTTTTCAACCTGGCATTCCTTCGCCAGTGCCTAGCAATCCTTCGCTAGGGCTTTGTATCCTGGCATTCCTTCGCCAGGTGCCTAGCAGTCTTTCGCTAGGACTTTTCCTGCACACTCAGTGAATATTGTTAGATCACAAACAAACTTAACTTTGAATCCTTTGTCAATATCAAAACAAGGTTCGATATGGTGCTTCCTGCACCAACAGGCTCTCCAAGCCACCTGGGACGAATCCTCTTCCGAAGAAGAAGAAGTCCCACACGTGAATCTCCTCGCCCTAACCGCCTCGGAAGACGTTGACTCCAGATCAGAGTCAGAACCAGACGACGGAAGACTTACAATCTCGGAGAATGGGCAAATTATGGTAAGAGGTTACTCTGAATATGAATTATCAAAGTTAATTTCTTATCTGTCTCGTAACTTAGCGAAATCCAAGATCCGGGCTGAGCCCCTCCGTCAGGAAGTAAAACGCCTGAAAGAGGAAGCTGACTCAAGGTCATTGACCGAGCAAATTCAAGAAGGAAACTCAACTCAAGTTAAAAACTTGAGGAAGAGAATTCTTCCTTGAAAACTCAAGTCAAGGAGCTCAGAGTAGCCTTAGAACGGTTCACTTCGAGTTCCAAGGGTCTTGACATGATCCTTGGAAAGCAGAAGTCCATTCTTAACCGATCTGGACTCGGATATCGAACTAAGTCAAGACAATGTGCATATTATTCTGTGTTGAACCAATCTAGAACCCAAGTCCAAGCATGGGTTCCCAAGATATGTTTAAGTAAACAAGCTGGGCCAAACTAGTATTGGATCCCCAAGGACAAGATTCACATCTTGCCTAACCCTTATAGAGGCTATAGTCCAGGGGGAGCCAATATAAAGATGATATTTATAATTAGATAATTTTTTTTATTTGCTTGATTGCTTGTTTATTTTCTTTTGCAATTTTAATTATCATGCTTAGACTTAGGATTGGTTAGACTAAGGACAAAAGATTCAATTGAAATTTGAACAACATAGTATTGGGTGGAGGTAAGATGATAGTACGTTAGGAAAACCCTTCTAATAACGTCAAGTATATTCTACTTGGTTTGTTTAGTCTGGTGGAACTAGCCGAAGCTACCGATCCAAGACCCAAACTAGTTAGACCAAAATCTTTCAAGAAGTAACTTGAAGATGAACTTTCAGTAAAAGGCTTTGTCCAGGAAAGGGTTGTTGCTCGAATAAGGCTACGGCCAAAGAAGGCCTTGTGCCTCGCCAAGACCTGGAAGTTAATTACTGAAAATCAAATTCACTTTACTTCTTGTTAAATTTGAATCTAACACAAATTTTAATTAATCTTAGATTCAACACATTTTTCAAAATCAATAATTTTAAACTTTATAAAACTTTCAAAATTAATTGAATGTCTTCAAAATTAACCATGCTTTTTCAAAATTAAAATCATCATTTTTGAAAACCTATCTCACAGAAGCCATAAGGTTAACGTGATTGATAACACTAGACTGGGTGAGACAGACTAGGTTGTGAGAATCAATTTTAAGCTATCCCTAACTCTAATTGGATCCAAATCAATAAATACTTTATGTGTAGGAAGATAAATATTTGGACCAATGGATGTTGGATAGTGGATGCTCCTGACACATGACTGGAGACAAATTGAAATTCACCAAAATCAAGTTCAAGAACCTAGGCTCAGTAGCATTTGGCAACAATGCTACACTCAAAGTCATTGGGTCAGGTAACATTGAACTCAAGTTTGATTTTGTGATTAAGAAAGTACTCTTGGTTGAAAATTTTAAATTCAATTTACTTAGTATAAGTCAACTATGTGGTATTGGCTACGTAGTTACATTTACCAACTCTGACTGCCTGATTAGAAACCTTCAAGACTCAGAAGTTATGCTTAAGGGTACTAGGAAAAACAACATTTATACCATTAATTTACCTTTAGTACCAAAATTCTTCTTGATTTAATTAGAAGAATCCAACCTCAGGCATAGGAGATTAGGTCACACTCATGTTAAACTAATTTCTAAAATTACTCAACTTGGTTTAATTAAAGGTGTACCAAGAATTAAGAATTTTGAAAACACTGTCTGTAACTCAAGTAACCAAGGCAAGCAAACTAAGTTAAACCACAAGTCAATTCAATCAAACTTAACCCAAACCACACTTGAGCTCCTGCACCTTGACCTATTTGATTCACATGGAGCCAAGTCACTAAGCGGGAATCGGTACTGCTTAGTAATTATCGATGATTACTCTAGGTTTACCTGGGTTAGGTTCCTAAAAACCAAAGATGAAACTTTGAACTTATTTATTGACCTATGTAAATTGATTGAAAACCAAAATGATACTAAAATCAAAAGACTTAGAAGTGATCACGGGGGAGAATATGAAAATCAATGGTTTGAAGAACTTTGCAAAATAAATGGGTACATACATGAGTTTTCCTGTCCTAGAACCCCCCAACAAAATGGGATAGTGGAAAGGAAAAATAGAACCCTTCAGGAAGCCGCCAGAACCATGTTAAATGAATTTAACTTAGCTAATCAATTTTGGGCAGAAGCGGTAAGTACAACATGCTACGTCCAAAACAGGGTTCTAATTAACAAAAGACATAATAAAACACCTTATGAACTATATTATCATACATTGCCTAACCTATACTACCTAAGAGTCTTTGGGTGCAAAGTTCATATCTTGAACACTAAGGACTACCTAAGTAAGTTTCAATCTAAGTCAACCCCAGGGACCTTCTTAGGATATTTAACAACTAGTAGGGCCTATAGGATTTTAAATAAACAAACTCACAAAATTGAAGAAACGACTGACTTAATTTTTGATGAGGAAATTGAACCAAAAACTAATAATAAAAAATTGAACCAATCAAATATTGATCAGAAAGACAATGAACCAATAATTGAATCATCAATTGAACCATTGATTGAACCTCTAAATAAACTAACTCTTGAACCAACTACTGAGGTCACAACTGAACCTATAACTGAACCGACCTAAGGAGTTGAACCAAACACTGAACTGAACCATCCAGCCGAACCTGAGGTTGAACCTAGTACAAGAAGAACCAAAAAACCCAAACTCAGTCACCCCTCTGATCAAATTATGGGTGATCCAACCTTAGGAGTCAGAACTAGGTCTTCCTATACAAATCTTAGTCAAATCGCGTTAATTTCAAAAATTGAACCTAAGACTATAGAGGAAGCCCAACCTAACCCTGATTAGATCATAGCTATGCAGGAGGAGTTAGCCCAATTTGAAAGAAATCAAGTCTAGGAACTAGTAGCTAAACCTGAAGGTAATCTGTTATAGATACTAAGTGGGTGTTCAGAAACAAGTTGAATGATCAAGGGGAAATAGTTAGAAATAAAGCACGCTTAGTAGCTAAAGGGTTTAGTCAGGTCGAAGGGTTAGACTATGATGAAACCTATGCCCCAGTAGCCAGACTTGAGTCAATTAGAATGTTGTTAGCCTTTGCAACCCATAGAGGGTTCAAGATATATCAAATGGGTGTTAAGTATGCCTTTTTAAATGGGTTTATCAAAGAAGAAGTTTATGTAGGACAACCGCCAGGATTTGAGGACCTAGAAAACCTGAGTATGTTTTTAAACATAAAAAAGCACTGTATGGGTTGAAACAAGTACCTAGGGCATGGTATGAACGCTTATCAACTTATCTAATTTCTAAGGAATTTAACCAAGGTTAAATTGACTTCACCCTTTTTGTTAAAACCTTAGAAAATGATATTTTTATTGCCCAAATGTATGTTGATGATATAATTTTTGGATCCACCAACTCTAACTTTCTAAAAGCGTTTGTAAAAATAATGGAAAGTGAATTTGAAATTAGCTTGGTAGGTGAGCTCAACTTTTTTTTAGGATTACAAATTAAATAGACTAGAGATGGTAATTATGTTCACCAATCCAAGTATGCTAAAGAGTTAATAAAGAAATTTAAAATGGATAACTCCAAAAGCATAAGTACCCCTATGACCACAAATGTCAAAATTGATAGTCACCCTGAAGGTAAGCCTGTAGATCTTAAGCTATACCGAAGTATGATTGGTAGTCTACTTTACTTGTCCGCCAGCAGACCTGATATCCTATTTTCTGTAGGAATGTGTGCTAGGTACCAAACTTGTGCTAAGGAACCCCACTTAGCAGCCCTAAAATGAGTACTTAGGTACATTAAGGGTACCCTAAATGTAGGGATTTGGTATCCTAGGACTTCCACGTTTAAATTGTCAAGATATTCTGACTCTGACTATGCTGGTTGCAAATTAGATAGAAAAAGTATAAGTGGAAGTTGCCAACTATTAGGACATAGCCTAGTCAGCTGGTGTAGCAGAAAGCAACACTGTGTAGCACTGTCCACAACAGAAGCAGAATATGTTGCCCTAGGGGAATGTGTAGCACAATTGTTGTAGATGATGCACACTCTTAAGGACTTCCAGCTTGACTACACCCAAACCCAAGTCTATATTGATAACATTAGTTCAATCAACTTGACTAAAAATACAATTCAACATTCCCGAACAAAACATATAGAAGTTAAACATCATTTTGTAAGGGATCATGTAGCCAGGGGTGAAATAGTACTAAAACATGTGGATTCAAAATCCAACTTAGCTGATATCTTTACTAAACCCTTACCCGAGTCTGAGTTTACCTCACTAAGAAGGCAGTTAGGGTTGTGCTTAGTAGAATAGGACTGATATATATTATTTTCTTAAAAACTTTTCCTATTCCTCTTAATGTTTTTTCGAAAATTATTTTTCGAAAGTTATCAAGTTTATCATTTTATCAAGTTTCTGAAAGTTAAAATGATTTTATGACTTACTTTTCTTTCAAAAACTACCTAATAGATCGAAGACGTTGCTAGAGGGGGGTGAATATATAGCACTTTTTCGTTGAATTCTCTATACAGAAGTTAGCGCAATACAAACAATAATATGCAAAGAACGAGAAAGAGCAATGCTAACGCCGGAATTTACTTGGTATCCACCCAAATGGGTGACTAATCCAAGGACCCACGCGCGTACTCCACCTCCACTATTAAAAGTCTCCTTCAGGTGGAGAAACCTTTACAACGGTGTTGTCTTCCTCTTTACAGAAAGCAATGATTAGAGAGAGAGGAAGATGAAAAGACTCTATGCATGAACAGCACTTCGTTACAGTACGAAACCGTACCGTTCACGTGCGGAAAAGTCCTCTTTTTATAAGAGAACAGGTCAGCCTCGTAGGCTGTCCAGCCCCACACCAGTCGACTGCCCCTGGGGCAGTCGACTGACCTAGCATTAATTGCTATCCAACGGCTAGTTTTGGGGGGTCACCAGTCGACTAGCTCTGGGCCAGTCGACTGGTAGAAGGCTGAAAACCTTCTGTGAGTTTTGGCAATCGACTGCCCTCGGGCCAGTCGACTGCCCACTCACTTACATCCATTCTTCACATTCTCCTTCACGTGTGCCTTCAGGTTCACTCCCTTGGCTCGCCCCTTGACGTCATCTTCCTCTGTCTCTCGTCCCTCGGATGCGCACACAAGCCTTCCCTTGGCTTGCCTACATGCCACCCTTCACGTGTGCCCTTGAAGTCCACTTCCCGGCTTGCCCTTGGATTCCTCCTCCCTCGACTCTCATCCCTCGGATATGTTCTCCATGTGTCATTCTTGATAACTACCATTTTGTTGATTATTTTAGGCTCTCAAATCCCTGCTTTGATCCATTTTTACATGCTTAATCTTGGATTTACACTAGGTTCCATGGATTAATTTTATTTTGGCTTTTATTGTAAATCTTCACATATTTAAGGTGTTTTGATATCTAATTCGACTCTGGTTTTGTAGGCTTTGAAGGATCATAAACCTAGGTCGAGTTGGGTCATGTTTGAGTCAGAATTCAACTCGGATCAAGGTGATCAAGCATTGGATCAATATGGGTCGTCCGATCAAGGAACAAGTGAATCTGAGCCATCTATGAATTTTTGATCAATCCAAGCTCGAAATAGGGCTAATCATAACCACATATCAAGATCTGAAGGTTTGAACCAAATCTGAGTCCATCTGACCATCAGATCAAGCTCGAGAGTGTCTAAGCCGTCCATTCAAAGATTAGAACAATCTGAGCCATCCGTTGCAGATCCAGTTGATCCCAGCTAAGGGGAAGCAGATCTGACCGTCGGATGGGGATTTGGAAGTTTTGGACTCAATCAAAGCAGATCTGACCGTCGAATGGGATCAAGTCGATCAGAGTCGTTCATTGCTAACAAATAAAACCGTCTCCTACGATCAGATCTGGCGTCGTCGTGTTTGCTCCAGTTCTTCCGTGTTCTTGCGTTTTCTTCTTCGTTTCTTCATCGGATCGCGCGGCCACAGCAGTTGAAGCTTCGATTTAAGATCTCAAGTCACTGAGATCGATTTCCCGAGAGGATTGTGATTGGTTCTCGTCATTGAAAGGCCCTGCGATGAGGGTTTCGCCAAAGGGTTGCATTCCACTCGATCGCCTCCTGTTTCCTCAACTTCACTGATCAGAGCTGTCAGAGAATTCAGAAGGGTTTTCTGAAGATCTTTAGGAGTTTTTGAACCACAAGCATCAACCGATTCATCAATCAAGAGGAGTTCGGATGAAATGTTCAGCTACGAATTGAACCAGCGCAAATCTTCTGCGAGGAACTCGGATCCGGCTGATTTGGCGAGCTAGAGGGTTTCTAGCTAGATCTTGAGTGACAGCAGGATAGTTCTTGGATAGAAGCATTAAATCTGTTGTTTAGTTTTCGCATATTTCGTTTCTGATACTTAACTCTGCATTCCTATTCCTCTGTATCAGTTTTTGATCGGTCCCTTGACCGAACCAGATAGTTTCTGATGGTCCCTTGAACAATCAGTCTTGCCTCTGATCGATCTATCGACCGATCAGGCAGGTTATAGCTTCAGTCTATCTAGTTCATAACAACTTTGTGTCAACTTTCGGGAATTCTGCAATTAGTTACAATTTCTAGTGCTATTTCTCAGTTTGCCTAGTTTCCATCCTTCTGAATATTAGCTGCGAATTACCTACGTTCAATTTAGTCCTTGAAATTCACTTAAGTTTGCTTAGTTTCAATTAGGGACAAGTTAGTTCTCCCAATTTACTAGTTTCATTCCTGCTTAGCTCAGTCTATTTTGTTGCAATTGTTATTCCATTTATATTCAAAAACAAACCCCCATTTCCATTTGAAAACCCAAAACATTTGACGACAAATAACTTTCAAGCTCGAATTAAACATTCACAACTAGTCCTTGGAAAAATACGACTTGAGGCCCCTATTCTACATTTACTTTTGTTAGCCAAGGGTTTTCAGTTTTTAAATATCTAAATTTGAGGCTCATCGTGACACCTGTTGTGGGCCACCACCAAATTTTTTGCGCCGTTGTCGGGGAAAACTAGTTAAGTTTGTTTGATATTAGCTTGTGATGCTTATTTCCATATTTTGTGATCTATTTTACTTGTTTCATTTTTTCTATATACATTTGCTACGATTTGTGTTTTTTGTATGACCAGAACTGCAGGTGGTAATCTTGAGGAATTCGATCCTGAAATTGAGAGGACTTTTAGAGCAAAAAGAAACCAAAGCAGAGTTTCAGAGTCTATTGAGATTATTCCTATTCAGTCCAATTCTTCTCATTCAGGAAATCCTATGGCAGACCACCAGAAAACCATGAAAGAACTTGCAGCATCTGATGATGCTTTCCAGTATTCATGCATTGTTTATCCAGAGCTTACTAGTGACTTTGAGTTGAGATCAGGACTTATCCATTTATTGCCTAAATTTCAAGGTCAATCTGGAGAAGATCCAAACAGACACTTGCATGAATTTCACGTAGTCTGCTCCACCATGAAGCCTCAGGGGATTTCTGAAGAGGATATCAAGCTGAGGGCATTTTCATTTTCCCTGACTGGAGCAGCTAAGGATTGGTTCTATTATCTGCCCACCGGACATGTATCTAGTTGGATTTCCATGAAGAAGGCATTCTTAGAGAAGTACTTCCCTGCCTCCAGAACAGCAATCATCAGAAAGAGTATTTGTGGCATTCAGCAAGTAGTGGGAGAGACTCTATATGATTATTGGGAGAGATTTAACAAGTTTTGCTCAAGTTGCCAACAGCACCAGATCAGTGAGCAGCTCCTTATCCAGTACTTCTATGAGGGTCTACTCCAGATGGATAGGATTATGATTAATGCTGCAGCTGGAGGAGCCTTAGTGAATAAAACACCAGACCAGGCTAGAGAGTTAATTTCAAACATGACAGAAAATTCACAACAATTTGGGAGTAGAGCTCTTTCCACCAAAGAGTAAATGAGGTTCAGATGGTTTCTAATGAACAAAAGGAGATCAAGAATTCTTTAATGGAGCTTACCTCATTAGTGAAGCAAATGGCATTAAACAATATGAGCCAAAGTCCCAATTTTTCAGTACCTCCGCCTTCAAAACAAGTGATGAGGTTGTGTAGTATTTGCTCAAGCCAAGAACACAACTCGGATTTATGTCCTAATCTTCAACAAGATGAAACACTAGCAGCGTTGACTAGAGGACAATTTCAAGCCAAGAACAATCCATATTCATCTACATATAATCCGGGTTGGAGAGAGCATCCAAATTTAAAGTATGGCAATTCTTTTTATCAACAAAACCCATCACAACAGCCATTTCAACAGCCTCAACTGAATTTCCAAAATTCTCAGCAAGGGCATCCACAATTTCAGAGTTTCCAGCAGCAATTTCAGCAACCAATCCATCCATTTCAGCCTCAATTCTAGCCAGTTCAGCAAGGGCAACAAGGGTTTCAACCATTCCAGACCTTCCAACATCAAAATCAGCAAGGTTTCCAACCCTCACAGTCATACAATCAAAATTTCCAGCCCTTAAGTCAACAATTCCAGCCTCCACAATTTCAGCCCTCACCACAATAATTTCCACCTCAAAATCAGAATTTCCAGAGCTACAATTCTCAGCAAGTTCAGCCAAGTTTCCAGCCCAATTACCAACAATTTCAGCAGCCAATTCAACCCTTTAATCAGCCCCAACAACCCTATTTTCAGAGTTCACAACAAGGTAGCAATTTTCAGCAACCTCAATCTTCATTTCAAGTCCAATCGAAGACCCATGCTAACCAAGGAGGCTATGGAGGTTCTAGTGGGGTGAATGCTCAACAACAAAGGCTAAAGGAGATGTTACAACAACTCTTGCAACAACAAGGCCAACAAAAAAATGATTCTACCTTACAAAACATCGAGAGACATATTAGAAAATTGGCTAGTGGGATGAACCAAATGTAAGCCCAGGGATCAAGTCAATTACCTTCTCAAGCTACTCCCAATCCCAAGGGAAATGTTAGTGCCATCACTTTGAGGAGTGGGAAGGTTGCTTCAAGTTCAAATGCTCCAAGGGTTGAATTTTCTAAAAACCGGATAGCACCTATTTTTCCAGCTCAAAACAACCCTGAAAGGACTTCAAAATCAGTTGGTTTCAATCCTAGTTCAAGCCTAACTCCTCCCTTAATTGATCCTGTGATTTTGGTGAAAAATGAGGGAGAAATCAGTGAGGGAAGTGAACCTACAGCAGCTACTTCATTTGGAATTCCAGCTCAAGTTTCAACTCCACAAGTTTCGGCTCAAGAAGAGGAATCAAGGGTTCCTTTGCCCTTCCCACAGTGCAAGACTCAAGCCAAGAAGCAAGTGGAGGAGGAGAGAGCCAAGGAGTATAATGAGCTTGTGAAGTTATTTAGTAAGGTGGAGATTAATGTACCCTTGTTGACCATGATTAAATAAATTACCAAATATGCAAAATTTCTCAAAGATTTGTGTGTTCACAAGAAGAAACTGAAGGAGAATGAGTTGGTCAGCTTAGGGAAGAATGTCTCAGCACTTATTCATTCCATCCCTCAGAAATGTGAAGATCTAGGGGTGTTTACTGTGTCTTATGAGATTGGGAGGACTCTCTTCCAAGATGTCATGTTAGACTTGGGAGCTTCTATTAATGTGATGCTCAGATCAGTTTTCCAGATGCTTGGTATTGGTCCTCTGCAGCCTACAGGAGTGATGATTCAGTTAGCAGACAGGAGTCAGACCCATCCAGCTGGTGTTATTGAAGATGTGTTAGTAAAGATGAAGGAGCTGATTTTTCCTGCAGATTTCTACATTTTGGACATGGAGGGGGACTACGTAGCACATAGATCTCCACTCATTCTTGGGAGGTCATTTTTGAAGACTGCAAGGACAAAGATCGATGTTTATGCAGGCACACTTTCCATGGAAATAGGAGACACAGTAGTCCAGTTCAGTATTTTCGATGCTATGAAGCACCCTAAAGAGGATCACTCTATTATGAGCATTGATATTCTAGATGGATTGGTTGATGCAGATTCAGTTGTTGAGGGAGCTCCACTTGTTATTTCTGGAGAATTTATCAATTCAGAGGAGGCTGAGGAGACATTTGCTATTGAGGAGGATGACTTGGAGGTTGTTTCAGATTTACTTTCAGCTGGAGAGGATTTTATAGGTGTAGGGGATTGCACAAAGCCCCAAGGATCACCTACTTTTATTGATATTTCAGAGGATTCAGAGTACAGGTGTGAGAGTGTAGGGGAGTGTGTTGGGACCGGGTGCATGTTGACATGGTTGCGGGTTCGTAATTTTAAAATTAATTACTTGCAGCGGAAGGTTTAGCATAAATAATTTCTCAAATTATTTAACCACACATCTAAGCATGCAACTTTATCTTGTGTAGACATGATCATATATTTAAAATTTTGCAGAAACGTAAACTAATTTACTTGTTACCTCGCGTAACTCGAAGGAAGGGACGAGATCCAACCGTAAGCGTCCCTTGGAAGCTCCGCCTCTATTCGCGTCCACGTCGAGTATCTTCGGGATGACTTCGCAAAGCCACGAGTTTCGTGTTCTCAAAAACTACTAGATTCTCCGAGAACGCGACAAGAAAAACCAAGAGAGAAGTAATCACATCGGAAAAACTCACCACCAAGGTTGGCCGGAATCACAATTTCGGTGAGAAGGAGGAAGATGACTTGCGCCCAATCCCAAGGTGATGATGGACGGAGAGGAAGATCGTCCCAACGAAAGAACTTCGTCGCCTTGGTGCTTCTCCTTGTGCTCACGGCAAGAAGAAGGGAGGAGAGGGTTATGGCCGGCCAAGAGGAAGAAGGGAGGAGAGGGAGAGAGCCCAAGCAAGAATACCTTGATTGATTTCCAAGCCTTGCCTTGGGTCCTTTATATAGTGGTCTCTCAACCGCCAAGTCTCCTTTTTCTTATGGAATAAATTTTCATAAGAAATTTATCATATAAATTTTCTATGACTTATTCCATCATGGCAAGTTTTATCATATTTTAATTTATGATAAAAATCAACCAAGTCTCTTTTTTCTTGTGGAAAGAAATTTCTTATCATGGTAAATCAATCCATGATTGATTTTATAAAATAAAATAAACCAATCCATGATTCATTTTAATTTCCATGAAAAATAAATTTCTTTATATAAATTTCTTTATATAAATTTCTTTATCATGGTAAATCAATCCATGATTGATTTTATAAAATAAAATAAACCAATCCATGGTTCATTTTAATTTCCATGAAAAATAAACCAAACCATGGTTTATTATATAAAAAATTTATATCATCCATAATTTTATAAAACAAACCACACTTGGTTTATTTTATAAATTGAACCGAAACTTGGTTCTCTCCCTTTGTTGTGGCCGGCCAAGCAAAGAGGGTGGGGACCCTCTTTCGCCGGCCTATCCAAGCCATGCCCCAATGAATTAAACTCATTCAATTCATCTATTAAGTCATAAAAAGACTTAGCCATTTTACGCTTCCGATGCGTCTCTGAAAAATTCAGATTCGACTTATCGTTTGGCTCAACCAAACCTAATCTCTCTTGATTGGAAAATCCAATTTTCAACTCGTTTTAAATCCCTCGGATTACTCGTAGTGCGTGTGACTAAATAGGCTTTCGATTTATGTTGGCCGTCTATAATTAACCAATTATAGAACAATCATGAGTGGCACCTAGTAGTATATCATGATCCCCAATTAATCGAAAGATCAACGGTTGACCTCAGAAACTATTCTGAAACCCTTCAGCAACTATAATGAATCGTGCCCCATTCCCTTCACCATCTTATACACACTTGGTTCAGGACATGGTCTATGTGTGTCAGTCCCCACTAGGCTGACTACGTCACACCTAGCCCAAGTAACGTTTTCTCGTCCTACGGATTCTAATTACTCTCATGTATATAAGAGATTCATACTCTGAACATGTCATGCTCTGGCCAGAGGCTTCGAGTAACAATCCAACGATAGGCCTTGGGTATACATCTCCTCGCAAGGAGTGGTGAATCCTTTATAGGCTGTTCAAACATCTTCGGGCACTTCGGCTTACACCCAATCATCCTGGGTCCACACCTCCTTGGAGATGCTTGCTTAAGATGTCAAAGTATAAGTCTCCATGACCAAGATGACTTGAACACCGTAAGTCAAAGGAACATCGCACTTAAGCTGCAATAAGAACTTCATTGACATATCTATATGTAGACTACCATATGAAGTTTTACAGCCAGTCACTCCAATGAACTAGTTCCCTTAACTAGCATTCATGTTTATCTCCGGATATCCCAATGCCACCAGCCAGTGCGAATCAGCTGATTAGAGAATAACCCATGCTAGTCTCAACAGAATTGATAGTGTCCGTATTTATCAATTCATCGACTAGGGACAATTTCAATACTTCACAATTGCACATGTAGAGATAATCACTAGTTGTGAATTCATCACAAATTCTCTCATACTGTGAATTGTATTGCAGACATTCAGTAAATGAGTTTTAGATCTCAATCAAATACATAAACATGTATACTCAAATAGTGAATATTCATTTATTAAAATAAATGATTACAATCATAAGGCGATTGCCTTAGGACACTTTTCTCATATCACTAACAAATTGCACTGAGCCCCCGGGATCACCCATACCTACTTAGCAGGCACAGATTGAGCTAAAGCCATTACTAGATCTTTTGAAATATGCTTATCTAGGATTTGAGCAGAATTTTCCTGTCATCAACGCCCAGAACTTGGATTCAGAGCAAGAAGAAAAATTATTGCAAGTTCTGAGGCAGCACAAGAAAGTCATTGGGTGGACTTTAGCTGATATACCTGGTATTAGCCTAGCTATTTGCATGCACAGGATATTTTTGGAAGAGAATGTCAAGCCAGTTAGGCAGCCACAAAGAAGACTAAATCCACTGATTTTGGATGTGGTAAAGAAAGAGGTAACTCGACTCTTGCAGGTAGGTATCATATACCCTATTTCTGACAGCCAGTGGGTTAGTCCCATCCATGTGGTGCCTAAAAAATCAGGAGTTATAGTGGTGGAAAATGAAAGCAATGAGTTAGTACCCACTAGAGTTAAAAATTCATGAAGAGTTTGTATTAACTACAGGAAGCTAAACCAAGTCACGAGGAAAGACCACTTTCCCTTGCCTTGTATTGATCAGATGCTTGAGAGGTTGGCAAGGAAGTCTCATTACTGCTTTTTGGATGGGTACTCAGGATATTTCCAAATTTGTATAGACCCAGAGGATCAGGAGAAGACCACCTTCACTTGTCCTTTTGGGACATTTGCTTACAGACGGATGTCATTCGGACTCAGCAATGCTCCAGGAACTTTTCAACAGTGCATGGTAAGTATTTTTGGTGAGTTGTTAGAACACTGTATGGAGATTTTCATGGATGACTTTTCTGTATTTGGCACATCATTTGATGCTTGTTTAGATAATTTGTCTAGGGTTCTCCATAGATGCATTGAGACTAATCTTGTTCTTAATTTTGAAAAATGTCATTTTATGGTAGAACATGGTATTGTAATAGGTCATATAGTCTCTAGGAAAGGCATTGAGGTAGATCCTGCTAAAATTAGTGTTATATATTCTTTATCTTACCCCGTATGCGTACGAGATGTTCGAGCTTTTCTTGGCCATGCAGGATTCTACTGTAGATTTATTAGAGACTTCAGTGAGATTGCTCGGCCCTTGACTAGATTGTTGCAAAAAGATGTGAAATTTTATTTTGATGAAAAATGCAAAGCAACTTTTCAGAGATTAAGGGAGGCTCTTACCTCAGCTCCTATCATTAGACCCCCTGATTGGAATTTACCTTTTGAACTAATGTGTGATGCATCTAATTTTGTTGTAGGGGTTGTTCTTGCACAAAGGGTGGATGGAGCACCTCACGTTATCTGCTATGCTTCTAAGACCCTAGATGCTGCACAAGCCAACTACACCACTACCGAAAAAGATCTTCTTGCTATTATTTTTGCTTTAGACCGATTTAGATCTTATTTGTTGTGCTCACATGTTATTATTTTTTCTGATCATGCAGCTTTGAAGTACCTTTTGAAGAAGCCAGATGTTAAGCCCAGATTAATCAGATGGATGCTTCTACTCCAAGAGTTCGACTTAGAAATCCGAGATAGGAGTGGCAAAGAAAATTTAGTTGCAGACCATTTGAGCATAATTGAGGGAGATGGACCCCCTACCACTATTGATGATGACTTTAGAGATGAGCACCTTCTTGTGATACATGGTGAGTCGCCTTAATATGCAGATCTTGTTAACTTTTTAGTAGCTCACGTTTTTCCTACATAATTTTCTAAGGCTCAAAATGATAAACTCAAAAGTGATGCTAAATTCTATGTGGGATGATCCTTATTTGTGGAAGTTTTGTAATGATAAAATAATTAGAAGATGCATACCTGACCATGAGTTTTATTCAGTCCTTACATTTTGTCATTCATCAACCTGTGGGGGACATTTTGGACCACAGAGGACAGTGATGACCCTCAGAATAGGTGTCACGAAATGTGGGTCTCAAATTTAAATATTTATAAATGCTGGAAACCCTTTTTGCAATCAAAGTATGAAAACGTAGTAAAGGGGCCACAGGTCGTATTTTTCCTAGGAACTAGTTGATGTTGTGTAGTTCGAGCTTGTATTTATGTGTCGTTGATATTTTTGGGGTTTTGAATGTGAATTGGATTTGGTTTCAAATAGAAATGGAAATGCAATGAAAATAGAGGAACTTAGCTAATAAGCCAAACAAAATGATGGTAATAAACAACTCAACCAATGGAAAACCCAATGCAACCAAGGCAACTCAATCGAAGTTGAAAGGGAACACAATAGATATTAAATGCAATCTAGATGCTAAACAAATGAATAAGCGCAGTGATGGCAGATTTTGGAAACAAACAAGCTTAACACAACAGTAGCATACGAAATTCAGAATTTAAACAAACTACAACTCAACTCTGCTACAAGTTTTGAAAGCCAACAAATGCTAACAAAATTCAGAAATGGCCGAATGTAACACTATCTGAGTTCTAGCACCATAGCACCCTAAGACCAGCATATAATTTGATACCAATCAATGCCTGAACTACCTCTTGATACAAAGTTGCAAAATTTCAGCACTTGGCATGCAAAAGAGCATCAAGATCTGATGTGCTGCAAATTTGATCCCAATTGCAGAAATTGCAACTGAAAGATTACGAATTCTAGCTGATCACTACAACTTGGTAGACAAATCCATTCAAGAAGTGCAATGCAAAGATGAGTGAAAGAAATCAGAAATAGAAGCAGAATTTCAGAAATGCAGATGCAGTAAACTGAATTGAGTGCAGTAATGTAGAAGTGAGATACGAAATTTCAGAACTGAATTGAATCCTAAACCAAACAAGCAACGGAAATCGATTGCTCTAAGCTAATGCTCACATAAGATTCATCAGAGCTAAATCCACTTGATACGAAGTCAGAAATTAAGACTGGAACATTGAAAACAACACATGAAACTGAACTGCTAACCAAGAACCCTTGATACTCAAGCTGAACATTTGATATGTAGTAATTGAAGTGTGGAACAAGCAGAAATGAAGTGTAACTAATCACTAACAAGTATTCTAACTAATGCTATTGCGAGATTGAGACTAATTGAAGCAGGACAGATCCGAAAGTGAAACTTAACTAAGCTGAAATTGCAAAACAAGGTAAAAAAAAACTGATACGCAGCTGATACGCAAGAACAAAAATAAGAAATCAACTGAAATTGAAACCAAATGTTCACTAACAATTCCCTAACTACTTAACTTAAAGATTGAACCCTAATTTGAGCTAGAACAATTCAGTAAACGATGTTAACTAATCTGATACAAAGACAGAAACGAAACAAAGTGCAGAAATAAAATTTACTGCTAAAACAACTGAAATTAGCTAAAGAACTAAGCCTCAATCCTCCCTGAGCTCAAAATCTCCTCGTTCTCATGCAAAGGCTGGCCTCGAACCCCTAAGCTCAGCAAATCAGTGGAAAACAGCTTAGATTGATGAACTCTGCTCAAACTGCATCAGCTGGGAGAATTCCAATCCGAACTCTTCGATCTTAGCTTAATGAGTTGCGATGATGATTTGGAGAAGATCTGAGCTCACCTGAGGACCCCTACAAGTGGCTCAGATCTTCGGAAATGGATCGTGGAGGAGAATCGAGTGATCGGACCACAAAGCTGTCGAAACCCTCAAATACCTCTGTCCGGATGAAAATTGAGCTGAATTCTCCACCGAAGCTATCTCCAATGATCCAGATAATGATCCTTGGTCGAGATTGAGGGGGCCACGCCTTCAAAACTCAAGAACATGCAAGCAAAATGAAGAGAAAACGAAGAAGAACAGTGTTGCAGCGAAGACGCGACAACGAAGGAAGCTGCGGAAATTTGATTAAGTACTTGGCATTGGACGGCTCAGATCAATTTGAGAAAATCCAATGGCTGATCTTGCTATGATTTAATCCAAACTTTGATGATGATGATCAGGGGTCAGGATCTACCTCGTGGTAGCTCGGATCCTCCAGATGTGTAACGGATGGTCCAGATCAACCTAATCTTTGAATGGATGATCTAGAACCCTCTGAGCTTGATCCAACGGTTGAATGAGCTCTGATTGGGATGAAACCTTCAGATCTTGATCAGAGTGCTTGATCAGCCCTAACCCTAGCTAGGATTGTTTCAGATGGTTCCGGATGGCTCAGATCTAGCCGCTTTTGAGTCAGACGGCCTAGATAAATCCGAAGCTTGATAACTCGATCTGGGTCCTCTTCCGACTCAAGTTTGACCCAGTATGCCCTAGGTCCATGATCGTTCATGCCTACAAAAATAGATCAAAAATTTAGTGACCAAATAATCCAAATATATACAAATTTATAATTAAGTCCAAAATAGCAATAATTTCTAGAACCTAGGGTAAATTCACAATTAAGCAAGAAAAATATGGGTCAAACATGGATTTTAACAACTAAAATAATCAACAAAATGGTACTTATCAACTCCCTCACACTTAAGCTTGAGTGTCTCACGAAACCACTAAGTATGTATCCCTTAGATTTTCTTAAACATAATTAGAAGCAAATGAAAAGAAATTACCTAAGGTCGTCAATTCTCATAAATCTAAGCTCTATGGATTAGTATCTTGTCCTTAAATCAACAACTTAGCCTTTTTATCCTTCATGAGTCATTGAGATGAATTTAACTCACTAGCCTTTCCAAGGAATTTTTGGTGGCTCTCTCCTTAAGTTCTAAGTTGATGATGGAAGTGGAGCTCACTCAAACACATATGCTTCTTGCACTACCATAGGCTTGCTTGTTATCTAATCTCCACCATTATTCATGATTAGGATCAACATCTATAAAAACAAGTGAAAATATGGAAAATGGTAGGAAATGGAGTAAAAGCCAAGAAAATGGAAAATGGATGGAGTGGGAGACTTGGTTGCACAAGAATGTTTCCAATGTACTTTGCTTCTCTTTACAGTCCTCTCGTGATATCAAAATTGTGGTGAAGTCAAACTTGAATAATTCCTTTGATTTAGATGAAGAAAACCCTATTGATTTCAATGTGCCAACTTCCACCTTGGGTGCCAACTTTGTTTCTTTCTTCTCTTTTCTTATTTTTTATTTCTTCTATTATCCTCTAGCAAGGTCAGAAATGAAATGGAATAAAGCTAATAAAGCTTTTGATTCAGATGAGAGAAACTTCAATGATCTCATGGAGCCAAATTTCAACTTTTGTGCCAACTTGTTTCTCTCTTTTTTTTCTGTTTCATTTTTTTCTGCTGATTCCTATTTGTGTTGGCAGCTAAGTCTTGTTTATTTGGACAGCTCCACAGCATTACTTGTAGACCTTACAATTCTCTGATGGTTTGCAGCAATTAGCATCAACTTAACTGTATTTTTCTGTTTTGATCCCAAGCTATTTCCGGATTCTAGCTTCATTGAAATTTCATTTCTTTCTCTGTTTCGATCTGAAATTCAATCTTGTTCTGATTAGTTGTGATGCACTCAACACCTTTGATGCATTTACAAACTTTATGCCTTGATTCATAGCATTGGAAAATCTAATTTCAGCTTCAACTTGGCACAAACTGCCTCACTAGCATTCCTTGATGTTTATGTTCTGATTCATTCCTTTTCTTCCACTTGAAATCTTCTCCCCACGAGGTTGAATTCAGCTAAAAACCATTCTACCAGTTCTATTGAAAACCAGCAAGACACTGCTGGTTTAGGAAGCTTGAATTTAGCTTGAAGTTGGTACAAAACTGCCTTGTTTGATATTGTAAACAATTTCTGCCCAGATTTTTGAATTTGTACTTGGCACAAATTTTTCCTGTTGTTTTAAGATCTGTCCAGCTCCACAAACCATTTAGCAAGATGTGTTTGATTTCTAAGCAAGGAGCAGCTGCAAGTCCAAAGCATTCCGACCAAAACATGCTATCCAAAAAGTTTATTCCTTCAATGGCACAGATTTGTTGTTTGTTTTTTTTTTTTTTTGCTCTCTTTTTTTTTTCTTTTCTTTCAGCCGAATTCACCTTGGCACAACCTTGCTTAGATCTTCAATTTATTGCTTGACTTTTTCCGAAATTTGGCTTCAATTGGATGTTTGTGTGCCAACTTAGACTTAAATTCTTCTTCTTCAACCGAATTGAGCTTGGCATATGTAAAAAAAAAAAAATTTAAATGCCTCTTTGATATCTAATCTTTCTAAAACAATAGTCACTCCCCCACACTTAAATCTTTGTCCGTCTCGGGCAAAGTAGCATTAAGACAATATCCCAAGCAAACAAATCCATAGAAAAATGGGGTTAAGAGAAGGAATAAGGAAAGACAAATAGAATAGACATGATTAGTGCCAAAAATTGATATGGAAAGGTAAACAAGTTGATTAGTCCCTATAGATGTGATCCAATCATTGAAATATGGGTTTGAAAAAACCTAAGCAAGTTCTAGAGTACAATAACATATGTGTGTCACAAATTTAAGGCTAACTCTCACTAGGCAAAAATAATTCATCTCAAATCCCCAATTAAGAATCTAAAGAAAAGTAGTACTCAAGCATCCAAGATTTCATCCATGAGCTCAAACCCTAAGTTTTAACAACCAAATTTAATTTATTTTCAAAAGACTCTAAAATGACATGAAGATAACCTAGAGGGATACATTTATTCCTAATCATGCAAGAAAAAGTGACCAAAAGAAATAACATGATATTTACAATGTTTATTTATTCATTCTATTATACTCACGCATTTATTAGCAAGCACTCTATTTGAAAGTGAGAAATGCAATAAAAGAAAATGCAAGAAAGAGCAAACTCCCCTTTATTTCTGGCGGTCGGAGTCTATCAAGAAACAACCTCCATCGTGGTAGTGGAGGAGTAGGGGTAGCTGAGAGAGTTAGGACTCCCCCACACTTGGACTTTATAGCAAACTGTTCAGGTGGCCGAAGGTTATTTAGATACAAGACCCATGTAAGAGGTGGAGTGCTTCGAATCAAAGTAAAATCATCTCCTCTCTCTTTATTCATTTTGGAACACCTTCCAGGAGGTTTGAGTCTGTTCAGATGAAGCACCCACTCCAGAAGTCTTCTAGACCCTGCAAAACCATGTAATACCTCTCTGAAGCGTGCAGGGTAAGAAAGAAATAAAATAATATCAGTCTTTGTATAAAATGCATCCAAAAATGCATCACATCCAATAAAGTCAATTTTTGACACCTCAAAGAATTTTCCACAATTATTTTTCACAAAAGATGTATCAAGCAGTGCATTGCAACCTATGAAATCAATTTGAGGTACCTCCATAATTTTTTCACACTCAACCTCAACATAAGATATAGCAATAGATTCATCACAATAAACGACATGAATTTCAGGCAGTTCTAAAAATTTCTTACAATCCATATTCACAAAAGATGTATCAGACAATGTATCACAACCAATGAAATCAAATTTAGGTGTCTCCATAATTTTTTCACATTCAAATTCAGCATAATATATAACAAGAGATTCATCACAATAAACAACATCAATTTCAGGCACCTCCAAAAAATTTTCACAATGAGTTTCTACATAAGGTATATCAATAAATGTGTCACAATGAATAAAATCAAGCCTGGGTGCCTCTATGACTTTTTCATCATTATTTTTCACAAAAAATGTATCAAGACATGCTTCACATGCAATTTTAGACACCTCTCTGAAACTTTCTAAAAGAAAAGGAGAAATACTTACCTGATCGTGCTCAAGTTCTGGTGGACACTCAGCTAGAATAGGTGATCCTTGGGTCCTTGCTCTCATCATGCAAGTCCCTACACTTTCTTGCTTGTCCTCTGAATTTCCTAATGTTGGTGGTCCCTGGGGCTCTGTGCAATACCCTACACCTGTAGAATCATCTCCTGTGCATGCTTCTTCAGTAATATCTGTAGCAATCATATTAGAAAGATTAGGACTATCAATAGCAATATCACAAAATAAAAGATAAGAAGAGTCCTGTAAAGTTTCAGTTTCAAATTCAAGGCTGTCACATGCTTTTCCATCCATCTCCTCTAATGCCTTCACAACTGATGCATCCTCAGCCTTCTCTGGAATCAAATCTCCTCCCACTATGTCAAATGCAACCTCATTAGCAATTAACTGTGCCTCAACAGTCTCATCTGTGGTGCCCACGCTCATGATTGAGTGATCTCCCCTAGGGTCCTTCATAACATCGAAAATGTTAAACTGGACTACTGTGTCTCCCACCTCCATCGAAAGTGTGCCAGCATAAACATCAATCTTTGTTCTGGCAGTCTTCAGAAAAGGCCTTCCAAGGATAAGTGGGGATCTATGTGCAAGATACTCTCCTTCCATGTCTAGAATGTAGAAGTCTGCAGGGAAAATCAACTCTTTCACTTTAACCAAAACATATTCAATAACTCTTACCGGGCGAGTCTGGCTTCTATCTGCTAGCTGTATCACAACTCCAGTGGGCTGTAGTGGGCCAATGCCAAGCATCTGGAAGACCGTCCTGGGCATGACATTAATGGAAGCTCCTAAATCCAGCATGGCATCATGTAGCGTGGTGCTCCCTATCTCACAAGATACAGTAAACATGCTAGGGTCTTCACACACTACAAGAAAAAATAGCTTTCCTGACACTTTCTTAATGGCATTTATTGAAATGTGTCATTGATTTATATATATCATGACATTGATTAAAAATAAATAAAATAAATAAAATAAACATCTGATTAAGTGTATTGTTATGACATTTATAATGGATGTCATTAAAAATTTACATTAACTCTTTTTTTTTCATATCTCCCTCCAAAAATTTCACTTGCTCGCTGCCCAAACTCATACCTAATTAAAAAAAAAGTGATCCCTAATTTTTCACGCTCACGCCCTTTCCTCACGGCTCTCCCCCACCGACAACCAGCGCCTCGCGACTCTCCCCACACCTTGGCGTCGTCTACCTCGGCGTTTGCCCCGTCGGCCACCAGCACCAGCCACCAACGTCGTCTGCTCCGCCGGCTACTAGTGTCGTCTGCTCCGTCGTTTGCCTCGTCGAGATCCAAACCCTAGGTTGCAAGTTTCTATGTGCTCTATTTCGTTTGAAGATTTATAAGTGATTTTTGGTTGATTTCTGTGATTTCTTGTTGTTCTTTTGAAGATTGAGTGATTTCTATGCACAACCATCTTGTTCAATAGATCTTTGATTTTGTTTTTGGTTGAACGAAGTTCAGTGAGAATTTATACTTCGATAGATCTTTGAGTGATTTCTTTTTGTTTTTGGTTGAACGAAACCAGCACCAACCATCTTGAGTGATTTTTGTTTTTGAAGATTGAGTGATTTCTATGTACAACCATCTGGATTTGTTGGAAATGTACATTATTATCCTTCCATAATTTCCTGGGACAATTAGATGTAAAAAGACAATCTCTTCAACTCTTGCATCATTTGTTGCATCTCCTTCAAGCTAGGTCCCAAGACCAATTACTTGAACTTGATGCCTTATCCAATTCCGGTTAACCTTCAATACTAGCCTAAAGACTGCTAAACCAGAGCAGATACTAATAAGATTTCCATCCTCTACAATCCTGCTATGCATTGTTATTGAATTTTACTAACATCTGAGACATTGGCAACCTGTAAAGAGTTTTCAAAGGAAAACATTGAATGACATCACACTTTCACATGTTGTTCCATACTTCTGTGCTATATTAAGTATCATCTCAATCACCATTTGTCTGAATTGGGTTATCTTCATAGATATGTTTTTCAATCCACTTAACAATTTCTTCACTAAAACCTCAAGTCTTAATCACACATTTCCAGTAATAGCATATGAATACATTGATGCGTTTATTAACCACAGTTTATCAAGAATTTAAATTAGCTTTTGTTTTAAAAAAATCTGTCTTGTTCCTTTGATTTTTGTCTTCAATTACTCAAACATTTTAGCGATAGCTTAATATTTTTAATCTAGTTTTGGGTGTTGAAGATATTGGTCATACTCCATTGTTTTTGTTACCATTGTTCTAATCCTTTGTGTGTCTTTCCCATTCCTCTGCTAATATTTCTATAGTTTGTGAATGCACTATCTGCTAATATTCCCATTCCATTGTTTATGTGTTTCTTCTTCTTTTTGAAACTTCTTCAAATGATCTATGTGAAATAACTGGTTATTGGGATTTGGGAAAGATTGAATTAACCTTTGTTAATATCCCATCAAACTCAGATGCTCTGTATATTGGCGGATCTTAGCAACCGTAGTTCCAATGACCATAATCGTAACATAGAGATACAACATTCTCTTACATCGAATGTTAGGAAATTTGAAGTTGCCTCCTTTATCAATAAGCTCCATCTATCCCTTCACCCATTGTACTTGATGTTTCTGTTTCTTTAATTTATCTTGCTAGTAAAGTGTTTGCGTTATTGTTTTTCTCTGATCTCGGCTTATTAGTGACACCTCCTGATCAATTTTTTAACAAGTTAAACATCTATCTTAGAATCTATATTCAATCATGTCAGGAAAGTTGAAGATGAGCTTAGCGGTGAACTTGAATTACATATTCAAGGAGCTGAGAGACCTTCCATCTGGAATCTTATTGGCATGCAATTTATACTTCTTCCCTACACCCTTGGCAAGGTTTTTGAGTCTATTCAGAAAAGTGCTTAATCATAAATGTGAATTTTGTATCATACTGTTAATAAGCCTTGTCATGTCTTTCTTTCTTGTATATTTCTTAAAATATGATTACTATGAATATCTAAGAACTGTAACCTTTTCCTGTTGATTTGGCAAACATGTTGGTTTTGGAGATATCAGGTCAAAAAGCTGCCATACTCATGGAATGATGCTTGTTACTTGACACGAAAGTCTCTCAGAGTACCTTTTGAAGCATGGAGAAATATTGGTAACGTGTTAGTCTACTCCATTTTGAAATTCTAATTATCTGCCAAACTATAATCTTTTAATTCGAACCTAATTCTTTGCTTGTGAAAAAATCTAGATCTAGATTATATACATTTTTTATTATATATTTCTTTAATTTTATTTCATTTACATAAACTAATTAATATATGATTTTTTTTTTGTAGGTGACAAGAATATTGGATTTTGTTTAAGATGTGATGGTTGAAGATTAAAGATGTAGCAAAGTTTAGAAGTTAGGTTATGAATATCAATTATATTTGCAGCTAACAGTTGATAAAGAAGAGTTCTACTAGGTGCATGAGGTTAGATTTTTATTTTTGTTGATGAGTGTTGTCTTTTTTTTTTCCAAATTTTTATGTTTATCTTTTTCTGTTGAATCTAAACATGCTTATCTTGAAGAAGAACACTTCTTTTGTTTTGTTTTGTTTTGTTTAACTAGTATAATAAGATTATGACTTCATCTCTTTGAAGAAGGGTTCGATCTCATCCTCTGAGCTAGCTAGCTCGCTGTGCCCTTGACTTATATGTTTTTGTTCGAAGGAAATTAATTAAGTGTACATTATGATTCTGATGAAGAACATCAGATATATATATGTGCTGGCACAGCAATCACATTATCAAAATCTCTTGATACATGCAGCTTCAATATATTTCTATCTATTGATACATGCAGCTTCAATATACTCATAAAGGGTCTTAGTAGAGTAGGTGACATGGATACTGCATTAGAGCTTTTCAACCAGATGCAGAGCTTTGGCTACGTGCCAGATATCATTACCTATAACATTGTTATCAATGGACTCTGTCGAGCCGATCAAGTTAATAGTGGACACAAGATTTTGCGGAAAGTCCAATCGAATAGTGCATATGCACCAAATGTGGTCATATACACATCTGTCATTTCTGGTTATTGCAAAATCGGCAAGATGGAAGAGGCATATGAGGTTTTTGATGAGATGATCGGTGCTGGAATTAAACTCAGCAGGGTAACATACAATGTTCTTATCAATGGGTATGGTAAGATGGGTAATTTGCCATCTGCAATTTCATTGTATGAGAGAATGTTAGTTTGTGGTTGTCCTGATGTATTCATTCATGCCTAGCTTCTTTTTAATTGCCATAAACCATATATGTCATTCATTCATGCCTCCTGTTACAAGCCATAAACCATATATATCTGTTTAATTGCATTCATTCATGCCTAGCTTCTTTTTTCATGATCATGTGCATCTATCTGGCTTTGCTTGTAATAATATATATGAAGAAACTTAAATAGCGATATGAATAGATATCTTTCAGATTTGGCAAATCTGATGGACATCTTTCACTTATCAAGATCAATGAGTTTTTTTTAGAGAGCCAATATTAGTATTGTCGAGATTTGTTTGTTTTAATTTTATTTCATTTACACAAATTAATATATGATTTTTTTTGTAGGTGACAAGAATATTGGATTTTGTTCAAAATGTGATGGTTGAAGATTGAAGATGCAGCAAAGTTTGGAAATTTGGTTATGTTTTGCTTTAGAAGAGACTTAATTTTTTGCTAGTTCTTAAACTAAATACATTGGGTACATTTTTTATTGTGATTAGTTGATAGATATTTTTTGAGGTACCCAATTTGACAGTCTTGTATTGCAAAAAAATTGACAATTATTGATTAGCACTTTAATTTCAATTTAAAATTTTTATTTGTGTTTATGTTAATTAGTTATATGCGTAAATCGTAAATCATGAAAATATTGAAAATGGGTGAGATATTTATTAATATATGATTATTTTTGTCATAATACAACACCAAATCATGTAGATAAAAATATCATTGTAAAACTCATATGAAGACATTTCAAAATGTCATAATAAATAATTATTAATGATAATTTTAAATGTCTTTATAAATTAATATAGTAAACATTTATATGTGTCATTATAAATTACATAAGGAGACATTTTAAATTAACTTTATAAACTATCATTAGTGACATTTTTTATTATGACTATAAATAAAATTCAAGACACTTATAATTGTCTTGATAAATAATTTTAAAAGACATATAAATTTATCATCATTACTATAATAAAATAACATATATAACTGTCATTACAAATCTTATAGTGACACTATTTTTTGTCACTATAACAATTATTCATGCTATTAGTGTTGTCACTATTTTTATTTTATAGTGACATTAAGAATTGTCATAAGTGATAAGACTTTAGACGACATCACTATAGAGGACATTTTAACTTAATGTCACTATATCAAAAATGTCAGTATAAGTAATATATGATGACACTTGTTAATGTCATTAAAAGCATTTTTTCTTGTAGTGACATTTCTGAGGTATGGCATGGATGAGTGATGAAATATTTTTCCCAATTCTGACCAATTCATTTTCCTTAAGTTTCTTCTTGTGAACACAAAGATCCTTCAGAAATTTTGCATACTTAGGAACCTGTTTAATCATTGTCAGCAAGGGTACATTAATTTCTACTTTGCTAAAAAGTTTTACCAGCTCATTGTACTCTTTGGTTTTTTCCTCCTCCACTTGTCTTTTTGTTGGAGTTCTCCCCTATGGAAAAGGCAAGGGCACCCTAAATTCTTCCTCTTGAACCGAAGATGGAAGGGCTAATTTGTGAGCTGCTGCCCCACTTGGAATGGCTGCTGTAAAATCTGTTTCGGGACTGATTTGGGCTTCATTTTCCACTAAAATCACAGGGTTGCTTGATGGGGGAGTTGAGCACGGGCTAGGGGTGGAATCAACTGATTTTGAAATGATTTCGGGGCTGTTTTGGGTTGGAAATGAAGGTGCTGCCCTATTTTCAGAATTTTCAGCTCTTGGACCATTTTGAGATGAAGTAACCTTCCCACTCCTCAAATAAATAGCACTCACGTTTCCTTTCGGATTGGGAACAGCTTGGGAAGGTAGTTGGCTTGATCTTTGAGCCTTAATTTGATTCACATCACTAGCCAATTGTCCCATTTGCCTTTCGAGGTTTTGTAAAGCTCCAATGATATTATCCTGCTGTGATTGTTGGAATTGGGGATGATGGGACTTATTGGGGGGCTGACATGCTTGGAAACCTTGCTGAGAGTTGTATCCTTGAAAATTCTGAGTTTGAAATGGAAAATTCTGTGATGAGGGCTAATTTTGCATAGGCTGAAACCCTTGATTGTAAGACTGAAAATTCGGATTTTGGGGCTGTGAAGGCTGGAATGTTTGCTGGTTTTGAGGTTGGAAAGTTGAGAATGATTGAAATCCTTGCTGCCCTTGCTGGTATGGCTGGAATTGAGGCTGCGGTTGCTGAAATAGGGGCTGAGTTTGTTGAAATGTAGGCTGGATATTCAGATTTTGGGGCTGAAATTGCTGTGGCTGCTGGAATTGTTGATGTGATTGCTGGAAATTCTGTCGAGGCTGCTGCAATTGTGGTTGTTGAGGGTTTTGTTGGCAGAATGAGTTTCCATACCTCAGATTTGGATGATCCCTCCAACCGGAGTTATAAGTAGAGGAGTAAGGGTTGTTTCTTGCTTGAAATTGTCCCCTAACCAAAGCTGCGACCGTCTCATCTTGTTGGAGGGTGGGGCATGAATCTGAGTTGTGCTCTTGACTAGAGCAAATACTGCATATCCTCATCAATTGGTTAGATTGTGGCGGTGCCGAAATATTTAAACCTTGAACTGCATTATTAATAGATATTTGTTTCACCAATGATGTGATCTCTGCCAATGAATTCTTTATCTCTTTCTGATCATTAGAAACCACCTGAACTTCACTCACTCCCCTGGTGGTCAATGCTCTGCTTCCAAATTGTTGTGAGTTCTCAGCCATATTAGAAATAAGTTCCCTAACTTGATTTGGCATTTTGTTCACTAGGGCTCCTCCAGCTGCAGCATCTATCATAATCATGTCCATCTGCAGCAATCCCTCATAAAAATACTGAATCAGAAGCTGCTCGCTGATCTGGTGCTGTGGGCAACTTGAACATAATTTATTGAATCTTTCCCAGTAATCATAGAGTGTCTCACCCACCACTTGCTGAATGCCACAAATGCTTTTTCTAATTATTGCTATTCTGGAGGCTGGGAAATATTTTTCCAAAAATGCTTTCTTCATAGAGATCCAACTAGACACGTGCCAAGTGGGTAGATAGTAAAACCAATCTTTTGCTGCTCCTGTCAGTGTAAAGGGGAAAGCTCTCAGCTTGATATCTTCTTCAGAAATGCCCTGAGGCTTCATAGTAGAGCATACAACATGGAACTCGTGCAGGTGTCTATTTGGATCCTCTCCAGATAATCCTTGAAACTTGGGCAGCAAATTGATGAGTCCATATCTAAGCTCAAAATTTCCAGCTAGCTCCGGATAAGCAATGCTGGAATACTGAAATGTAGCATCTGGTGCTGGGAGTTCCTTCATAGTCTTCTGGTGGTTTGCCATGATACTGCCTGAGTGAGTGGGAATAATCTGAATAGGAGGAATATCTGAAGTCTCTAAAAGAATGCCCTGGTTCCTCCGTGCTCTGAAAGTCCTCTCAATCTCAGGGTCAAATTCTTCAAGATCACCACCTGTAGACCTGGTCATAAAACCAAAACAAATTGCAGTAAAAGTAAATAAAGAAATATGAAACAAATAATATCAGATCACCAGATATAGTAATAAGCACAAAAAAATAAATCAAGAAAGATATGAAATAAGCGCACAAGCAAAAATCAAACAAATCAACTAGTAGTTCCCCGGCAACGGCGCCAAAAATTTGATGACTCTCAGAATAGGTGTCACGAAATGTGGGTCTCAAATTTAAATATTTTTAAATGCTGGAAACCCTTTTTGCAATCAAAGTATGAAAATGTAGTAAAGGGGCCACAGGTCGTATTTTTCCTAGAGACTAGTTGATGTTGTGTGGTTCGAGCTTGTATTTATGTGTCGTTGATATTTTTGGGGTTTCGAATGTGAATTAGATTTGGTTTCAAATAGAAATGGAAATGCAATGAAAATAGAGGAACTTAGCTAATAAGCCAAACAAAATGATGGTAATAAACAACTCAACCAATGGAAAACCCAATGCAACCAAGGCAACTCAATCGAAGTTGAAAGGGAACACAATAGATATTAAATGCAATCCAGATGCTAAACAAATGAATAAGCACAGTGATGGTAGATTTTGGAAACAAACAAGCTTAACACAACAGTAGCATACGAAATTCAGAATTTAAACAAACTACAACTCAACTCTGCTACAAGTTTTAAAAGCCAACAAATGCTAACAAAATTCAGAAATGGCCGAATGTAACACTAGCTGAGTTCAAGCACCATAGCACCCTAAGACCAGCATATAATTGGATACCAATCAATGCCTGAACTGCCTCTTGATACAAAGTTGCAAAATTTCAGCACTTGGCACGCAAAAGAGCATCAAGATCTGATGTGCTGCAAATTTGATCCCAATTGCAGAAATTGCAACTGAAAGATTATGAATTCCAGCTGATCACTACAACTTGGTAGACAAATCCATTCAAGAAGTGCAATGCAAAGATGAGTGAAAGAAATCAGAAATAGAAGCAGAATTTCAGAAATGCAGATGCAGTAAACTGAATTGAGTGCAGTAATGTAGAAGTGAGATACGAAAATTCAGAACTGAATTGAATCCTAAACCAAACAAGCAACGGAAATCGATTGCTCTTAGCTAATGCTCGCATAAGATTCATCAGAGCTAAATCCCCTTGATACGAAGTCAGAAATTAAGACTGGAACATTGAAAACAACACATGAAACTGAACTGCTAACCAAGAACCCTTGATACTCAAGCTGAACATTTGATATGCAGTAATTGAAGTGTGGAACAAGCTGAAATGAAGTGTAACTAATCACTAACAAGTATTCTAACTAATGCTATTGCGAGATTGAGACTAATTGAAGCAGGACAGATCCGAAAGAGAAACTTAACTAAGCTGAAATTGTAAAACAGCGTAAAAAAACTGATACGCAGCTGATACGCAAGAACAAAAATAAGAAATCAATTGAAATTGAAACCAAATGTTCACTAACAATTCCCTAACTACTTAACTTAAAGATTGAACCCTAATTTTAGCTGGAACAATTCAGTAAACGAAGTTAACTAATCTGATACAAAGACAGAAATGAAACAAAGTGCAGTAACAGAATTTACAGCTAAAACAACTGAAATTAGCTAAAGAACTAAGCCTCAATCCTCCCTGAGCTCAAAATCTCCTCGTTCATCACGCAAAGGCTGGCCTCGAACCCCCAAGCTCAACAAATCAGTGGAAAACAGCTTAGATTGATAAACTCTGCTCAAACTGCATCAGCTGGGAGAATTCCAATCCGAACTCTTCGATCTCAGCTTAATGAGTTGCGATGATGATTTGGAGAAGATCTGAGCTCACCTGAGGACCCCTACAAGTGGCTCAGATCTTCGGAAATGGATCGTGGAGGAGAATCGAGTGATCGGACCACAAAGCTGTCGAAACCCTCAAACACCTCTGTCCGGATGAAAATTGAGCTGAATTCTCCACCGAAGCTATCTCCAATGATCCAGATGATGATCCTAGGTCGAGATTGAGGTGGTCACGCCTTCAAAACTCAAGAACTTGCAAGCAAAATGAAGAGAAAACGAAGAAGAACAGTGTTGCGGCGAAGACGCGACAACGAAAGAAGCTGCGGAAATTTGATTAAGTACTTGGCATTGGACGGCTCAGAACAATTTGAGAAAATCCAACGGCTGATCTTGCTCTGATTTAATCCAAACTTTGATGATGATGGACAGGGGTCAGGATCTGCCTCGTGGTAGCTCGGATCCTCCAGATGTGCAACGGATGGTCCAGATCAACCTAATCATTGAATGGATGATCTTGAACCCTCTGAGCTTGATCTTACGGTTGAATGAGCTCTGATTGGGATGAAACCTTCAGATCTTGATCAGAGTGGTTGATCAGCCCTAACCCTAGCTCGGATTGCTTCAGATAGTTTCGGATGGCTCAGATCTAGCCGCTTTTGAGTCGGACGACCCAGATTAATCCGAAGCTTGATAACTCGATCTGGGTCCTCTTCCGACTCAAGTTGTGATACAGCCCACTGGAGTTGTGATACAGCTAGCAGATAGAAGCCAGACTCGACCGGCAGGAGTTATTGAAGATGTTTTGGTTAAAGCGAAAGAGTTGATTTTCCCTGCAGACTTCTACATTCTAGACATGGAAGGAGAGTATCTTGCACATAGATCCCCACTTATCCTTGGAAGGTCTTTTCTGAAGACTGTCAGAACAAAGATTGATGTTTATGCTGGCACACTTTCGATGAAGGTGGGAGACACAGTAGTCTAGTTTAGCATTTTCGATGCAGGTGGGAACAAGTAAGTACTTAAGCATTTTCNGGACTAGGCAGCCAGACTGAGCTTATAGATGAGACCACTCAGGCTATCCAGACGATCCGCCAGAGGATTGAGACTGCCCAGAGTAGACAGAAAAGTTATGCTGACACACGCCGTAGGCCACTTGAATTCCAAGTTGGAGATTCAGTATTTCTCAAGGTCGCCCTATGAAGGGAGTGATGAGATTTGGCAAAAAGGGCAAGCTGAGTCCTCGCTACATAGGACCCTACAAGATTATAAAGAGAGTTGGGAAGGTAGCCTATGAGCTGGACTTGCCAGAGGATGTGTCAGCTATCCACAGTACATTCCATGTCTCCATGCTAAAGAAGTGTATTCACGACCCTAGCCAAGTGATTCAGCCTCAGTCAGTACAGATCCAAGAAGATCTTAGTTATGAGAGCAGACCGACACAGATAGTGGACAAAGCAGTTAAAAGATTAAGAAACAAAGAAGTGCCACTAGTGAAGGTCATCTGGCAGAATCAAAAGCATGAAGAGGCTACTTGGGAACGTGAGGACAGCTTGAGAGAGAGATATCCAGAATTATTCTAAGTTCGAGGACGATCTTTTTATAAGGTATGGGGGATTGTAACGCCCCAAAATTTCCATTTTTAGTTCTTAAAGTCCTTAGAATTATTTAAAAATAGTTTAGAAATATTCTAGATATTTTTAGAAATTTTTAGAATATTTTTATGGAATTTTCCGAGTCCGTTTAGTATTTTTTAAAAAAGGAAAAACGTTTAAGGGCAGCAGAGGGTTCGAACCCGTGACCAGCAGAGTGACCAGGCGCGCGCGTGACCAGCTGGACTGGTTGGTTTTGTTGAAATAAACTGGGCGAAACAATAGATAAGGTATAGTTAGGTCAATCCGCCCCATAAATATAAATAGATAAGTTAAGAGAGGAAATTGGATTTTTTGGTTTTCTCTCTTCCTCACCCTGGCCGCGTGACCCTTCCCCTCTCCTCTCTTGGGCGAAACAACACCAAGGCCAAGAGGGCCGGCCAAGGCTCTCCTCCGAGAGATATTCCTATATTCGGGATCCCCGCGACGAGAGAAACGCGTAGGCGCGAAGAATTCTCCGAGATCTCAAGTTTCTCCCGAACCTCCGACGCCGTTCTTGGTTGTAAGTCCAAGATATCAAGGTAAGTACTGCTCACCTGCAGTAAGAGGCGGATTTTCCGCGAGAATTTCCTTTAAAAGTTTTAAAAGAGATAGTTTCTTTAGTTTATGATTTTTGGCATGTGATATTAGTTCATTATATGTTTGTATAAGTTGATTAAGCACCCTATATGAGATTAGGGCTAAGAAAGTTATGAGAAAGAAAAGAGAAGATAAAGATAAGAAAAGAAAAGGCCAAGGCCTTAAGAAATCCCCAAAAGTCAAGACTTAGGGATTTTAGCACGCAAGGTGCTCGAGAAAATGCCAAGGCATTTACAGATAAGAAAGAAAAGAAAGAAAAGCTATTTTATTTTCTAAGGCCAGTACCCGGCGTCCAAGGGCGTCGTTAAAGAAATCCAGGTGTCCAATTCCAAGGTCTTGGCCCTGGTAGACCAAGGTCTGCTCTATTAGGATTGGTGGCTCGCTACCCCAACCTTTTAGGGAACGCGCATATCAGATGGTACTTACGTCTTCAGTGGATCCAAGTGATTATTATTTTCAAGTATATGTTTTAGCAATGTTTTCTAATGTTTAAGAAAGTTTTCAAAGAGTTAAAGAAAGATTTTAAGTTAAAGAATTGCTAAAGTTTCAAGTTAAGCCAAGAAAAGTGAGTTAAGATTTATAAATGCTTGAGTATGCATGTTTTTGAGTTATACATGTTTTTTAGTGTTTCTTTCAAGCATATAAGTATCTCAAGTGATTTCATATTGTTCAAGAAGCATGTTTACACATTCGAGATTTTGTGAGCTAGATAGTACTTACTAAGCTTTTTGCTTACTAGTTGCATTTCCTCTTACTGCAGATAAAGGTAAAGGCAAGCAATTCTGAAGGAAGGCGACGAGGCGGTGCTGAGTAAAGTGTGTGTGGTGGCTGATTTTGGAGAGATCCTTGAGACGAGATAATTTAGTTATTTGAATTATAATGTTTTAGTTTATTCAAATTTCAAGTTCTTGCTTTATGGAGTTTAGCGAACATTTAAGCTTTGGATAGTCTCACATGCTCAATTTCTTAGAGTAAAGATTCCATGTCATTTTATTTAGCATACATATCCTTATGATTGCATTAGATGAGTAGAAGTGTGAGTAGTTCGAAATATTGGTACTTTGTTAGAGAAATAGATGCATGTGCCAAGATAGTATTAATTTCTCTTTGAATCAAGTTTTTACTGCTTAAATATGTTTAGAAAAGTTGCATTCACATTTCATAATGCCTTAGTGATGTTATAGAATTTTGTGTGATAAGTTTCAATGGTTAGAAGTTAAGTTTGGTACAAACTTTAGCCTAAAGTTTATAGAGACTTTCATGACTTGCTAAATCCTGCAAAAGTCCTAATTTCAAGTTTATGGATTCGTTTTGATTGGCTAAATTGTTTAGAAAACTAGTATAGAGTATAGAAATGGTGTCATGATTTTGTATGGCTCGAAGGTATAGGTTTGGTGGAGTTTTGAAACAAGTTTCGAAACCTGAATTTCAGATTTCAGGCCTATCAGTCGACTGATACAGTATTAGTCGACTGATACCCGTAAGCTGAGTTGGGCGAGGCAAGTTTCAATAGGTAATTTCTTACGAGTTTTTGAGAAAGAAAGTGTGACATGGTATCATGCATGACTAATTAAGTTAGAATATCATTCTTAGATAGATTAAAAAGAAAAAAAAGATTTCCGCATTTCTTTTGAGTCGTGCATTAGAGTCGAGAAGTAGACAAAAGTAACGATCCGTCTAAGGCAGAGAAGGCGGGTCGCTACAGATTGAATGAAGGTGTTCAATCGGGAGTGATCGGTCGAAGCAAAATCCGGCGAGACCCTCACCAGAATTTGGCAGCAACGGAATTGACGCAACCCTCTCGTGAAGCTGAATCTTCGATTTGAGATCTGGAATTTCCTTCAATCTGCAGTGGTCACGCATCTCAATGGAGAAGAAAAGTGATGAACTAAGAAGAAGACTGGAAATCGTGACGATGCTCGAGTGGAAGAGGGAGTTTCTGTTTTAACTAATTGCATTTGAATTTGAACGGTTGAGATCCTTTTCGTGTCATCCAACGGTCAAATCAAGTCAGATCGAACCCAACCCTTCTAGATCATGATCAAGGGTCAGGATCTGCTCCTCCTTAGGTCGGATCATTCAGATCTGCAACGGATGGCTAATATTGCTCTGATCTTTGAATGGACAATTTAGGCTTCTCTTAAGCTCGATCCAACGACTGGATGACCTCTGATTGGGACCAAATCTTCAGATCTTGATATGTGGTCTAGATTAACTCTAACTTGAGTTCTGATTGATCAGTAGATTGTAGGTCGCTCAGATCTAGCCATTTCTTAATCGGACGGTCCACATTGATCCACCTCTTGATCCCCTTGATCAAAGCCAAGTAGGAGCTCAAGTCTGATCCAATCTGATCTAGGTCCATGGTCACTTGAAACCTACAAAATTAGAATCAAAATTAATGCCAAAATATCTCAAATATAGAAAGAATTGTATCCAAAGACAAAATAGAAAGAATTCATGAAATCTAATGTAAATGCAAACTTAAGCATATGAAAAGGGATCAGAACATAGATTTAAGAGCCTAATTGGAGTAACAAAATGATAGTTATGAAGCATTCGCTATCCAACATCGATTGGTCCAAATCTTTATGTTCCTACACATAAAGTATTTATTGATTTGGATCCAATTAGAATTAAGGATAGCTTAAATTGATTTTTACAACCTAGTATGTCTCACCCAATCTAGAGTTATCAATCACGTTAACCTTATGGGTTTTTGTGAGACATTTTTTGACAGAAGTAAAGATTTTGTTTTAAAAAACATGATTAATTTTGAAAAGTTGAATTAATTTTGAAAATAGTTTAATTGAATTTTAATTTTATTTTAAAAAGTGATTAAATCTAAGATTAATTGAAATTTGTGTTAGATTCAAATCTGACAATAGTAAAGTGAATTTGGTTTTCAATAATCGGCTTCCAGGTCTTGGCGAGGCACTAGGCCTTCTTTGGCCGTGGCCTTATTGGATCATCAACCCTTTCCTTGACAAAACCTTTTATTGAAAAATCATCTTCAAGTTACTCCTTGAAAGATTTTGGTCTAACTAGTTTGGGTCTTGGATCGGTAGCTTCGGCTAGTTCCGCCAAATTGGCTTCCCTAACGTACTATCATCTCACCTCCACCGATGTTGTTCAAATTTCAGTTAAATCATTTTAGTCCTTATTCTAATCAGTCCTAGGTCTAAGCATGGTTAATTTGCAGAAAATAAATAAATAATCAAGCATGCAATTTAAATTAAGAAAAGAATTTATCTAATTATAAAAATTGTTTTTAAATTGGCTCCCCTTGGACTAAAGCCACGGTAATGATTAGGCAAGATGTGAATCTTATCCCTGGCGATCCAATACCGGTTTGGTCCAGTTTGTTTGTTCAGGCAAAGTTTGGGTGCCCATGCCTGAACTTTGTGTCTAGATTGGTTCAATACAACATAATATGACCTTGTCTCGACTTGGTTCGATACCCTAGACCAGATCGATTTAGAACAGACTTCTATTTTCCAAGGATCATGTCAAGACCCTTGGAACCCGATGTGAATCATTCTAAAGCCGCTCTAAGGTCCTTGACTTGAGTTTTCAAGGAGGAGTTCTCTTTCTCAAGCTTTTCAACTTGAGTAGAGGTTCCTTCTTGAACCTTCTCGGTCAAAGATCTAGAGTCAGCTCCCTCTTTCAGGAGTTTTTCTTCCTGTCGGAGGGACTCGACTCGGATTTTGGCTTTCGCCAAGTTACGAGATAGGTAAGCAATTAACTTTGATAATTCATCTTCAGAGTAACCACTTACAGTTATTTTGTCGTTCTCTGAAATTGTGAGCCTTCCATCGTCCGACTCCGATTCTGATCCGGTGTCGATGTCTTCCGAAGCAGTCAAGGCAAGAATGTTCGATTGTGGGGCTTCTTCTTCATAAGAAGAAGAAGATTCATCTCACGTGGCTTGAAGAGCCTTCTTCCTTCGAGTCTTCTTGGCTTCTTTTAGATTAGGGCACTCCGATTTGTAGTGTCCCTTCTTGTTGCATTTGTAGCAGGTCACATTTGATTTAGTCTTAGATGTTGAGGGTTCAGCTGGATCTTCCTTCTTTCGGCTGGCTTTTCTTCTGTTGGTCTAATGCTTCAGCTCCTTGTAGTAGTCCCGGGCTAGCCGAACCAGCTTGGGTCGATCCCCTTCACTGTCTTCTGAGTCTGAGTCAGACTCGGGTGCAGGTTGAGGCTTTTTCTTGGCCACCATTCCTTGGGTTTTTCCCTCAAGAAAAGCAATACCTTTCTCGGACAAACTGCAGTTAGTCTGCTCGTGTAATTCCAATTCTGAAAATAATTCGTCTAATTTAATTTTAGAAAGATCCCTAGAAACCTTCTAAGCATCTACCATAGATGCCCATAGAGTATTTCTTGGGAAAGCATATAGAGTATACCTGATAAGGTCACGGTTTTTTACCTTGTGACCGATGGTGTGCAGGTCGTTCATCAGCTCCTGGATTCTGGCGTGGAGCTGGGCTGCTGACTCGCCTTCGTTCATTCTGATTGTGTATAATTTGTTCAGCAGTAGGTCCCTTTTGCTGATTTTGGTGTCGGAGGTACCTTCGTGCAATTCAATCAGCTTACTCCAGAGTTCTTTCGCACAATTGAAGGGACCCACCCGGTTCAGTTCTTCTTTGGTTAATCCGCATTGCAGTGTCTGGGTTGCTTTTGCATCAGCCTCGATCTTTTTCTTCAGCGAGGCGTCCTATTCTGTGTAATGATGTGCCATTCCTTCAGCATTCTTGGGGATTTCGAGACCAGATTGGATTATTATCCACATATCCACCTGAGTTTTCAGGTGGACTTCCATCTGACTCTTCTAGTAAGAGAAGTCTTCTCCACTGAAGAGTGGTGGTCTGGCTGTGCTGAAACCCTCTTGCATGACCATTATAATTTCTGAAATAACAAAAAATAAGAAAATTCTGTCCCAAGACTTGGTCTTGGATTAGTAGTGCAGGAAGAAAATAATTAAAAAAAAAGATCGAGTGGTGTTGCACCAACCTCGATTAACGAGAAAAATTCGAAAGAAAAAAAATTAAAAATTTTGTAAAATCCGAAAAACTCTCAAATTGGTGGCTGCACCAAATTTGAGCCACCCTCTCTGATACCACTTGTTGGATCGAGGAAAACGATAGAGGGGTGAATATCGTTAAAAACTTTTCGGATTAAGTTAGAGTAGATACGCAGCGGAAAGAAATTAAATGCACAAGAACACAAGTCTATTTTTTACTTGGTTCGGAGTCGTGGTCGGCTCCTACTCCAAGGCCCGCGGTCCTTGACCATTTCCTTTGGGCAATACTATAATCGCGCAAAAAGATTTACAAGTTAAGTACAACAATATTTTACGAAATTGAAATTGCTACACTTTTCGTTATCGACGCCCTATGTGAATCGAATTTCGGGGCTGGGGGTCTTCGTCGGCGCTGGGATCTCGCAGTCGAAGTTTGCTGGGGCGTAGTGCTTGAATGAAAAGCTTTGGAGCGTTGAGAAAAAGTGATCTTGAAGCCTTGGGGTCGAGCCCCTTTTATATGCACATACGGGCGCCTGTGATGTTGGGGGCGCCTGACAGGTGCCCTTCAATCTGCGAATCCTTATCCGCGGGCTCGGTCAGCGCTTATCCTCCCCTACTTGGGCGCCTGAGCTGATGGGGGCACCCGTGACATCACGGGTGCCTGATCCGGCTTGGTCCAGAGGCTTCATAGCTATGTTTTGGGTTTTGCCTTCACTCTTGGGCGTCCGTATCCATACGGGCGCCTGAGCCCATTCGGGCGCCTGTCTCCATTCGGGTGCCTAGGCCCAGTGAAGTACCTCACTTGCAGACGACCAGTCCTTCGACCCTGCAACTTAGGTTAGTCCCAAAAAAACATAACAAGTATTAATTACAACCGTAGCTATCTTGGTTCTGACTTCGGGTCTCCCAAATGGAACCCTAGGTCGAACCGACGCCTACTGTTCCCTCAATGGGGAACGCGTCCTCACCTATTCCTCTGTTGAGAGTTTACTTTTTCGAACCGGCTCCTACGGTTGGACTTTTGCCCAATCTACCTGACCAGGTCTTCGTGCCCAACTTCCGGTCAGGTCTTCTTGCCCAACATCCGGTCAGGTCTTCGGTGCCCAACCCCTTGCCAGGACTTCGTGCCCAATCCTCGACCAGGACTTCTTTGCCCAACTTTCGGTCAGGTCTTCTTGCCCAGTCCTTGAACAGGACTTTTTTGCCCAGCCCTTTGCCAGGACTTCGTGTCTAGTGTACTTAGGGCTTCTTCCTGCACACTTAGTGAACAAGTTAGATCACAATAACATCTTAACTTCTGAACCCTTTGCCATTATCAAAACCTAGGTTTGACTTAGGTGCTGCCTGCACCAACAATGCCTTGGTCTCATGACTCATGAGGTATATATATGCTACAATAGGGATCATGAGGAGGAGTTGGGTCTTGGCCACCTCATGGATCAAAGCCCGATCCATTAATGATGATCCAATCCACTAAAGGCTAACCATTGAACTACCTCACTAACCCCATAAATAAATATGGGATCCACCTATTATGTGTACAAAAATCTCCCCGTATTTAAGATCTCTAATGTCCATTAATTAATTAAATTACTGACAATATAATTAATATCTAACTCTATGAGTAGTACCACTCAACCTTATCATCCTGTAGGACCAAGTCCACCTGGAGGATTTCCATGATGAACTTTATGAGCTCCTCAAGGGGATATCATCGACCTGATGCATCAGGCCACAGTTTCCTTCTATAATCAATGACACACCATGTAAATAATATTATTTCTCAACTTACTGGGCCTATCGATGCCCATTGGTAAATCAAAGTAATTGATATTAAGTACATGTGCCCATTATTATATCTGGATTAAGAGCATGTACACCATAATATCTGAGGTCTGATTCAATTATATAGTTAGTATAAATTGAATCACCTCTATATTGGTCATGCTCAATACACACAAAGTATACTAGTGTAATTCTATGGTCAAGATAAACCAATACCAAATTACACTACAACCATGCCAATGGTTTGTCCAAAACCATCTAGGTTGTGAGCCTCTTCTTATACTCTACAAGGGACTATCTTCTCTGTGACACCACACACCATGTTATCTACAATGTAAAGTATTCGACTATAGCATGTATATATCAAATATAAAATGCAAACAATGAACATGTGATTCTCATTCCAAAATGTAGATGTTCATACAAAAGCTAGGCTTTTAGTAACACTCCAGGCAGCAGAAGGGCTATTTTGTCAAAGTTCTCAAGCTTACATTGTTGGAAATGTTTCTACTTCTAAGCCGAAAGGCAAGAAGAAGAAGAAGAAACAAGGTGGTACGACAAAGAAAGAGGCTGTATCTCAAGGACCTCAGGCTGGAGTGAAGAAGCCGAAAGGCAAGTGCTTCACATGCAAGTAGACTGGACATTGGAAGGTGGACTACCCCCACCGAAAGGAGAACAATAAAGGTATATCTTTTTCATTAGTTGTTGAAGCATGTTTAGCGGTGTTATTTACCGGTACCTGGTGTGAAGATATGGGAGCCACTGATCATGTCTGCAATTCATTGCAGGGGTTCCAAGAAACCAGACAACTACATGAGGGCGAGATTACTGTCTACATGGGCAATGCTATGGAGGTGGCGACTATTGCAGTGGGAGATGTCTATTTATCTTTTGCTAATAATAAATGTTTGGTTTTGAGAAATTGTCATTAGTACCTTCTTTTAGAAAGAATTTAATTTCAATTTCTAAGTTATTTATGAATGGATATTCTGTTTCTTTTAATGACAGAGTTGTTATCAAAATGAATAGAGAGATTATTTGTTTTGTTGCGTTGGTTGGCAATTTATATACTCTTAATCCAATTTCTCCATGATGCAATTAGAAATTAATAACACATCTTCTAATTCTAATAAGAGGAAAGAACCTTCGAAAATGAACCAAACATATCTTTAGCATCTAAGGTTGGGTCATATTAACTTGAGTATAATTTAAAGGTTGATAGTCGATGGACCTTTGGGATCATTAGTGGTGGAAGACTTCCCAACTTGCGAATCTTGTTTGGAAGGTAAATGACCAAGAGGCCTTTTAAGGCCAAGGGGTATAGAGCCAAAGATGTGTTGGAATTGGTTCATTCTGATTTCTGTGGTCCTATGTCTATCCAGGCAAGAGGTGGCTTTGAATATTTCATCTCATTTATAGATGACTATTCAAGATATTGATATATTTACTTGATGCGCCACAAGTATGACTGCTTTGACAAGATCAAACAATGCAAGGTTGATGTGGAGAAATGCCAAGGTAAAAGTATCAAGACACTACGGTCTGATCGTGGTGGTGAGTACCTCTTGGGAGAGTTTAGGAGTTACTTATCAGAGGCTAGGATTCAATCCCAATTGTGTGCACCCCGTACACTGATAATTACCATTTTGTTAGTTAATTTAGGCTCTAAAATCCATGTTTGATCCAATTTTTATATGCTCAATCTTGAATTTACACTAGGTTCCATGGATTGATTCTATTTTGGGTTTTATTGTAAATCTTTTCATATTTGAGATGTTTTAATATCTAATTTGAATCTGATTTTTGTAGGCTTTGAAGGATCATGGACCTAGGTCAAGTTGGGTAAAGTTTGAGCCAGAATCGGACTCAGATCAAGACAATCAAGCATTGGAAGACTGTGGGCCGTCCATTCGAAAGGCAGGGAGATCTGAGCCATCCATGGCAGATCCGAGTGATCCTAGCTGAGGAGAAGTAGATCTGACCATCAGATTGAGATCTGGGAGTTTAGGGTTCAATTAAAGCAGGTCTGACCGTCGGATTGGATCAGGATGATCAGAGCAGTCCATTTCTAACAGATAAAAACTGCTTCCCCCGATCAGATCTGGGTTGTCGCGTTTGCTCCAGTTCTTCCATGTTCTTGTGTTTTCTTCTTCGTTTCTTCATCGGATTACACGGCCACAGCAGTTGAAGCTTCGATTTAAGATCTCAAGTCACTGAGATCGATTTCCCAAGAGGATTGTGATTGGTTCTCATCGCTGAAAGGCCCTGTGGAGAGGGTTTCGCCAAAGGGTTGCATTCCACTCGATCGCCTCCTGATTGCTCAACTTCACTGATCGGAGCTATCAGAGAATTCAAAAGAGTTTTCTGAAGATCTTTGGGAGTTTCTGAACCACAAGCATCAACCGATTCATCAATCAAGAGGAGTTCGGATGAAATGTTCAGCTACGAATTGAACCACCGTAAATCTTCCGCGGGGAACTCGGATCCGGCTGATTTGGTGAGCTAGAGGGTTTCTAGCTAGATCTTGAGTGACAACACGATAGTTCTTGGATAGAAGCATTAAATCTGTTGTTTAGTTTTCGCATATTTCATTTCTGATAGTTAACTCTGCATTCCTATTCCTCTGTATCAGTTTTTGATCGGTCCCTTAACTGAACCAGATAGTTTCTGATCGGTCCCTTGACTGAACCAGATAGTTTCTTATCGGTCCCTTGAATGATCAGTCTTGCCTCTGATCGGTTTGTCGACCGATCAGACAGGTTATAGCTACAGTCCATCTAGTTCTTAACAACTTTGTGTCAACTTTCGGGAATTCTGCAATTAGTTACAATCTCTTGTGCTATTTCTCAGTTTGCGTAGTTTCCATCCTTCTGAATATTAGCTGTGAATTACCTGCGTTCAATTTAGTCCTTGAAATTCACTTAGTTTTGCTTAGTTTCAATTAGGGACAAGTTAGTTCTCCCAATTTACTAATTTAATTCCTGCTTAGCTCAGTCTATTTTGTTGCAATTGTTATTCCATTTATATTTGAAAACAAACCCCCATTTCCATTTGAAAATCCAAAACATTTGACGATAAATAACTTTCAAGCTCGAATTAAACATTCACAACTAGTCTTTGGAAAAATACGACCTGAGACCCCTATTCTACATTTAATTTTGTTCGCCAAGGGTATTCAGTTTATAAATATCTAATTTGAGGCTCATCCGTGACACACTTGTATTGGGCACCATCATACACCCCAATAAAATGGTGTGGTGGAGCAAAGGAATAGGAGTTTTATGGAGATGGTTAGATCGATGATGAGTTATTCTGAATTACCAAATTCGTTCTAGGGTATGCTCTAGAAACGACATTGTATATTCTGAACTTGGTACCTTCTAAATCAGTACCCTCTACTACCACAGAATTATGGAATGGGCGTACCCTTCCTTTTTAGCATGAAGTACATTTATCTAAGGAGATGTGCCCTAAAACATCAAAGGAGATAGAGGAGATGAAGGCAGTTTCTTATGCTTCGGCTGTAGGAAGCCTAATGTATGCTATGTTATGTACAAGACCGGATAACTGCTTTATCGTGGGCATGGTTAGCAGATATCAGAGTAATCTAGGACAAGGATATTAGACTGCGGTAACGCATATATTAAAGTACCTGAAAAGGACAAGAGATTATATGTTAGTTTACCAGGCAGATCAATTGCTCCCTGTGGCTTACACGGATTTTGATTTCCAATCAGATAGGGATAACAGTAAGTTTACCTCGGATTATATGTTTACTTTGGGAGGTGGAGCCATAGCAAGTAGGAGTATCAAGTAGAAATGCGTTGCAGACTCCACCATGGAAGCTGAGTATGTGGCAGCCTCTGAGGCAACCAATGAAGCTGTATAGCTCAGGAACATTTTGATGAACTTAGAAGTGATTCTTGGATTACTCAAAGCTATCTTAATTATTGTGATAATAGTGGTGCACGAAGGAACCACGAGTCCATAAGGCAAGTAAACACATTGAACGCAAGTACCACATGATACGAGACATCGTAAAGCAAGGAGAAGTTGTTGTCGCCAAGATTGCATCAGCAGATAACCTGGCAGATCCTTTCACTAAGGCCATTCCTGCGAAAGCTTATGATAGGCATGTTAAGGGGATGGGAATTAGATGTATGACAGTTTGATGGCAGCATAGTCTTTTAGTATAAGTGGGAGATTGTTAGGATGTATACTATAAACCTATCTTTTGTATGAACATCTATTTTGGAATAAGAATCACAATGGTCATGGTTGCATTTTATATTTATTATATGTGTGCATATTGTTAATTACTTTACATTGTAGATAACATGGTGTGTCGTGCCACACAGAAGATCATGTTATTAGGTCCTTGTAAAGTATAAGTAGTGGCTCACAACCGAGATAAATATGGACAAACCATTGGAATGGTGTACATGCTCTTAATATAATCGAGCAAGATCTCTATTATTATGATGTACATGCTCTTAATCCCGATATAATAACGGGCACATGTACTTTTATTTATTTTTTTAATTTATCAATGGGCGAGATTTATTCGTTAAATCAATAGGCCTAGTAAATTGGGGAATAATATTATTTACATGGTGTGCCGTTGATTATAGAAGGAAACCGTGCCCTAATTTTTAGGATAATGATGTCCCCTTGAGGAGCTCATAAAGTTTATCATGTAAATCCTGCAGGTGGACTTGGTCCAACATGATAATAAAGTTGAGTGGTACTACTCACGGAGTTAGATATTAATTAATTAAATTATCAGAAATTTAATTAATTAATGGACATGCGATGTCTTAAACACGGGGAGATTATGTACACATAATATGGTGGAACCCATATATTATTATGGGGTTGTTATGGTTGTTCAATGATAACCTATTAGTGGAGCGCGTTATCATTAACGGGTCGGGTTGAGGATCCGTTAGGAGACCAACCCCAACTCCTCCTCATGGTCCCTATTATAGCCTATAAATACCTCATCAAACCATGAAACCTTGACCAATAACTTGAGCCCTAAGCCTCTAATTCTCTACCTCGCTTCCTCTCTCTCTACTAGGGTTTCGACGTCACAAGCTTCCCTTGGAGGTGACTGGCGGTAGCAAGGAAAGAGAAGGGGGTGGTGTGTAACGCGCGCCCCTTACGTGAGCGACGCGTTACTTTTTTTCGTACATTATTGCATATGAAGCATAAATATAGCAGCGGAAATAATACTAAATCATGAACATATGCAATTGGATAAATTTATTTCTAACTAAACTACTTTAAGCATGTGAATCATAGCATAACATATTTAACAAAAGAGTATATAGTTCTATATTAAGCATGTATATCATAATGAACTTCAACTCCAACAAGTAGTAAGCGTAACCATAAGAACTAACACATGCAGTTTATAAGTAGCAACATTAAGTCCATGAGAAATAAGTCCATAAGTAAGAGTAAGGACAACAGTAGGATCGATCTGCCAATCACTGCCACACACACACATGCCCTCCTGCTGCTTCCCCTTTAGTTTGACCTACAACATAAGAAGGTAGACAATAAGCATAAAATGCTTAGTAAGCTCCTTGCTTACTCACAAAATCCGTACATCACATATAAGAAGAAATCTACATCATTTGACATAAACATATAACATGAATGAACACTTTAAGCATCTAAAGCACATACGCATAAACACTTAAAACATGAATATGTGTGTCGTTATTAAGGACATATGGAATGAGTGAATACTTAAAGCACCTAACATTCGCATAATCTTTAAAACGTAATCATGTGCATAAACATTAAACATAGCATATGCAATATCATTAAACATGAACATGTGCATAAACATTAAACATAGCATATGCAATATCATTAAACATAAACATGTGCATAAACATTAAACATAGCATATGCAATATCATTAGACATAAACATGTGCATAAACATTAAACATAGCATATGCAATATCATTAAACATAAACATGTGCATAAACATTAAGGATGCTCTTTGAAAAATATATATAATATAATACTTGAACATTAACATATCATCATCATTGGGATCCCTAGCTTGTACCCATTCATCATTTGCACGCATCCCTTAGTAGAGTACGAGGTAGCTAATCCCGACCTACTAAGGTACTAGGCAACCTCTAGCCTAGGGACAGCTACGGTAGTCCAGAATCGGGGCCTTGCTTAGGAGCCCACCCTTTGGACCTTTTTCAATATCCAGTACAAGCCAATACATAAAGTAAAATAGCATACATGATTCCTTTCCATTCCATAACAATTTCTCTTTAGCATAGCGTTCGTCATTTCTTTTCTTTTCTTAGAAATTACTCTTTAGACATTCTTTTATTCATAATGTCATACATGTCATGGGCATACATTCACAGACATTCATTTATTCATAATGTCATACATGTCATGGGCATACATTCATAGCGTATATATCATCATAACGTTCAAGCATGAACATGGCATGGAGAAAATATAATTTCATGGTAAGGAAATTGATAATATGCCAACTTATCATTCATGATTCATAAAACACATAATGTTCAATTTATAACTAAGGATAATACACCTAGGGAACTTATTCCATTTTTTCATCTATCATGGCATAATGTGTCACGCCCCGAGACCCAAGAGCCGTTGTTCCAATATAAAATCAGACAGCACCTCCCCTGTCCGACGGACAATTTACACATACAATCACACACGCAGATAATAATAGACATCACCATGCAGTTTAATTGGCCTCAGGCCTCAAAATATATATATATACCCAACATAAAAGCACCCGACAACTAAGTAAATCATACCTGACTGCGGACCGGTCCGACTTACGACGAAACAACCAATACAAAAAAAACCCCTTAGGGCACACGACAACACTCCCAAGACATATACAAGTCCAATATGTAAATATACAAATAGACACTACTAAGTACAAAACGAAACTATGTCGTCGCGATGGGTAGGGACTGGCTGCTGGGCTCTTCTGGCGACTCCAAATATCTCAACCTGAAATAAAAATATATGGCAACGGGGTGAGTCCATAACTCAGCGAATACCCAGCAGATATGCATAGTATGTTATATTAACAATAAGCATCTACGTTAATACAGTCTCATATCAACAATATGGAAAAACTAGTACTGGAAATACTGAGGTAGATACATACCAGAATCCAGCTAACCTGAAAAGAGGATAATAAGTACCAAGGGAATATCATTAGACATATAATCTCAAATAACAAGTCTCCAGAATATGCATGTCAAACAAGTGCAAGAATCAAGTGCAGCAAACAATGCACGATGCAAAGTATGCACATGGTGCAATGACATGTGTCACCCCCTAGTCCCAGTCAGGATATCGTCCACGACGTCCGCGTGGGTAGTGCTGTGACAAACTGTACGCACCCTGCCATCACTGTTGCTGAGTGACCGGGTGGACAGGATGCTGGCGGAGGACCACCCCCCTACCCCATGTATATATGAGGGAGCTCTGCTCTCATCTCCTCGTGGCTCAGTACGAGAAGGGACCCCTGCTGCTACCACGCCCACGCTCACCCTCCTCATAGTGGCCGAACGGAGCAATACAGGGCAAATGCACACATCTACGGTATCCACTAACCCATGAGTGGTCGTGCGTGCATATCATGTACCGGAAGACGATTAGGCTTAACCACAAGGGAGTCGCTGATCGCCGGCATGCAACAGTGCAAGGATGGTGTATGATAGATACACATACCTGAGACTGTAAGGAACTAACAGTATAATAACTTAGGGATAACTAACAAGTATCCAGAACAGCCATAATAACTCAGAGATAACTAACAAGTATCCAGAACAGGTATAATAACTCAGGGATAACTAACGAGTATCTAGAACATGTATAATAACTCAGGGATAACTAACAAGTATCCAGGACAGGCATAATAAACAAGGCTAGCGTATAATCTTACTGCTATCTATAACCAACCATGCATAGCAATATGACAATATCTAAAAGATAAGTCAAAGGGTACCCGCCTCAAAGTAGGAGTTCGTATCAATGAGAACTTCCCGTCCAACAATCAGCACCGATGAATCCAAATCAATGCCCTGTATCGAAGGGCATAATTTTAGCTATCTTACAATTATTAATTATCTAAACAAAACCTTAAACCATATTAGGGTTAACATAATCATCTATTTCATTTAATTGCCCAATTAAATGATTAGCCCTTGTTATCTTTGGAGTTAGATATCAAGTTTAGGTTTAGTCCAACCCTAGACCCTTGATTCATCTCACCCCATGGCAATCGTGCCAGAAGAACCATCCACTAACCCAAATCAACACTGTGTTAAGCTCTCACAAACAGATCAGGGAATAGAAACTTACACCACCGAGACAATCTATTCTCAAAGCTTCATATAACTGGACAAATCGAAAATACACACCGAAAAGGGAACATCACAACATCCAACCTACAGCTAATCCCTGAATCATAAACTAAACCATAACCTCTCATCCAAGAGGGATTAGACACTCAGATCTTACCTCATAATATGTATGTGATATCAACATAAATCTAAGCAGAATCGAAAAACACCAAATCATACCTTAGATCCCAGCTTCAAACAGCAAGGTTGCTCCAAGAGGGCACTTAGCAAACACCAATTGATTGCTAGCCAGATCATCTACCCATGAGCATGGTTCGTCTTCATCCTCCACTCACGGTGACATCACAAGAGCAGAAAAAGAACAAATAGAAGGTATTCCCTACTTACCTAAGATCAAAGCAGCAACTGAATCCCAAATCTGAGCATCTTGAACAACTGTATCAACTCCGAACAGCCCTTACCTCAGATTCTCGGTGAATCCAAAGCCAATACCAGTCAAATCCAAGAGGAAGGAAATGCTACAAGGTCCAAGTCGAATTCCAATCAAAATTTCAGAACAACCACCGGAAAAACTATGTTCGATTGATCAAATCCTCTGAATCCCTTACCTGATTAGGTAGTGTCGACCATCTCCTTGTCCGATCCAACCCGCATAGCCACTGGTGATGAGGAGACCACCTCTCTCGGAATCCCAATCACTATTGAAAACTTGGACACTCCCTCAGCTCTTCCAATCTCGAGTTCAGTCCTCCACTGCCTAGTAGTGATCTACTGACGTCGACCAAATCTGTGAGGGGGAAAGAACTCAGTGGCGTCGCCCGTGGATGAACTTCAGGGGAGGAGATCAGGGTCTAGATCTAGGTCACGTGGAGAGGAAGACGTCGGGCGAGGAGCTCGCGCACGAACGCCAGAGCTGTGTCGGTCGGCTCCGTGCGAAGGAAAGGGGAAAAGGAATTAGGGCACGGGCGAAGGAGGAGAGGTCGGCTTCGGGGCTGTGTGCGAGGGCGACGAAGAGATATACCGAAATCATCCAATAAGTGGGCATTTTGCATTTTAGTCCCTGTACTTTAGGGTATTACTTCCTCCCCTTTTAAAGTTTGGATTTATTCACACATAAGCCCTTAAACTTAAGTTTCAAAGTAATTTAACCTTCAAATTTCAAGTTAGGTCTCGAAAACCCTAAATCTTTCTCGGCAAAATTTCTGAAAAATTTTCCGGTGAGAGATAAATGTGTCGGATTTAACATAATGAAACATGGATACCTTTAATTCCACCATAATTCAACATATATTCTACTGGTCAAAAATTTTAGATAGGGATATCATGGCATAAAAACACAATACAACATCACATAACTCTTACAACATGCATACATTGAATATCCTATTACCAAGAGACATCATCAAGTGAAGTAGTGACCTTAACCCATCCTAAAACCCAATTTAAGGTACTGATCATAAACTTCTAAAGTTCATATCAACATGAAAATGATAAAGAAATAAGAATAATTGATTCATACAACCTGCATATAATATATATTCTAACACTAGGAAATGTTAGCAAGTAACATGACATCTTTAACTCTTTTTTTCTTTTCATCTATCATGGCATAATGAAACATGGATACCTTTAATTCAACCATAATTCATCATATACTCTACTGATCAAAACATTTAGATAGGGTTATCATGGAATAAAACACAACACAACATCTTACAACTCATACAACATGCATACATTGAATATCCTATTACCAAGAGACATTATCAAGTGAAGTAGTGACCTTAACCCATCCTAAAACCTAATTTAAGAAACTGATCAGAAACTTCTAAGGTTCTTATCAACATGAAAATGACAAAAACAAAAGCAATTGATTCATACAACATGCATATAAGACATACTCTAACACTAGGAAGCATTAGCAAGTAACATGGCATCTTTTGCTCATTTTTTGCCCTTATTTAGGGTATTAACCAAACATGTTAAGAGGGGAAACATGGCCTAAAATATATATAAAACCCTCAAACAAACATTAACAAGGAATTAAAAACCATTAGCTAGTCAAAAAGAACCCAAACATCTTCTTATGGCCAAAAGTCTATGGCTTCTTGAGAGCCTTGGCCTAAACTTTTAAGGGTCTTTTTGCTTCATCTTTTTTTTCATCATAACTCATAACATAACATCAAGAAAATATTGGAGTCATTAGATAGCATCAAACACAAACCTAGGCCCTAAAACTCATGTTGGCCAAAACTTGCTCATAGGGAAAAACTTCACGATTTAGCAACACATCGCAAGAACATACAAGAACATGAACAAAACATATATGAACTATTATGTTGCAGGTGAGGGGAGTCTTACCCTTGTGCTAAAGATTTCCAAACAAAATATATCACCTAGAAGGAGAAAGAAAGAGCTTCTTGCTCCTTGGCTCTTCCTTTGCTTCACAAACCCAAAGCCTTCACTAGATCTTCTTGGAGAGACTTTTCTTGATGGAGAAAGGGCTTGGGTGGTTTTGGCAATGAGAAGGAGGAGAAAATGCCTTATGGCATTTTTTTTCTTTCCTCATCTTCTTATAGTAAATGAAGAATATGCCTCTTCATTTTCCCATGGTGACCCTTTTCCTTCCATGGTGACTCTTCATCCTCCATGGTGCCTCTTCATCTCCCTTATCCTTACACCTATCTACAATTTCCTTTATCCTCCTAATAGCACTCCCTTGCTAGGTGAATTGGTTACATATACATTCTTAAGGCTTACAACATCTCTAAAGTCCAAGGTTAGATCCTTGGCACCTACATCATTTCATTTTTTTTATTCTTTTGCAAGCACATCTAAAGTAAGGCCCATTACATGATGTGTTATTTCTTTTATCCTCATGGGGCCCATCAGGATAACTAATGAAGTGCTATTTAAGACCCATTAGGAATTTCCACCATTTAGAGCCCATATAAGGACTATTAACACTTACACTAAAATTTCCACAACTCTAACTATCATTCATGAATCCTACTCAATATGGTTATTATTCATGTAATTATACTCAATATTATGGATAATATTGAAGGAAATTTTAGTGGGGTGTTACATGGTGGGGTTTAGGGAAGAAGCATCTTTTCTTCCTCTTCTCCTTTGGGCGCCGACGGCAAGAAGGAAGCAAAGGTGTGGTGGCTAGGGTTTGGGGAAGGAATAACTTGTTTGTTTCTTCTCTTCTCTTCCTCTCTTCTTCCTCCCTTTGGTGTGCGCAAGATACAAGAAGGAGAGGTGGTCTGGTGCAAGCAAGGAAGAAGTCTTCTTTTTCTTTTGGCCGGCGGCAACAAGAGGAGGAGGCGGTTGGCGCAAGAAGTCTGCTTCTCCTTTGGTGGTTGGCGCAAGGAGAAGTGTCTCCTTTGTTGACCGGCGCAAGCAAAGGGGAGAAGAAGGAAGGTCTTGGTGGTTTCTTTTCTTGGAGGACCGTCTGTTAGGATGTATACTAAAAGTCTTGCTTTTATATATAGACATCTACATTTTGAAAGAGAATCACATGATCACTAATTGCATATTTATATTAGTAATGTGCATATTCTCTAACACTTTACATTGTAGATAACATGGTATGTGGTATCACACAGAAGATCATGTTATCAATCCCTTGTAAAGTATAAGTAAAGGCTCACAACAGCGATGGATTTGGACAAACCATTAGGATGGTTGTGGTGTAATTTGGTATTGATTTATCTTGACCATAGACTTACACTAGTGCACTATATGTGTATTGAGAAGGACCGACATAGAGGTGATTCAATTTCTACTGACTTTATAATTGAATCAGACGTCAGTTATTATCAAGTACATGCTCTTAATCCCGATATAATATCGGGCACATGTACTTAATATTTATTTGTTTGATTTACCAATGGGCGAGATTTATTTGTTAAATCGATAGGCCCGATAAGTTGGGAAATAATATTATTTACATGGTGTGCCGTTGATTATAGAAGGAAATCGTGTCCTGGTGAGTCGGGTTGATGATGTCCCCTTGAGGAGCTCATAAAGTTCATCATTTTAAATCCTGCAGGTGGACTTAGTCCGACATGATGATATGGATGAGTGGTACTACTCAAGGAGTTAGATGTTAATTAATTAAATTGTCAGTAAGTTAATTAATTAATGGACATTCGATATCATAAACATGGGGAGTTCTTATACTCGTAATAGGTGGAGCTCATATTTAAATATGAGGGTTGGTGAGGTAGATCAATGAGGATCCTTTAGTGAAATGGATCTTCATTAATGGATCGGGCCCGGTAAGTTGGGAAATAATATTATTTACATGGTGTGTCGTTGATTATAGAAGGAAATCATGTCTTGGTGAATCGGGTTGATGATGTCCCCTTGAGGAGCTCATAAAGTTCATCATGTTAAATCCTGTAGGTGGACTTAGTCCGACATGATGATATGGATGAGTGGTACTACTCAAGGAGTTAGATGTTTATTAATTAAATTGTCAGTAATTTAATTAATTAATGGACATTCGATATCTTAAACACGGGGAGTTCTTATACTCATAATAGGTGGAGCTCATATTTAAATATGAGGGTTGGTGAGGTAGATCAATGAGAATCCTTTAGTGAAATGGATCTTCATTAATAGATCAGGCCTTCATCTATTAGGTGGCTAAGATCCAACTCCTCCTCATGGTCCCTATTGTAGCTCTATATATACCCATGGAGTCATGAGACCAAGGAATCCAATTGACCATCCAACCCTAAGCCTCTCCTCTCTCCATCTCTCTCTCCCTTCTCTCTCTCCCTTCTCTCTCCTAGGGCACGCCTACGGGTGGAAAGGAAGAAGAGAAGTTTTCTTCTCTCCTTCTTCTTTCCATTCCTTCTTCTAGACACCTTAGTGTTGGGTATGGCTTGGCAGGCTTGCTAAGCAAATACTTGGTTATCCTTGAGAGACCTCTCCATGTGCAATGCCCCAAAATTCCCATTTTTAGTTCTTAAAGTCCTTAGAATTATTTAAAAATGGTTTAGAAATATTTTAGATATTTTTAGAAATTTTTAGAATATTTTTATGGAATTTTCCGAGTCCGTTTAGTATTTTTAAAAAAGGAAAAACATTTAAGGGCAACAAGGGGTTCGAACCCGCGACCAGCAGGAGACCAGGCGCGCGCGTGACCAACTGGGCTGGTTGGTTTTGTTGAATAAATTGGGCGAAACAATAGATAAGGTATAGTTAGGTAAATTCGCCCCATAAGTATAAATAGATAATTAAAGAGAGAAATTTTATTTTCTCTTAACCTAAACCCTTTCTCTCCCTCGCCCAACACCTTGCGCCGACTCCTTTCCCCTCTCCTCTCTTGGGCGACGCCAACCAACACCAAGGCCAAGGGGGCCGGCCAAGGTTCTCCTCCGAGAGATATTCCTATATTCGGGATCCCCGCGACGAGAGGAACGCGTAGGCGCGAAGAATTCTCCGAGATCTCAAGTTTCTCCCGAGCCCTAGACGTCAATCTTGGTTGTAAGTCCAAGATATCAAAGTAAGTACTGCTCACCTGCAGTAAGAGGCAGTTTTTCCGCAAGAATTTCCCTTAAAAGTTTTAAAAGAGATATTTCCTTTTTGTTTAAGTTTTTGCATGTGATCTTAGTTCATTATATGCTTGTATAAGTTTGATAAAGCACCCTATGTGAGATTAGGGGCTAAGAAAGTTATGAGAAAAGAAAAGAGAAGATAAAGATAAGAAAAGAAAAGGCCAAGGCCTTAAGAAATCCCCAAAAGTCAAGACTTAGGGATTTTAGCACGCAAGGTGCTCGAGAAAATGCCAAGGCATTTACAGATAAGAAAGAAAAGAAAGAAAAGCTATTTTATTTTCTAAGGCCAGTACCCGGCGTCCAAGGGCGTCGTTAAAGAAATCCAGGTGTCCAATTCCAAGGTCTTGGCCCTGGTAGACCAAGGTCTGCTCTATTAGGATTGGTGGCTCGCTACCCCAACCTTTTAGGGAACGCGCATATGAGATGGTACTTACGTCTTCAGTGGATCCAAGTGATTATTATTTTCAAGTATATGCTTTAGCAAAGTTTTCTAAAGTTTAAAGAGTTTTCAAAAAGTTAAAGAATAGCTAAAGCTTCAAGTTGAGCCAAGAAAAGTAAATTGAGATTTATTAATACTTGAGTATGCATGTTTTTGAGTTATACATGTTTAGATTAGTTTTCTTTCAAGCATATAAGTATCTCATGTGATTTCATATTGTTCAAGAAGCATGTTTGCACATTTCGAGATTTTGTGAGCTAGATAGTACTTACTAAGCTTTTTGCTTACTAGTTGCATTTCCTCTTACTGCAGATAAAGGTACAAGCAATTCTGAAGGAAGGCGACGAGGCGGTGCTGAGTAAAGTGTGTGTGGTGGCTGATTTTGGAGAGATCCTTGAGACGAGACAATTTAGTTATTTGAATTACAATGTTTTAGTTTATTCAAATTTCAAGTTCTTGCTTTATGGAGTTTAGCGAACATTTAAGCTTTGGATAGTACTACATGCTCAATTTCTTAGAGTAAAGATTCCATAACATTTCATTTAGCATACATATCCTTATGATTGCGTTGGATGAGTAGAAGTGTGAGTAGTTTGGAATATTGATACTTTGTTAGAGAAATAGATGCATGTGCCAAGATAGTATTAATTTCCCTTTGAATCAAGTTTTTAGTGCTTAAGTATGTTTAGAAAAGTTGCTTTCTCATTTGATAATGCCTTAGGGATGTTTCAGAATTTTGTGTGATGAGTTTCAATGGTTAGGAGTTAAGTTTGGTACAAACTCTAGCTTAAAGTCTATGTAGATTTTTCATAACTTGCTAAATTCCGCAAAAGTCGTAATTTCAAGTTTATGGATTCGTTTTGGTTGGCTAAATTGTTTAGGAAACTGGTATAGAGTATAGAAATGGTGTCATGATTTTATATGGCTCGAAAGTATAGGTTTGGTGGAGTTTTGAAACAAGTTTCAAAACCTGAATTTCAAATTTCAGGCTTATCAGTCGACTGATACAGTATCAGTCGACTGATACCCGTAAGCTGAGTTGGGCGAGGCAAGTTTCAATAAGTAATTTCTTACGAGTTTTTGAGAAAGAAAGTGTGACATGGTATCATGCATGACTATTTAAGTTAGAATATCATTCTTAGATAGATTAAAAAGAAAAAAAAAGATTTCCGCATTTTTAGTCGTGCATTAGAGTCGAGAAGTAGACAAAAGTAACGATCCGTCTGAGTCAGAGAAGGCGGGTCGCTACACCATGTCTATGGATTAAAAATTAATTTGAATGGAGACCCGTCTCCCAAACAACCATCTCGTCATCGTATCGTTCGATTCGAATTACAACTTGGCCAATCTCAAAGAACGAGCCTTATAATTCGCCTAACCGAATGATCATGGAAAAGATGACGATTGGATCACCGATTTTTGTATTTATTATCGGGGTCCAATTAATTAATTATTAACAATGATTATCAAATAATCAAAATCATAATAATTAATTAACATACACATGAAATGATAGAAACAAGGAACCAAAGAGAAAGGATATACCTTTTCTTTTACCTCTTGATCTTCTACCTTATGTCCCTCCCCTCTCAGACTTCGTGTGGGTGATGAGCTACCGATAACCGGAATCACCAAGGGCTCCAATTGATCACCGTCATCACAAGCCAACAAAACCCTAATCTAGGGTTTGCACCGCCGGCCACTCCTCCCTCTTCCCTTGCGCCGCCGGCCACCGAAAGCTACCCAAGACCCGCCGGTCACTCAAAAACCCTCGAGAGAAAGGTGAAGAAGAAGAAGAAGAAGAAGAAGGAGGAGGGAAAGCTCCTTCTTCCTTACCCAAACCGGCCAGAAAACTTCTCCTTTACTTATCTTGCGCCGCCGCTGCCGCAAGCATCCACCGATGCCTCTCCAACGTCGGCCACCTTCTCTTCCTCGCCAGACCTCACAAAATGGAGAGAAGAACCCCCCTTTGTGTAGTAAAGGTCAGCCACCGAGTGGTTGAGAGGAAGAAGAGAAAAGAAGAAGGAGAAGTGGCTTCTCCTCTTCTTGCTGTGACCTAGGAGAGAGAAGGGAGTGAGAGGAGTGCAGGGAAGCCTTGGGTTGATGATTAATTGAATTAAGCCTTGATTTCTTGATCCCATGGGGTATATATAGGGCTAAGTAGGGACCATGAGGAGGAGTTGAGTCTTGGCTAGCTAATGGAACTAAAACTGATCCATTAATGAAGATCCATTCCACTAAAAGATCTCCATTGAACATCCTCACCAACCTCTATATTTTCATATGGGTGATGGACCCAATTACTATGCTCAAAAGCAATGTGTCACGAGTATGAGTCTCAAATTTAGAAATTTATAAAGCTGAAAACCCTTGATAGCAAAATAGAAATGTAGAATAGGGGCCTCAGGTCGTATTTTTCCAATGACTAGTTGTGATTGGTTAACTCGAGTTTGTAGGTTTATTTGTCGTTTGATGTTTGGGTTTTCTAGATAAAATGGGGTTTTTGCAATAAGAGGAAATGACAATATGAAATAGCAAATGCGGAACAAAATGGACTTAACTAAGCAAAGTAATGAATTAAGGAATGACAAGGACTAAACTTAACCTAATTGACAATTGAGCAAGTAAATTCAAACGATGCAATTGAAACTTAAAGAACTAATTGCAGAGAGTAAATTACGGGAAACGAATTGCATGAGAAGTGATTGCAGATTAAAGGAAGCTAGAACAAAACTTGGCTTAAGCACATGGCTTGAAGTGTAAAGGAACAATGAAAACAACTTTAAGATAGTAAAAGCTTGAAACAAAATTATCCTAAATTAAGACATTAAATCAGTTTATCACAAGACTTCCCTTTGCCGTCACACAAAGGATGAGCTATGAACCCCCTAGCTCAAAGATCAACGAAGAAGAAGAAACATCCTAGCTCAGTTCTAGTTCTGCTCCTCGTGATTGGTCAACCTGACCGATCAGGCCTTCCTCTAATCGGTCACAGGACCGATCAGAGCCCTCTCTGTCCGATCAACTCGATCGGACAGTAGCTGAAAGTGATCTCCGAACTCTCCCTTCTCAATCGGTTGGACGATGATCGAACTCAGAATCCATCAAAATGCTTCGAGAACCCCTCTCAACGCTTCAACAGCTCCGGCCGAGGAGATCCAACGATCGACAATGGATCGATCAGTGAAAACAAAGCTTTGGCGACACCCTCACCCGAACACTTAAAGCTGTTCAATTTGTATTTATCGCCCCAATTACTGCAGATGCACTGACTTAAAGGATCTTGAATCAAAGTATAGATCTAAATATCTCAACCCAGTTTAGGTTATCAATCAAAGTACCCTAAGGTGCTTGTGAGATACAGGCTTCTAGATCTATAGGTGCATGCAGTTTTAAGGTTAGGGCCTAAGCTAAGACCATTTTGCGCAAAAACCCTAGTTTTAAAGGGGGTAAGTTTTTTTTAAAAAAACTAAGTCGGAAAATCATTTTAAAATTCAATAACTCGATAAAAGAAATGATATTGAAAAAAATATTAAATTCTAATTTTCAACAAAAATTTGAGAAAATAGAAATGATTTTTAAAAAAATAATATAGAGCAGTCCTATTCTACTAAGCACAACCTTAACTGCCTTCTTAGTAAGCTAAACTCAGATTCAGGTAAGGGTTTGGTAAAAATGTCAGCTAAATTGGATTTTGAGTCCACATGCATAAGTACAATTTCGCCCCTGGCTACATGATCCCTTACAAAAATGGTGTTTGACTTCAATATGTTTAGTTCGGGAGTGCTGAATTGGATTCTTAGTTAAATTGATTGAACTAATATTGTCAATGAACACTTTAGTTTGGGTGTAGTCTAGCTGGAAATCCTTAAGAGTGTGCATCATCCATAAAAGTTGTGTCACACACTCTCTTAGGGCAACATATTCTGCTTCGGTTGTGGATAATGCTATGCAGTGTTGCTTTCTACTATCTCAGTTGACTAGACTATTTCCTAACAACTGACAACTTATACTTGTACTCTTTCTATCTAATTTACAACCTGCATAATCAGAGTCAGAATATCCTGATAATTCAAAAGTGGAAGTTCTAGGATACCAAATCCCTACATTTAGGGTACCCTTAATGTATCTTAGAACTCTTTTTAGGGCTGCTAAGTGGGATTCCTTAGCACATGTTTGGTATCTACCACACATTCCTACAGAAAATAGGATATCAGGTCTACTAGCAGTTAAGTATAGTAGGCTACCATTCATACTCCAGTATAATTTTAAGTCAACTGGTTTACCCTCAGGATCATTATCAATTTTGACATTAGTAGCCATAGGAGTACTTAAGCTTTTAGAGTTGTCAATTTTAAATTTCCTTATTAATTCTTTAGCATACTTGGATTGGTGAAGAGTTGTCCCTAGTTTGTTTTATTTGTAGCCCTAAGAAAAAGTTGAGCTCACATACTGATAATTACCATTTTGTTGATCAATTTAAGCTCTCAAATCCATGTTTTGATTCCTTTTTATATGCTTAATCTTGTATTTACACTAGGTTCCATGAATTATTGTTATTTTAGCTTTGGATGCAAATCATTTCATAATTGAGATATTTTGGCATTAAATTTTAAATCTATTATTGCAGGCTTCGAATGATCATGGACCTAGATCAGATTGGATCGAGTTTGAGCCAAAATTGGATTTGGATCATGAGGATCAAGCATTGGATTAATATGGGTCGTCCAATCAAGAAATGGTGAGATCTGAGCCATCTGTCATCTTCTGATCAATCCAAGCTAAAGATAGAGTTAATCAAGATCACAGATAAAGATCTGAAAGTTTGGTCCAAATCAGAAGTCATCCAGCTGTTGGATCAAGCTCAAGAGGAGTCTAAGCCATTCATTCAAGAGGCAGTGAGATCTAAGCCTTCCATTGCAGATTTGATTGATCTAAGCTAAGGAGGAGCAGATCCTGACCACTGATAGAGATCTGGGAAGTTTGATTCCGATCCGAGTTGATCTGACCGTTGGATGACACGAAGAGGATCACATCCGTTCATTTTCAAATGGAATTGATTAAAATCAGAATTCCCTCTGCCAGATTGGGGTCGTCGTGTGCCACTGTTTCCAGTTTCTGTCCTTCATCTGTTCTTAATTGTTTCTTCTCCGATCACGCGGCCAACACCAGATTTGTTTGTATGCAAGATTTCAGATCATTGAGGTAGTTTTCTTGTTTAGTTTGCTAACCAAAATCTCGCAGTTGAAGGTGCTAAGGTGAGGGTTTTGCCGGAGCTGCTGTTCCTGCCGATCGATCCTTGTTGATCACCGATTTTCGTCGTCCAGAGCTGTCGAAGCTTTAGAGGGGTTCTCGAAAGCGTTTTGATAGTTTCTGAGCTCGATCGCCATTCAGCCGATTGAGAAGGAAGAGATCAGGGATAGTATTCAGCTACTGATCGTTCACCGCGATCGGACAGAGGCCCTTCTGATCGGTCTCCAATCTGATCAGAAGAGGTCCTGATCTGTCCCGTGACCGATCAGGAAGAGCAGTTCACATCAGATCCAACGCAAACTGATCAAGGGAGTTTATCATGATTGGTTTTTGAGTTCTGAGGGTTTCTAGCTCATCTTTTACGTGATGGCAAAGGGAAGTCTTGACAATGAACTGATTTGGTGTTCAAATTAGGATAATTTTGGTTTTAAGCGCTTATTTCTTCAAGTTGTTTTAGTTTGTTTCCAACTATACTAGCTCCAAGTCAAGTTCTTATGTAATGTTTTGTTCTAGTTTTCATTATTCTTCAATTAGTTTCCTGCAATTAGTTCCCTTCAATTACTTCTTATATTTCAATTCCATCGTTTGAATTTAATTACTCGGTTGTCAAATAAATTAAGTTTAGTTTCCATAATTTCCTGATTTATTTTTGCTTAGTTAAGTCAATTTTGTTCCGAATTGTTATTTCATTCCTTATCGCAAAAAACCTCATTTTACTAGAAACCCCAAAACATTAACGATAACTTTCAAGCTTGAACTAAACACTCTTAACTAGTCCTTGGAAAAATACATCTTGAGGCCCCTATACTACATTTAATTTTGTGAGCTAAGGGGTTTCAATTTATAAATATCTAAATTGGCTCATTCGTGACACTTGTTATTGGGCATCATCAAATTTTTTGGCACCGTTGCCGGGGAATACACTAGTTGAGTTTGTTTAATTTGAGCTTGTGCTTATTTTCATATTCTTTGAGTCTATTTCATTTGCTTTATCTTTTTGGTATACATATGCTGCCATTTTTGTTTGATTTATGACCAGGACTGCAGGTGGTAATATTAAGGATGTTTGATCCTGAGATGGAGAGAACATTCAGAGCCAGAAAAAAAATCAAGGAAGAGTTTCAGAAGTTATTGAAAACATTTATATTCATTCAAGCAGTCCCATGGCAGAACATCAGTATTTTCAGAATTTTCAGCAGTCTGTTCAGAATTTTCAGCAACCCTATTCACAATTTCAACGATCCTTTCAACCGACACAACCAATTCAGAGTTCATATCAGCAACAATTCTAGCATTCAATTCAGAATTCTCAGTTTCATAATCAACAATTTCATTCTCAACTTCAACAAGATCAGCAAGGTTTCCAACAATATAATCAACAATTTCAGCAAATCCAACCTTTGAATCAGCCAGAACAGTAGTTTCAACAAAATTTCCAGAATTTTCAGCTACCATTTCTTCAGCTACCATTTCATCAAAACCAGCATGTTTATCAAGATTTTCCACAACCCTCACAACTTTCTCATAATTTTCAAGAGAATTTGCAACCATTCTAGAAGAATTTTCAGTTTTAAAATTTTCAGCCTTTCAACCAACAATTTCAGCAAGCAGATCAGTAATTTCAGAACTATAATTTTCAGCAACATCCACCTTGTTATCAAACTAATTTCCAGCAATTCCAACAGCCTAGTTACTCATTTGATCAGCCCCAACAACTTCATTTTCAATGTGCACAGCAAACTCATAATTTTTAGCAACCTGATGCTTCATTTCAAGGCCAACAAGAGTTCCATACCAATCAAGGAGACTTTGGGGACTCTAGTGAGTTTAATGCACAACTTCAAGAACTTGCGGAGGTGATGCAACAAATCATACAACAACAGTAAATTTTACTACAACTGTTACGCCCGCCCTTATATCTATTCTCGGGGCGGGGTCACGTACTATCATTCATATAAATTTTTTTTTCTTAAAGTACTAATAACAAAGTACTAAGCATGCTTGTTCAAAACTAACCTATAACATGATAGGTTCAACTCATAATATAATCAAGTATATGAGTAATCCAAGTGTAACATTCATTACTAAAGAAATGTTAACATAAGCATAATATTGTAGATATGAAGATCTTTATTTCCCGAGCCACTAGGGTTTACTAGGCCTTCTCAGAAGTCCTTCAGCCTAGTATCATAATCATTTGACTCGCTTTAAGAGTCTATAGTACAAGCCATTACAAAATAAAATAATTATCATGTTCTTCATTTTCATAAAGTATGCTCTTAATCCCAACCTTCTAGGGAAGCATTCTTTAGGCCCTAAGCCTTCTTCGTTCATGCCCTACAAGGCTCATTCTTATGCATATGTATGCATCCATAATCATGATAACTAGCCTAGTATAAAGCATGCATTTCATAAGGGTGCCCCATGGGCTATAATGCATGCTCATACATAGATCTCCATAATCATGATAACTAGCCTAGTATAAAGCATGCATTTCATAAGGGTGCCCTATGCGCTATAATGCATGCTCATACATAGATCATAATTCAACCCCTTAAGCATATCTTATATATGACAAGGTTGATCACATAAATCATATTCATATCATAGGAAGTGGTAGCATGCTTCATGGGTAAATCAAATGGTTCCTAATCCTAAAACTAGGGTCTTGGCCGAAACTCAAGGGTAGGGGTAGATTAGGTTTTTGACATCAAACATCCCCTACCAACATCCCACACATATATATATATATATATATCATGTATCATACTATAGCATGCACCATGGGAGAAAATCAAGTCACCTTAACCCTAATCTCGGGTTGGCCGAAAGTCATGGCTAGGGAGAGTTCCATTTTTCCTAATCCAACATTCCATTTAAACATCATTTGCATATACATATCATCATCCCAAACATAAGCATATCTCCTAGGGTACATCTCATACAATCATCACATATATAGGCATATGATCTTACTAAACACAATCATAATCTCATAGGGTAAGTTGTCCTTCACAACCTCATGTTCCATGCCTTGGCCAAATGTTACATGCTAAGGAATCCAATCAAACATTTCCTTTGAATATCACATGCATATACATCTCATATCATTTTACATAAGCATATCACATAAAATAATTTAACCTTCACAAACCTTAAGGTTTCATGCCTTGGCCGAATGGTGTAGGGTAGGGAAACTAGGGTTTTGAAATTAAACCTTCACACAAGCATTTATTCAAACACCTTGTCTACACTACTAGGCATAGATTCATCATAGGCAAATCAAGCATCCCTAAACCCTAATCTTCCTAGGTTGGCCGAATGATGTAAGGGTAGGGTAGGCTAGGTTTTTGACATCCAATCTTCACACAAACATTTATTCAAACACCTTACCTACACTACTAAACATGCACACATCATAGGATAGCAAACAACCCAAAAAAACCTAGCCCATTCCCTCTTGGCCGAAAGTTGTAGGGTGGATAACCCTACTTTTCCTTATCACAACATGATGGGAAACAACATACATCCATACCCTAAGTTCCTAGGAGTATCCTCATGCATCAAGAAGCAACCAAGACCCTTGTCTTGGTGGTGGCCGAATGGTTACAAGGGAGGAACTCCCATTTTCGAAAACAAGGACACCAAAGAAACATTCAATAACAATTACATTGCAGGCGAGGGGATACTTACATCCTTTCACTTGAATTTCACCTTCCCTAGATCTTTAGGGTACCCTTGGTTGAAGGAGAGGTGAAGGTTCCTCTTACTTTTTCTTCTCTAGACTCCTTGGCCCTAATAGAGGGCAAGATCCTTTAGGGAGTCTTCTTCCTTCCAATCCCCTAGGGTTAGAACCCTAGGAAGCACTTTTCGAAAATGGAAAAAAGAAGAGGAAGAAGAAGGAATTTCGGGTGGGAGAAAGTGAGGAAGAAGAAGAGGAAGTTACTCCCACCCCTTCCCACTCTTATTTATACTATTCTCATGAAGAGACATGTCTCTTCACTATTACACGCTTAACAAGCATGTTTCTTATTCTCTCAACAAGAAATAATACTTGGTGTAGTGGTTAAGACATGGTGAGTGCAACCTAGGAGGTTCAAGGTTCGATCCTTGCTTCCTCAATTCTACACTTTCTTTTTATTACCTTTTTCACTAATCTACATCCAAGCCTATTAAGCCAAATCCATCATGATATTTCATAATAATTTTTCCATGAATTCATAATATTATTTACATAATATTTCATAATAATTTTCCATGAATTCGTAACATTATTTACATAATATTTCATAATAATTTTCTATAATTTCATAACATTATTCATGGTAAAATTTCAGGGTGTTACAACCCTCTATATCTTATATAAAGTTCGTCCCGAACTTTAAAATAGTTCCGGATACTTTAATCGCATTGTCTCCTCTCGTTCCCAGGTGGCTTCTTCGAATTGCTCGTTCTGCCATAGAACTTTTACTAAGGGCACTTCCTTGTTCCTTAGTTTCTTAACTTCCCGACCTAGGATCTGAATAGGTCGGCGCTCGGAACTTAGGTTCTCTTGGTCTTGTACTGGTAGGGGCTCTATCATTTGATTCATATCAGAGATACATTTCCTGAGCATCGATACATGGAAGACATTGTGGATAGCCGACTTTTTTGTGCCCTAATGAAAATCGAAAGCAAGCCCAAAATTTGGGGCGTTACAACAACAAGGACAACAAAAGAATGATTTCACTCTTCAAAGCATTGAAAGACATATTGGACAACTTGTAAGTGGGATGAATCAAATGCAAGCTTAAGGATTGAGTCAATTACCTTCTCAGGCTACTCCTAATCCTAAGGGGAATGTTAGTGCAATAACATGGAAGAGTGAGGAAGTTATTTCAAGTCTAAACAATCCAAGGGATGATTTTTCTGAAAAATTTTCTGCAACTTATTTTCCATCTCAGAACAGCCCCAAAATGGCTTCTACATCAGTTGAATGTGACCCTAGTTCAAGCCTAAGTCCTTCATCTATTGATTTTGCAATTTTGGTGGAAGAAGAAGAAGAAATCAGCAAAAATAGGGCACAATCAGTAGCTACTCCAAAAGAAATTCCTGCTCAAGATCCATTACCGAAAATTTCAGCTCAAGTGGAGGAACCAAATGTAATGCCCGCCCCTTACGTGAGCGACGCGTTATTTTTTTTTTCTTTCATACATTATTGCATATGGAGCGTAAATATAGCAGCAGAAATAATACTAAATCATTAACATATGCAATTGGATAAATTTCTTTCTAACTAAACTACTTTAAGCATGTGAATCATAGCATAGCATATCTATCAAGAGAGTATATAGTTCTACTTTAAGCATGCATATCATAAAGAACTTCAACTCCAACAAGTAGTAAGCGTAAACATAAAAACTAACACATGCATTTTTAAGTAGCAACATTAAGTCCATGAGAAACAAGTCCATAAGTAAGAGTAAAGACAAATGTAGGATCGTTCTGCCAAGTCACTGCCACACACACACAGGCCCTCCTGCTACTTCCCTTCTTTAGAAACCTTTAGTTGGATCTACAACAAAAGAAGGTAGACTATAAGCATAAAATGCATAGTAAGCTCCTTGCTTACTCACAAAATCCATACATCATATATATGTAGAAATCTACATCATTTGACATAAACATATAACATAAATAAATACTTAAAGCATCTAAAGCACATAAGCATAAACACTTAACATTCGCATAACCTTTAAAACATAATCATGTGCATAAACATTAGACATAACATATGCAATATCATTAAACATAAACTTGTGCATAAACATTAAACATAGCATATGCAATATCATTAAACATAAACATGTGCATAAACATTAAACATAGCATATTGAATACCATTAAACATAACATTTGCATAAACATTAAACATAGCATATGCAATATCATTAAACATAAACATGTGCATAACATTAAACATAGTATATGTAATACCATTAAACATAAACATGTGCATAAACATTGAACATAGCATATGTAATACCATTAAACATAAACATGTGCATAAACATTAAACATAGCATATACAATATCATTAGACATAAACATGTGCATAAACATTAAGGATGCTCTTTTGAAAATATATATAATATAAAACTTGAACATCAACATATCATCATCATTGGGATCCCTGGATTGTACCCATTCATCATTTGCGCGCATTCCTTAGTAGAGTACGAGGTAGCAAATCCCGACCTACTAAGGTACTAGGCAACCTTGGTGCCTACGGACAGCTACGATAGTCCAGAATCGGGGCGTTCTTAAGGTGCCCATCCCTTGGACCTTTTTCAAGATCCGGTACACGCCAATACATAAAGTAAAATAGTATACATGATTCCTTTCCTTTCCATAGCAATTTCTCTTTAACATAGCGTTCATCATTTCTTTTCTTTTCTAAGAAATTGCTCTTTAGACATTCTTTTATTCATAATGTCATACATATCATGGCCATACATTCAAAGCATAAATATCATCATAACATTCAACCATGAACATGCCATGGAGAAAACATAATTTCATGGTAAGGAAATTCATAACATGCCAACTTATCATTCATGATTCATAAAACACGTAATGTTCACTTTAAGACTAAGAATAATACACCTAGGGAACTTATTCAATTTTTCTTTCATCTATCATGCCATAATGAAACATGGATACCTTTAATTCTACCCTAATTCAACATATACTCTATTGGTCAAAAGATTTAGATAGGGTTATCATGGCATAAAACACAACACAACATCACACATCTCATACAACAAGCATACATTGAATATCCTAGTACCAAGAGACATCATCAAGTGAGGTAGTGACCTTAATCCATCCTAACACCCAATTTAAGGTACTGATCATAAACTTCTAAGGTTCATAACAACATGAAAATGACTAAAACAAGAGTAATTGGTTCATACAACACACATATAATACTTATTCTAATACTAGGAAGCATTAGTAAGTAACATGACATCTTTAATTCTTCTTTTTTTTCTTCCCATCTATCATGGCACAATGGAACATGGATACCTTTAATTCAACCCTAATTCACATATATTCTACTGATCAAAACATTTAGATAGGGTTATCATGGCATAAAAATACAACACAACCTCACACAACTATACAACATGCATACATTGAGTATCCTACCACAAAGGGGCATTATCAAGTGAGGTAGTGACCTTAACCCATCCTAAAACCCAATTTAAGAAACTGATCAGAAATTTCTAAGGTTCATATCAACATGAAAATGACAAAAATAAGAGCAATTGGTTCATACAACATACATATAATACATATTCTAACTCTAGGAAGCACTAGTAAGTAACATGACCTCTTTAACTCTTCTTTTTTTTCTTTTTGGCCCTTATTTAGGGTATTAACCCCACGTGATCAGAGGGAAAATATGGCCTAAAAATATATATAAAACCCTCAAACAAACATTAACAAGGAATTAAAATATTAGCTAGTCAAAAGAACCCAAACATCTTCTTTTGGCCAAAAAGTCTATGGCTTAATGAGAGCCTTGACCTAAACCTTTAAGGGTCTTTTGCTTCATATTTTTTTTTCATCATAACTCATAACTTAACATCAAGAAAACATTAGAGTCATTAGATAGCATCAAACACAAACCTTTGCCTTAAATCTCATGTTGGCCGAAACTTGCCTATAGGGAAACCTTCACGATTTTTGCAACACATCGCCAAAAACATACAAGACCATGAATCAAAAACATATATAACTATTATGTTGCAGGTGAGGGGAGTCTTACCCTTGTTGTCTTGGTTATAAACCTCGAATAGAGAAACAAAAGGAAACTTTCTTGACCTTAGAGTACTCCTTGCCTTTGTAGCCTTGTAGAAGAACTTGGATCTTCAAGAGGGAGACCTCTTGTGAAGTTTTCCAAATGGAAACCCCCTTTGGAATTTCGGCCAAGAAGGAAGAAGAGAGGGGAGAGGAAAGGCCTTGGTGGAAGAGAAGAAGAGAAAAGTAACTTAAGCCTCTTCACTTCTCATCCCACCTCCTTATACTAAGTGAAGGGGGCATGTGAAAGGTCATGGTGCCTCCTCTCATGGTGACTCTTCACTTCCCTTATCCTTATACTTATCTACAATTCCCTTTATCTTCCTAATAGCAATCCCTTGCTAGGTGAATTGCTTACATATGCATTCTTAAGGCTTACATCATCTCTAAGGTCCAAGGTTCAACCCTTGGCTCTTACCTCATTTTATTTTATTTTTATTCTTTTGCAAGACCATCTAAGGTAAGGCCCATTACATGATGTGTTATTTCTTTTATCCTCATGGGGCACATTAAGAAAACTAATGAAGTGCTATTTAAGACCCATTAGGGATTTCCACCATTCAGAGCCCATATAAAGCCTATTAACACTTACACTAAAATTCCCACAACTCTAACTATTATTCATGAATCATACTCGATATGGCTATTATTCATAATCCTATTCAATATTAGGGATAATATTAAAGGGAATTTTAGCGGGGTGTTACAATTCTCCATACCTTCTGGAAAGTTCGTCCTCGAACTTAAAATTAATGTCACAGTTATCTTCCACTAATGTCACCGATCATTTCTTTGTTGTCCTTATTGATGCTCTATTCTCAGCAACACTTACTTCTCTAGCCATAAAAACATGTATCCAATTACTCCCTCAGTTATCTTCTAATCTTAGTCATTTTTCCACTTATTACTTTATCATCTTTTATCTCTTCTCTCTTTTTTCCCACCTCCTCGAAATCACAAATAGATGCGGATATCGTCGATGAAGACGATCACAAACTTGTCAAGGAATGCCAAGAATACCCCATTCATCAGGTCCATAAATATGGCGGGAGCATTAGTTACTCCGAAGGGCATGACAACGAATTCAAAGTGTCCGTATCTAGTCCGGATAGCCGCCTTTGGGATATCGTCTAGTTTCACTTTAACTTGATGGTAACCTGATCTAAGATCGATCTTCGAAAAGACGGTAGCTCCCTTTAGTTGGTCTTAATCGTCACATTATTTAGAGCTCGATAATCTATGCACAGGCGCATAGTTCCATCTTTCTTTTTCACGAACAGTACCGGAGCTCCCCATGGAGAGTGACGCGGGCGAATAAAACCCTTGTCGAGTAACTCCTGCAGCTGTCCTTGAAGCTCCTTCAACTCAGCTGGCGCCATACGGAAAGGTGCCTTGGAGATCGATTTAGTTCTAGGAATCAGTTCGATCTCAAATTCGATTTCTCTGTCCGTGGCCAATCCTGATAGATCGTCTGGGAATACCTCCGGATAATTGCATACCACTCTGACATCACTTAGTTTCTGATCCTTTGTTTGAGCGGTGTTGACCACATACGCTAGATACCCAATGCATCCCTTGTCTAACATCTTTTGTGCTCTTAGAGCTGATAAGAATTTCTTGGTTCTTTTTCTAGGCTCTCCAATAAATTCAATTTATTGGATCGTTTAGTACTTAAGCCTAAGTCATGAAATGGACGTCCCATTAAGGTCAAGTGGAATCAGCTCCATTTCCATCATATTCGAAGTCCGTCCATTTCATTTGGTTCACTTGTCTTTTAGCCTTGACCGTTTCCCACCACATTCTGGCATCTCCAGAAAGGCAGAGATGCACACTTAATCATTTCATGTTCAGGCAAGTGTTGCAGCTCCACTATACTTTCCACCGTCTTGAACTATGCTTGGGCATCCCACGGTTCGTAAGCACCCGTAAAAGTTTCCGGCTTCAGCCTCTGCCACTGGATTAAGTAAGCTTCCGGTGGCATTTCGGTGGCAGGGCCTGTCGGGGGTGCTGGCGGAGACGGAAGCACTATAGGTGTCACCATCTGGTTCACAGATGGAACGATAGTATTTGCTTGCTGACTCATCAAGGTGTTGATCGTCTGCTGCTGCTCGGTGAGTTGACGCTGGAGTTCTGTGACTAGGTGCGTCAGGTCAGAATGAGATACGATATCATTAATTCTAGTACATCTTTTAGCCATGCAGTTCTCATATTACAACAATACGCTAGTATAAGATCATTTATCATTTTCATCATTTTCATGTATATACATGCATTTGTATCTTTTTAATTATAAGGTAAGGAAAGGTACTACCCTAAGTTTCCATTCATAGGTAAAAACATGATTCCATAATTTCGTATTTGTATACTTAGTCATAAACATTCTTTATCGTTCTAGAACCATAGAGGGTATCACATCTACTAGTATGGTTAGTCCAGAAACATTCCTATCATAAGTAAACATAAAGCAACATACTTAAATTATGTAAGGTAAGATCTTACTTGGAAGCGGCAGGATGCAGGCTTGATGTGTGTGTAGTGAGATGGAAAACTGCTCTGATACCAAGCTGTAACGCCCGCCCCTTACGTGAGCGGCGCGTTACTTTTTTTCTTTCATTCATTATTCCATATGGAGCGTAAATATATCTGCGGAAATAATACTAAATCATGAACATATGCAATTGGATAAATTTCTTTCTAACTAAACTACTTTAAGCATGTGAATCATAGCATAGCATATCTATCAAGAGAGTATATAGTTCTACTTTAAGCATGCATATCATAAAGAACTTCAACTCCAACAAGTAGTAAGCGTAAACATAAAAACTAACACATGCATTTATAAGTAGCAACGTTATGTCCATGAGAAACAAGTCCATAAGTAAGAGTAAAGACAACTGTAGGATCGTTCTACCAAGTCACTGCCACACACACACAGGCCCTCCTGCTACTTCCCTTCTTTAGAAACCTTTAGTTGTATCTGCAACATAAGAAGGTAGACTATAAGCATAAAATGATTAGTAAGCTCCATGCTTACTCACAAAATCCGTACATCATATATATGTAGAAATCTACATCATTTGACATAAACATATAACATGAATAAATACTTAAATCATCTAAAGCACATAAGCATAAACACTTAACATTCGCATAACCTTTAAAACATAATAATGTCATAAACATTAGACATAGCATATGCAATATCATTAAACATAAACATGTGCATAAATATTAAACAAGCATATGCAATATCAATAAATATAAACATGTGCATACACATTAAACATAGCATATGTAATACCATTAAACATAAACATGTGCATAAACATTAAACATAGCATATGCAATATCATTAAACATAAACATGTGCATAACATTAAACATAGCATACGTAATACCATTAAACATAAACATGTGCATAATCATTAAACATAGCATATGTAATATCATTAAACATAAGCATGTGGATAAACATTAAACATAGCATATGCAAAATCATTAGACATAAACATGTGCATAAACATTAAGGATGCTCTTTTGAAAATATATATAATATAATACTTGATCATCAACATATCATCATCATTGGGATCCCTGGCTTGTACCCATTCATCATTTGCGCGCATTCCTTAGTAGAGTACGAGGTAGCAAATCTCGACCTACTAAGGTACTAGGCATCCTTGGTGCCTAGGGACAGCTACGGTAGTCCAGAACCGGGGCGTTCTTAAGGTGCCCATCCCTTGAACCTTTTTCAAGATCCGATACAAGCCAATACATAAAGTAAAATAGTAAACATGATTCCTTTCCTTTCCATAGCAATTTCTCATTAACATAGCGTTCATCATTTCTTTTCTTTTCTTAGAAATTGCTCTTTAGTCATTCTTTTATTCATAATGTCATACATGTCATGGGCCTACATTCAAAGCATAAATATCATCATAACTTTCAAGCATGAACATGGCATGGAGAAAACATAATTTCATGGTAAGGAAATTCATAACATGCCAACTTATCATTCATGATTCATAAAACACGTAATGTTCAATTTAAGACTAAGAATAATACACCTAGGGAACTTATTCCATTTTTCTTTCATCTATCATGGTATAATGAAACATGGATACCTTTAATTTAACCCTAATTCAACATATACTCTATTGGTCAAAAGATTTAGATAGGGTTATCATGGCATAAAACACAACACAACATCACACATCTCATACAACAAGCATACATTGAATATCCTAGTACCAAGAGACATCATCAAGTGAGGTAGTGACCTTAATCCATCCTAACACCCAATTAAAGGTACTGATCATAAACTTCTATGGTTCATACCAACATGAAAATGACAAAAACAAGGGCAATTGGTTCATACAACATACATATAATACATATTCTAACACTAGGAAGCATTAGTAAATAACATGACATCTTTAATTCTTCTTTTTTTTCTTCCCATCTATCATGGCACAATGCAACATGGATACCTTTAATTCAACCCTAATTCACATATATTCTACTGATCAAAACATTTAGATAGGGTTATCATGGCATAAAACCACAACACAACCTCACACAACTCATACAACATGCATACATTGAGTATCCTACTACAAAGGGACATTATCAAGTGAGGTAGTGACCTTAACCCATCCTAAAACCCAATTTAAGAAACTGATCAGAAATTTCTAAGGTTCATATCAACATGAAAATGAAAAAATAAGAGCAATTGGTTCATACAACATACATATAATACATATTCTAACTCTAGGAAGCACTAGTAAGTAACATGACCTCTTTAACTCTTCTTTTTCTTTCTTTTTGGCCCTTATTTAGGGTATTAACCCCACGTGATCAGAGGGGAAATATGGCCTAAAAATATATATAAAACCCTCAAACAAACATTAACAAGGAATTAAAATATTAGTTAGTCAAAAGAACCCAAACATCTTCTTGTGGCCAAAAAGTCTATGGCTTCATGAGAGCCTTGGCCTAAACCTTTAAGGGTCTTTTGCTTCATATTTTTTTTTCATCATAACTCATAACATAACATCTAGAAAACATTAGAGTCATTAGATACCATCAAACACAAACCTAAGCCCTAAATCTCATGTTGGCCGAAACTTGCCTATAGGGAAACCTTCACGATTTTTGCAACACATCGCCAAAAACATACAAGAACATGAATCAAAAACATATATAACTATTATGTTGCAGGTGACGGGAGTCTTATCCTTGTTTTCTTGGTTATAAACCTCGAATAGAGAATCAAAAGGAAACTTTCTTGACCTTAGAGTACTCCTTGCCTTTGTAGCCTTGTAGAAGAACTTGGATCTTCAAGAGGGAGACCTCTTGTGAAGTTTTCCAAATGGAAACCCCCTTTGGAATTTCGGCCAAGAAGGAAGAAGAGAGGGGAGAGGAAAGGCCTTGGTGGAAGAGAAGAAGAGAAAAGTAACTTAAGCCTCTTCACTTCTCATCCCACCTCTTTATACTAAGTGAAGGGGGCATGTGAAAGGTCATGGTGCCTCCTCTCATGGTGACTCTTCACTTCCCTTATCCTTATACTTATCTACAATTCCCTTTATCTTCCTAATAGCACTCCCTTGCTAGGTGAATTGGTTACATATGCATTCTTAAGGCTTACATCATCTCTAAGGTCCAAGGTTCAATCCTTGGCTCCTACATCATTTAATTTTATTTTTATTCTTTTGCAAGCCCATCTAAGGTAAGGCCCATTACATGATGTGTTATTTCTTTTATCCTCATGGGGCCCAATAAGATAACTAATGAAGTGCTATTTAAGACCCATTAGGGATTTCCACCATTTAGAATCCATATAAAGCCTATTAACACTTACACTAAAATTCCCACAACTCTAACTATTATTCATGAATCATACTCAATATGGCTATTATTCATAATCCTACTCAATATTAGGGATAATATTGAAGAGAATTTTAGCGGGGTGTTACACCAAAGGACCCTTTACCCTTCCCACAACACCCCAGAGAGGATCCTTCTATCATTAGCATGAGTATTTTAGATGTGGTTGTTGCGGCTGAGTTATTTGCTGATAAAGTTTCACTTGATAATCAGAGAGGATATTTTAGTTCAAATGAGGCTGAGGATGCATTGGCTACAGAGGAGGCTGAGCTGGAGGTTGTATCTAATTTACTTTCAGTTGCAGACGATTCTATTGGTGTAAGGGATTGCACTGAGCCCCCGGGATCACCTATATTGATTGAGATGTTAGGAGATTCAGAGGATAGGTTTGAGAGTGTAGGGGATTGCACTGTGCCCCAGGGACCACCTATATCTATAGAGCAGTCACAGATAGATTTGAAACCATTGCCAGAATATTTGAAGTATGCTTATTTGCCAGAAAGTGTAGGGACTTGCATGGTGGAAGCAAGGACCCAAGAATCACCTCTTTTAGTTGTATGCCCACCAGAACCTGAGCCTGAGGTGAAGCCTTTACTTGACCAGGAGGAGGCCATAGTTACATCCACTCTTGTGGAACCTTCAGGTATTTTTCAGCACGACAAAGTATGTGTTTCTTCTATTTTTTTGGAAAACTCATAGAGGTACCTAAGGTTGATTTTATTGGATGTGACGCATTTCTTGATACATTCTATGTAGAGATTGTTTGTATTTCATTTCTTCCTTACCCTGCATGCATGCGGGAGGTATTTTCTTTTCATGGTTTTGTAGGGTATCGTCGGCTTTTTGAGTGGGTGCTCCAACTAAATAGCCTCCAACCTCCCGGAAGGACTTCCAAAGAGTATATAGTGGGAGGAGTTGAGCTTACCTTGACTTGTAGCAATTCACTGATAACCATCATTTTATTGATTGTTTTAGGCTCTAAAATCCATGTTTGATCCACATTTTATATGCTTAAGTTTGCAATTGTACTAGGTTCATGTATTTCCCCTATTTTGGCTTTTAATTCAAATCTTTGTATATTTGGGATATTTTTTTGGTACTAAATTTGAATATCATTTTGTAGGCTTCAAATGATCATGGACCTAGATCAAATCGGGTCAGACTTGAGTTAGCATTTGATCCAGATCAAAGGGATCAAGCATCGGATTAATATGAGCCGTCCATTCCAGAGAATGGTTAGATCTGAGCCATCGGTCAACTGTTGGTCAATCCGAATTCATGATAGAATCAATCATGACCATAGATCAAGATCTGAAAATTTCAGCCAAATCAGAAGTAATCTGACCGTTGAATCATGCTCAAGATGTTCTAGACCATCCATTCAAGAAAAGGAAAGATCTGGACCATCCACCACTGATCTGGTTAATCCGAGCTGGGGATAGGTAAATCAGGACCTTTGATTGGGATCTGTGGAGTTTGGTTTAAATTTGAAGAGATCCGACCGTTGGATGAAGTCGAATCGATTTCAGTCGTCCGTCGCTAATTCTTCTGAGCTGAGTTCTGGCTTGGCTGACTGGACCGAACCCAAGTCTGGATTGAACCCAACTGTTGAGCTGAGTTGAGCTGAACCAAGGCTAGTCTAAACCAATTTCTGAGCCGAATCAAGCTGGACCGAACTGAATGAAGACTGAACCCAAGCTGATCTGTGAGTGGCTTGGTTGAACCCACACGCAGAAGAGGATTGGGGTTTTCTCGGCTTCGACAGACAGCGAGGGGACATCCTCTCGACTCCATCTTCTCCACACGAGGGCGATCGGGGAGAGGCGGCTGAGACGAGGGGTTCCCGTCTCACTCAACCTCTCCACCTCCACCAAGGGCCGGCGATTTCCTCCCACTTCATCGCCGCCGGCCGGAGCTTCGATCGATCAGTTTGAGGGGTTCCCGACTCGATCAGATCTTCTCCATCTACTCTCCACCATCCTCGCCATCTCACTCTCGATGCGATTGCTCGGGAGCGGAGAGGGGCGAAAGGGGATTATCCACTTCATCACCGCCGACCGGAGCTTCGATCGATCAGTTTGAGGGGTTCCCGACTCGATCATATCTTCTCCATCCACTCCCCACCATCCTCGCCATCTCACTCTCGATGCGGTTGCTCGGGATTGGAGAGGGCCGAATGGGGATTATCCACTTCTTCGCAGCCATCGCACCAGAGCTAGGGCTCAGGGGTTCCGAACCCTAGCTGACCTCCGATCCATTTTCACAGCCGGCGATCCTGTTCTTACAGCAATTCTTTCATTTGCTTTCCTTTACAGCAATTCAAGTTTTTCACAACAGTTTTACTTACAACAATTCTTTCATTTCCAGAAGTAGTATCTTCACAGTTTGTTTCTTTCGCTGTTTCTTTGTCCAACTTAATCAGATTCGCAGCAATTCTTCATCGGATTTGTTTCCTCTTCACAATCTCAGTAGTTTCAATTCCAGCAGATCATAGGTTTCACAGCAATTCGATCCACTTCACAGCAGCTTTTCTTCAGATCAGTTCTTCATCAGTCTCACTTCAGCAGCTTTTCTAATTATTTCCCTTCGACAGTTCGTTTCTTTCACAGAAGTTCTGTAGCAGTTCATCAATTGGATCAATTGGTGGTTTAATTGTGTTGTTCTTTGAGTTTTTTTGTGTTAATTGAGGAAAACGTGTGTTAATTGATGAATTATGTATTGGATGGATCTTCCCATTTCAAATTGCACTTACATGAAGGAATTTTATTACATTCCTATCTTGTGTTCGGTTAAATGTCTCTTAGAACAGTACTTTCAATTGTGATGTCTCTTAGTTGCTTAACTTCTATTTGGATTGTTTTTCCAATTGCTTTAAGTTTCATGTCTTCATTTAAATGCAATTAAGTTAGATTAGACTCGATTTCTTTAATGCTGTAGGTTTTGTTCCATGTTTAGTTTTGTTGATGCTTAATTTCTAGTTGTTCTTTTCTTTACCGCAATTGTAGTCGGGTTAAATTAGATTTCATTACCTGCACTGTCTTTCCTTAATTAGACTAGATTTCATATCTGCTTTGCAATGTCTTTTCGTAGTCTTAAAGTTCAAATCCAAACCCCAGTTTGATATCAAAAACCCAAAAGCAATAATATACTATCCTGAGAATTATCATGTACCAACTACATTCGTTGGGAGACGACTCGAGTTACTCTATGCTACATTAGTGTAGAGGAGTTCGATACTTTGATTGTATTTGATACTCGCGGTGCGACACGCGAGCTCTATCATTCACCCCGAGAGTGGATTTTGCACCTTAATCGTCTCCAACCACCGGGACATACTTATGCGAAGTTGATAAGGGAGAGAGCAATGCGCTATGATATTGATCACGTGAGGATAGCTCTCTCGACCAACCGAACCACCCCAATACTGAGATGGATGCTCCATGCTATATACCCAACTTAAAGGGGAGTTTGATTTTTCTTACACTTTTATTTCATTATAAATATCATTTTTATTATTTTCTAGCATTGAATTTTTCTTTTACAATGAGTCTTGCTAATAAATGCTTAGGTAGTGTAGAATGAATATAGAGTCATTGTAGATACCATTTTATCCCTTTTGATATTTTGTTTCATGCATGATTTGGAATAAATGTCTCTCTCTAGATTTTCTCTACATCATTTTAGAGTCCTTTGAAAGTGAATTAAATTTGGTTGTTAAAACTTAGGATTTGAGCCAATGGATAAAAATTCTTGGATACTTTGTACTACTTAGTTATGGGCTCTAGATTGATGACTTGAGATGAATTCTTTTTACCTAGTGAGGATTTGGCCTAATTTTTGTGATACACACATGTGATTGTACTCTAGAACTTGCTTAGGATCTTTCAAAATTATATTTTTATGATTGGACCACATTTATAGAGGTGAATCACTTTGTTTCTTTTTTCATATCAATTTTTGCAATATTGCTTGTTGATCTATTCTATATTCTATTTTCCTTTCCCTATTTTTCTATTCATAATCATATTCTCCATGGACATGGTTGCTTTAGATTGTTTCTTGATGTTATTTTGCCCGAGACGGTCAAAGAGCTAAGTGTGGGGGAGATGGCTAGTGTTTTGGAAGTGTTTTGGTAAGAAATGATGCATTTTGGAAGTGTTTTGGTAAGAAATGATGCATTTTGGAAGCTTATTTCTAGTTGAAAGGTAGTTGGCAATCCGTTTTGATGAGTCTAAAGGAATGAAGGAAGTATCAAGGGAAAACTAAAAAAACAGAAAATGAAGATTAGAAGGAAGAGGTGTGCCAACTTGATGAAGTTTTGTACCAAGTTTGGGTGCAAGAGTTGATAGTAAAAATTCCAAGTAGAGAATATAATTTCATCATCATTAGATTGCAATTGATATATCTTGAAGTTCACGACCACTTTAGAATTCCAAGAGTTGATCAGAATGTGAAAGCCACAATCGAGGGTGAAGCTGATTTGATCAGAAACTGATTTGATCAGGAATTGGGAAGCTGGAACTGTGGAAGATGAAAAAGAAATCAGAAACATTTCTCTTGAAGCTGGATTGAAGCTGTACAATTCAATTGTGAATGGAATCTGGAAGTGCTGAAAGAAAAGAAAAAAAAAGAAAAAAAAAACTGAGCTGAAAGGAAATCAGTAAAGTTGGGTTGCTGTAAAACAGCTGAATTGCAAGAATTCCTGATACACTTATGTCATTTTGATGGAAAGAAATGAGAGTTCACAAGTGTTAGGATCATTGAGAAAAAAATGGAAGCAGAAAAAAAAAACCAGAAAAACTTAACTGCGAACAAAAACAGAACAGCAGCTGGAAGAAAGAAAAAGTAAAAAAAAAAAAGAGCATTAAGTAGATGTCAAGTGCTAGACTAGATTTTAGAATTGGAAGATGTGATCAAGGATGGTAGCTGAATTGGAAGAGTTAGCTATTGATTGAGGAAAAAATCAAGCAGACAGTTTAGGAATTCAGATCAGTTTCAGCTACTAATCAGACCCTGATCGGCCACCAATCTGATCAGGGAAGTGACTAATCGGTCACTCTGTCCATTCAGAAGAAGCTCAGACCGATCAAAGGCAGCCCAATCCGATCAGGGCAGTGACTAATCGGTCCCTTGACCGATCAGCAGAGGTTGGCACAGAAGCACACTGAATTCGACATTGTTTTTCATCCTAATCAGAGGCATTATCCAATCCTTACTCACCTTGGCTCTGAAATATGCAGGATAATTCAAAGTGAGAGGGCAAAGTGCATTAGGTTATATTTTTGAGTATCCAAGTCTTCGACTTTCTTTACCATTCCATCTACTAAACTTCTATTTCATTCTTATCATTACATATTTTCTAAATTGTTCAAATAAGCTTTGTAGGTGTGGATTCAACTCAAGAATGATGGTGGAGAGTAGAGCATAAGCAAGTTTATGATAGTGCAAGAACAATGATTGTGTTTGAGTGAGCTCCACTTTTATCAAAAATGTAGAATTTAGGAAGAGAGCCACCAAAATTTTCCTTGAGAGGCTTTGTGTGTTTAGTTCATCTAAATCAGTCATGAAGGATGAAGTATACTAAGTTGTTGACTAGGGTCAAGATACTAGTCCATTGAGTTTAGATTTTTAAGAATTGACAACCCTAGGTAATTTCCTTTCAATTGCTTCTAACTATGATTGAGAATAATCTAGGGAGATACATTATTAGTTTACTAGTTAGTTGTGCGAGACACCCAAGAACAAGTGTGGGGGAGTTGATAATTACCATTTTGTTGATCAATTTAGGCTCTCAAATCCATATTTTGATTCCTTTTTATATGCTTAATCTTGTATTTACACTAGGTTCCATGAATTATTGTTATTTTAGCTTTGGATGCAAATCTTTTCATAATTGAGATATTTTGGCATTAAATTTTGAATCTATTTTTTCAGGTTTTGAATGATCATGGACCTAGATCAGATTGGATCGAATTTGAGCCAAAATTGGATTTGGATCAAGAGGATCAAGCATTGGATTAATATGGGTCGTCGAATCAAGAAATAGTGAGATCTGAGCCATCTATCGTCTTCTGATCAATCCAAGCTCAAGATAGAGTTAATAAAGACCAGAGATCAGGATATGAAAGTTTGGTCCAAATCAGAAGCCATCCAGCCGTTGGATCAAGCTCAAGAAGAGTCTAAGCCATTCATTCATGAGGCAGTGAGATCAGAGCCATTCGTTGCAGATCTGATTGATCTAAACTAAGGAGGAGCAGATCCTGACCACTGATGGAGATCTGGGAAGTTTGATTCCGATGCGAGTTGATCAGACCGTTGGATGACACGAAGAGGATCACAACCGTTCGTTTTCAAATGGAATTGATTAAAATCAGAATTCCCTCTCCCAGCTCGGGGTCGTCGCGTGTCGCTATTTCTAGTTTCTGTTCTTCGTCTGTTCTTCATCGTTTCTTCTCTGATCGTGCGGCCAACACTAGATTTGTTTTTTTTTCAAGATTTCAGATCATTGAGGTAGTTTTCTTGTTCAGATTTCTAACCAAAATCTCGCAGTTGAAGGAGCTAAGGTGAGGGTTTCGTCAGAGCTGTTGTTCTTGCCGATCGATCCTTGTTGATCGCCGGTTTCCGTCGTCCGAAGCTGTCGAAGCTTTAGAGGGGTTCTCGAAAGTGTTTTGATGGTTTCTGAGCTCGATCGCCATCCAGCTGATTGAGAAGGAAGAGATTGGGGACAGTTTGCAGCTACTGATCGTTCACCGCGATCGGACAGAGGCGCTTCTGATCGGTCCCCAATCCGATCAGAAGAGGTCCTGATCGGTCCCGTGACCAATCAGGAAGAGCAGTTCACATAAGATCCAATGCAAACTAATCAAGGGAATTTATCTTCATTGGTTTTTGAGTTAAGAGGGTTTCTAGCTCACCTTTTGCGTGACGGCAGAGGGAAGTCTTGACAATGAACTGATTTGGTGTTCAAATTAGGATAATTTAGGTTTTAAGCTCTTATTTCTTCAAGTTGTTTTAGTTTGTTTCCAACTATACTCCAAATCAAGTTCTTAAGCAATGTTTTGTTCTACTTTTCATTATTCTGCAATTAGTTTCCTGCAATTAGTTCCCTGCAATTAGTTCTTAAATTTCAATTCCATCGTTTGAATTTAATTGCTTAGTTGTCAAATAGGTTATGTTTAGTTTCCACAATTTCTTGATTCATTTCTGCATAGTTAAGTCTATTTTGTTCCGAATTGTTATTTCATTCCTTATCGCAAAAACCCCCATTTTACTAGAAAACTCAAAACATTTAACGACAATTTTCAAGCTTGAACTAAACACTCTTAACTAGTCCTTGGAAAAATACGACTTGAGGCCCCTATACTACATTTAATTTTGTGAGCTAAGGGATTTCAATTTGTAAATATCTAAATTTGAGGCTCATTCGTGACACTTGTTATTGGGCATCATCTCATACCAAGCTCATTTCAAATTCGCTCTCCATGATTTTAACAAATTCTTTTAGAAAATTAGAATTGGTAGATCCAAATATTATATCTCAACATAAATTTATGCAATAAAAATATCCTTTTCTAAGGTTTTAACAAATAGTGTGGAGTCAATTTGACCTTGGTTAAATTCCTTAGAAATTAAATAGGTCGATAAGCATTCATACCATGCCCTAGGTGTTTGTTTCAACCCATAAAGTGCTTTTCTAAGAGTAAATACATGTTCAGGTTTCTCTAAGCCCTCAAATCCTGGGGGTTGCCCTACATAAACTTCTTCTTTATTGAACCCATTAAGAAAAGCAAACTTGACATCCATTTGGTAATGTTTAAATCCTCTATGAGCTGCAAAAGCTAATAACATTCTAATTGACTCATGTCTGACTTCTGGGGCATAGGTTTCATCATAGTCTAACCCTTCGACTTGAATAAACCCTTTAGCTACTAAGCGGGTTTATTCCTTACAATTTCCCCTTGATCATTTAGTTTGTTTCTAAAAACCCACTTAGTATCTAGAATAGATTTCCCTCAGGTTTAGGTACTAATTCCCAGACATGGTTTCTTTCAAACTGGGCTAACTCCTGTTGCTTAGCTATAATCCAATCAGGGTTAGGTAGGGCTTCTTCTATAGTCTTAGGTTCAATTTTTGAAATAAGTGCGATCTGACTAAGATTTCTATAAGACCTAGTTCTGACTCCTAAGGTTGGAGCACCCATAATTTGATCAGAAGGATGATTCAGTCTGGGTTTCTTTGTTCTTCTAGAACTAGGTTCAGCCTGAGGTCCGGCTGGACGGTTTGGTTCAGTGTTTGGTTCAACTATTTGAGGTGGTTCAGTTATTGGTTCAGTTGATACCTCAGTTATTGGTTCAAGTGATAATCCATTTAATGGATCAATCAGTGGTTCAATTGATGGCTCAATTGTTGGTTCATTGTCTTCGTGATCAATATTTGATTGGTTTAAATTTTGATTGTCAAATTTTGGTTCAACTTCTTTGTCAAAGATTAAGTTAGTAGTTTCTTCAATTTTGTGGGTATGTTTATTATAAACCTTATAAGCTCGACTAGTTGTTGAATATCCTAGGAAGGTCCCTGGGGTTGTCTTTGATTGGAACTTACCTAGGTAGTCCTTAGTGTTTAAAATATGAACTCTGCACCCAAAAACTCTTAAATAGTGTAAATTTGGTAATCAATGAAAATAGAGTTCGTAGGGGGGGGGTTTATTGTGCCTTTTATTAATAAGGATCCTATTTTGGATATAACATGTCGTATTTACTTCTTCTGCCCAAAATTGGTTAGCTAGATTGTATTCATTGAGCATGGTCCTAGCAGATTCCTGAAGTATTCTATTCTTTCTCTCAACTATCCCATTTTGTTGGGGGGATCTAGGACAGAAAAATACATGGATATACCCATTAATTTTACAAAACTCCTCAAATTTTTTATTTTCATACTCTCCCCCATGATCACTCCTAAGTCTTTTAATTTTAGTATCATATTGATTTTCAATCATTTTGCATAAGTCATTAAATAAATTAAAGGTTTCATCCTTAGTTTTCAAGAATCTAACCCAGGTAAACCTAGAGTAATCGTCGATAATTACCAAGCAGTACTGATTCCCGCTTAGTGACTTGGCTCCATGTGAATCAAATAGGTCAAGGTGTAGGAGCTCAAATGTGGTTTGGGTTAAGTCTGATTGGGTTGGTTTATAGGTTGACTTAGTTTGTTTGCCTTGTTTACATGAGTTACAAATTGTATTTTCAAAATTTTTGATTTTAGGCACACCTTTAATTAACCCAAGTTGGGTAATTTTGGAAATCAGTTTGACATGAGTGTGACCTAATCTCCTATGCCAAAGGTTAGATTCCTCTAATTGAGTTATAAAACGTTTGGATACTATAGGTAAATTAATAGTACAGACGTTGTTTTTCCTAGTACCCTTAAGTGTTATATCTGGGTCTTGGAGATTTCTAATAAGGCAGTCAGAGTTGGTGAAAATAACTATGTAACCAGTATCACAAAGTTGGCTAATGCTAAGCAAATTGAATTTAAAATTTTCATCCAAGAGTACTTTTTTAATAAGGAAGTTAGAATTAAGTTCAATGTTACCTGACCCAATTACTTTGAGTGTAGCATTGTTGCCAAATGCTACTGAGCCTAAGTTCTTGAACTTGATTTTGGTGAATTTCAATTTATCCTCAGTCATGTGTCTGGAGCAACCACTATCCAACATCCATTGGTCCAAATCTTTATGTTTCCACACATAAAGTATGTATTGATTTGGATCCATTAGAGGTAAGGATAACTTTAAATTGAATTTCACTACCTAGTCTGTCTCACCCATATCTAATGTTATCAAACATGCTAACCTTATGGGTTTTGTGAGATAGGTTTAAAATGTTTAAATTTTTGAAGGAAAATTAATTTTGAAAATGTTGAATTAATTTTGAAAAAATGTTGCGTTAGGATTATTAATTTTGAAAAGATGTTAAGTCTAGGATCTAATTTAAAATTTGTGTTAGATTCAAATTTATCAAATAGTAAATTGAATTTGAGTTTGAAAAATTGGCTTCCAGGTCATGGCGAGGCACAGAGGGCTTCTTAGGCCGTAGCCTTATTGGAGCAACAACCCATTCCTTGACAAAGCCTTTTATCAAAATTTCATTTTCAAATTACTTCTTGAAAAATTTTGGTGTAACTAGCTTAGGTCTTGGATCGGTAGCTTCGGCTAGTTCCACCAGACTAAATAGACCGAGTAGGGTACGCCTTACCCTAATTGACCTTATTAGAGAGGCTTCCCTAACGTACTATCATCTCACCTCCACCTAATACTATGTTGTTCAAATTTTAAATAAATCTTTTGTCCTTAAACTATTCCTAAGTCTAAGCATAATAGTAAAATTGCATAAAAAATAAACAAGCAAGCAAGCAAGCAAAAGAAAATTTTATCTAACTATAAATATGGTTTTTATATTGGCACCCCCTGGACTGAAGCCTCGATAAGGGTTAGGCAAGATGTGAATCTTGTCCTTGGGGATCTAATACTGGTTTGGTCCAACTTGTTTAGTCAAACACAGCTTAGGGACTCATGCTTGGACTCAGGTTCTAGGTTGGTTCAATACAGAATAATATGACTGTTGTCTCGATTTAGTTCGATAACCTAGTCCGGATCGATTGAGAACGGACTTCTATTTTCCAAGGATCATGTCAAGACCCTTGGAACCCGAAGTGAACTGTTCTAAGGCAACTCTGAGCTCCTTGACTTGAGTTTTCAAGGAGGAATTCTCTTCCTCAAGCTTTTGGACTTGAGTTGAGTTTCCTTGTTGAATTGGCTCAGTCAAGGGACTCGAGTTGACTTCCTATTTTAGGAGTTTTACTTCTTATCGGAGGGACTCAACTTGGATGTTGGCTTTCACCAATTTTTGAGATAAATAAGAAATTAAATCATACAATTCATTTCCTGGATAACCTCCTACTGTGATTTGTCCGTCCTCCGAGATTGTGAGTTTTCTGGTGTTGACGTCTTCGTCTGGTTCCGATTTTTTTCCGAAGTCGACGTCTTCCGAGGTGGTCAAGGCGAGTAGGTTCACGTGCGGGACTACTTCTTCGAGGATGACTCATCCCAGGTGGCGTGAAGAGCCTTCTTCCTCCACGCTTTCTTGTTTTCTTTTAGGTTGGGACACTCTGACTTGAAGTGTCCCTTTTTGTTGCACTCGTAGCAAGTGATGTTGTTTTCGCTCTTCGAGCTCGTTGAGGGTTCCACTGGATCTTCCTTTCTTCGGCTTGACTTCTTCTTGTTCGTATGGTGCTTAAGTTCTTTGTAGTAATCTCGAGCAAGCCGGACTAATTTGGGTTGATCCCCTTCATTGTCTTCTGATTCCGAGTCTGAGTCAGACTCGAGTACTGGTTGAAGCTTTTTCTTGGTAGTTTTCCCTTGAGTTTTACCTACAATAATTGCTATACCCTTCTCGACCAAAGTAGTATTAGTCCGTTCGTGTAATTCTAACTCGGAAAATAGCTCATCTAATTTAATTTTAGATAAATTCCTGGAAATCTTGTAGGCATCCACCATAGATGCCCACAGTGAGTTTCTCAGGAATGAGTTCTAGGTATACCTGATTAGGTAACAGTTTTCAACCTTGTGATGTAACGACCCGGAAAATTCTCATAATATTTTCTTAAAATATTGAGCATGGCTAGATAATTTTTCGAGGGGCCTAGAAATAATTATGTAAAATTTGGCCTAGAAATCCATGTTTTCTCATTTAAATTGAGAAAAACTAGGTACTAATGAGCTTTAAATGGGCTTTAAAAATGGGTATTAATTAGGTAAAATAAATATAAATATAAAAGAATTTTATTTAGGAATATTAGCATAATTATGGGGGATTTTAGGGGATTTTCAGAATTTAGGAAAAATAAAAATAATAAAATAAATGAAATAAAAATAAAATAAAAATAAAGGTGCATGAGCCAACGATTGAACTTTAGACCTCTTGGACAACCATCCATGCTTTAACCAACTCACCTAGCAAGTGATTGTTGGGAGGAAATGAAGTGGATATTGGTTAAAGCATAGAAGAAGATGAAGGGTCATGAAGAGACTCTTCATTTACCTCCTTAATGGGCTATTAAAGGGGGGTTTTGGGAGTTACCTCTTCTTCCCATTACTTGCATTTTCGAAACTCTTCCTCCACTCATTCTTGCCGAGCACCAAGAAGAGGTTTCCCCTTGGAAAAACTCCACATCTCCAAGATCTAGGTTCCTTCCAAGACAACAAGGGCAAGGAGGGATCAAGGGTCAAGAGTTCTACAAGTTCTTTCTCTTTTAAGGTCTAAAAATCAAGAAATCCCAAGGTAAGACTCCCTCACCTGTGGTATAATAGTTCCTTATGATTTTCATGATTTTTAGTATGATATAGTGGTTGGTTTTTGGATTTGATGTTGAAAGGAAAGAAACCCAAGAACCTTATGCTTAAGGGTTTCGGCCACCATGATTCTAAGATCTATAATTATGCTAAAAATCTGTATAATGCTATTTAATGTTCCCTTATGATGTTTAGAGGTTAAGTATATTTTTTGGGAATTTTTGGAGTACCCTAGGATACCCTAGGGTTTCGGCCAACATGAAAGAAGCAAAGCAAGCACCCTAGGATACCCTAGGGTTTCGGCCACAATATTTAAGGGTCCTTAATGATGCTAAAAATCTCCAAAATGTTGGTTAATGTTTTCTCATGATGTTTAGAGGTTAAATACAATTTTTGAGAATTTTTGGGGTACCCTAGAGGCCCTATATGTTTCGGCCAACCCCAAGGACCCAAGGGTTAGGGTTGAGTCTTTAACTTCAAGCATATGTTTTATGTGTTGCCATGATATAAGGGTGATAGAAGATGATTATGTGAATTTTCACATGGCCTAGGGACTCTACATGTTTTGACCAAGAAGGGTTACTAGGGTAAAAGATAAGATTTATTTCAAGTAAGGGCTCTAATGGCTCTATGGTAAGATGTGATTAGGGTTTCATGATTTATTGGGGATTTTAATGGGATTTTTCCATACTCCCCATGGCCTTATAAGTTTCGGCCAGCCCTAGGAAAGTGGCCTAAAGGTTAGGGTTAACCCTAATCATGAGCCCAATGACTTCCTAGGGTCTCATAAGTGATGTATGGTGGTTCCTTTACCTTATGCTATATGACATGTTTATGGAATGGATGGAACTCCACCTTGAAGTTTCGGCCAAGCCTTGGATCTAGGGTTTGGGGTGGAGTTAGGGTTCAAAGAATGATGGTACATGATTACCATAAAGTATTTATATGTATAGGATCAAGCATGTGGTAGAAATCATGTTAACCATAACCCTAATGTTTAAGCGTCATGTTTTATGCTTTTATGTTTATGTTTATGATTGGATGCCATGTTTAATAGGGTTATCATGAATGTTTATGTTTTAGGCCATGTATTTGAATGGTAGGTAGAATGTTATGGAAATCCTACCTATGCATGCTTAGGTGATGTAGAGAACCACGCTAAGTTATATGCTCATGATATGTTAAGAACCATGCTAAGTTATTGTGTATGTTTATGATATGAATGATGCCATGATAAGTATGATAGGTTTATGTTTATGATATGAATGATGCCATGATAAGTATGATAGGTTTATGTTCATGATATGAATGATGCCATGATAAGTATGATAGGGTTATGTTCACGATTAGAATGATGCTATGATAAGTATGTTATGTTAGGTTCATGATAAGAACGATGTCATGATAAGTATGTTATGTTTATGTTCATGATAAGAATGATGCATGCCATGTTGTAAGAATAAAGATGCATGTCATGCTTATGAAAGAAGATGCATACCATGTTTATGAATGAAGATAATGCTCATGCCTTACAGGCATCATGATGTCATGCAATAAGAATGAACAATGAAAGGACAAGCATGTGTTAAGTCATGCTTTATGTAACATGGTTATGCTATGAATGTATGATGAATGATGACACATGAAAAGTATTTTACTTTATGTATGGGCTTGTACCGGACCGAAGTATGGGTCCAAGGGATGGGTACCTTAAGAACGCCCCGGTTTTGGACTACCAAAGTTGTCCACGGTTCTGGCACTACCGGAGCTGTGCAACAGGGATGGGCACCTTAAGAACGCCTCGGTTCGGGGACTACCGACTATGCTGTCCTTACCCTAGTAGGTTGAGGCTCGCGACCTCGGACTTGCTAGGGATGCGCGCTATGATGTATGTATGTGGTACAAGCCGGGGACCCTAAATGATGTTATGATGATTATGTTAAGCAATTTAAAAGTATGTTTTAAAAGTTAAGCATCCCTTATGTATATGCATTCCACTCATGCATCCATGCATGTTATGCATTATGCTATGATGATAAGATTTTATGCTTATGTTTCATGTTAAGAAGTATGCATGAGAATGAATGATCTATGCCATGATTATGTTAGGAAGATGTTCATATGCTATGATAGGTATTATGCCATGAATTATGCCATGCTTAGAATGTTCACTATGTTTATGATTTATGCTATGATAGGTATTATGCCATGCTTAGAATGTTCACTACGTTTATGATTTATGCCATGAATTATGCCATGCTTAGAATGTTCACTATGTTTATGATTTATGCCATGAATTATGCCATGCTTAGAATGTTCACTATGTTTATGATTTATGCCATGAATTATGCCATGTTTAGAATGTCTACTATGTTTATGTTCATGTCATGCTATGTATACGATACGTGAGGTAAGATGTTATGTTCTAAGTAGAGCACCAAGTATGTTAATGTTTTATGTGCTCATTATGAGATGATGAATGATGAATGGTTTTGTGAGTAGGAAAGAGTCTTACTAAGCCTGTGTGTTGGTGCAGTATGCACCCAAGTCAAACCTGTGTTTTGATATTGGCAAAAAGGTTCAAAAGTTAAGGGTTAATGGTTGTCTAACGAGTTTCTTGAGTGTACAGGAAAAGCCCTAGTGAAGGAATGCTAGGCACTGGCGAAGGACTGCCAGACAAGACAAGCCCTAGCGAAGGAATGCTAGGCACTGGCGAAGGACTGCCAGACAGGACAAGCCCTAGCGAAGGAATGCTAGGCACTGGCGAAGGACTGCCAGAAGAAAAAACCTAGCGAAGGGCTGCTAGGCACCAAGCGAAGGGAAGCTTGGTAACTCAAGACCTGGCGAAGGACTGCTGGGAAAAAGTCCAACTGGAGGATCCGGTTGGCACCAGGTAAAACTCTCCCGAGAGGAGTAGGTGAGGACGCGTTCCCCTCGAGGGAACATTAGGCGTCGGTTCGACCTAGGGCTCCATTTTGGAGATCCAAAGTCAGAACCAAGACAGCTAAGGCTGTTTTAACTAACTTATTATTTGCTGTTTTGGACTAACCCTGGATGCAGAACCGAAGGACTGTGTTTCTGCAGCTCAGAGAGCCTCAAAGGAGTGAGGCCGTAGCTGAGTAGGGCGCCCCGGATGTGTCGGGCGCCCCAGAGTCAACCCAAAGTCAGCAGAGAGGTAAACGCCCCGACAGCAGCGCAATTGGGGGCGCCCCGCGTGTGTCGGGCGCCCCGCATGTCGGGCGCCCCGCGTGTCTCGGGCGCCCACTGTGCCACGCCACTGAAGGCTGCTGCAGCTCACTCTCGCGAAGCCCTGAAGATGACGCTTTGACCGGTCAACCGGGCGCCCCGCGCACGTCGAGCGCCCCGGTCAAAGCTGATCCCGAAGATGAAGAGATCAGCCTTGACCAGAGGGCTCGCCGGATCAAGAGCCACGTGGGGGGCGCCCCGAGCATGTCGGGCGCCCCCTGCCCTATATAAAGAGGGCCTCGACCCTATTCTTGAACAATCAATTCCATTGAACGCAATCACGCTCTTCTGCTCCCGTGCTCTGCTCCAGAACCCTCCAGACTCGAGATACAAGCGCCGGCGACGTCCAACTGCTCTGGAACTTCGATTTACACCGGACGTCGGTAACAAAGAAAAGCTGTCTTTTTCCTTACTGCAATTTACTGTAATCAATCTTTGTAAAATTGTTTTGTGCGATTATAGTATTGCCCATAGTAAACGGTCAACGACCGTGGGCCTTGGAGTAGGAGTCGACCCAGGCTCCGAACCAAGTAAAAATCTTGGTGTTCGCATTGTCTGATTTTGATTATTCCGCTACGCAATTGCTCTTTACGAAATCCGAACGAATTGCGACATTCACCCCCCCCCTCTCTCGCATTTCTCGATCCAACAAGTGGTATCAGAGCGGGGAAGTCAAATTTGGTGCAACCACCAGTTTGAATATTTTTCGGATTTTTTTTTTCTCTCATTTTTTTTAAAATAAAAAAAAAATCTTCATTCGAGTTTTTATCTCAAGGTTGGTGCAACACCCCTTGAAATCTGTGTTTGATTATTTCTTCCCACACTACTAATCCAAGACCAAGTCTTGGAAATATTTTTGTTGTTTACTTTTATTTCAGTAACAAATGTCTATCCAAGAAGGATTTAGCACCGCCAGACCTCCACTTTTCAGTGGAGAAGACTTTCCCTACTGGAAAAGTCGAATGGAGGTCCACCTGAAAACTCAGGTGGAAATGTGGATAATCATCCAGTCTGGACTGATGATTCCCACCAATGCTGAAGGTGTACCACAAGACTACTCAGAATGGGACACTGCCCTTAAACGAAAGATTGAAGCTGACGCCAAAGCAACCCAGACTCTACAATGTGGACTAACGAAAGAAGAGCTGAACCGCGTAGGACCCTTCAAAAGTGCAAAGGAACTATGGGCTAAATTGATTGAACTCCACGAAGGAACTTCAGATACAAGGATCAGCAAACGAGACTTGCTACTGAACAAGCTCTTCACTATCAAAATGGCAGATAACGAGACAGCAGCCCAGCTCCACGCCAGAATCCAGGAGCTGATGAATGGTCTTCACGCAATAGGTCACCAGGTTCAAAACCGTGATCTGATAAGGTACGCCCTAAACGCATTCCCTAGGACCACCTTGTGGGCATCTATGGTAGATGCATACAAGGTCTCTAGGGATCTTTCAAAAATTAAGCTAGATGAGTTATTTTCTGAACTTGAGCTGCATGAACAGACTAACTCCAATTTGGTCGAGAAAAGTATAGCCTTTTTTGCAGGGAAAACAGGGAAAATGACCAAGAAGAAAATTCAAGTTGAACCTGAATCTACCTCAGATTCAGAAATAGAAGATCAAGAAGAAGATCAATCAGAACTGGTCCGGCTAGCTCGAAGCTACTACAAAAAGTTGAAGAACCAAACTAACACACGGAGAACAAGCCGAAGAAAGGACGGACAAGATGAACCGGCAACTGACAAACAAAAGCCCAACGTAACCTGCTACGAATGCAAGAAGAAGGGCCACTACAAGACTGAATGTCCAAGTCTAAAGGAGTCCAAAAAGAACAGAAAGAAGAAGGCACTCCAAGCAACCTGGGACGAGTCTTCCTCAGAAGAAGAAGAAGAAGCACCTCAGTCCAATCTTCTAGCCCTGACCTCTTCGGATCAAATCGAGACTGACTCAGGCTCGGAACGGGACGACGGCAAGCTGACATTCTCCGAAGACGGCGAAATAAAGGAACATAAAGATTTGGACCAATGGATGTTAGATAGCGGGTGCTCCAGACATATGACTGGGGACAAATTGAAGTTCACCAAACTCAAGTTCAAAAACCTGGGCTCAGTAGCATTTGGTAACAATGCCACACTTAAGGTAATTGGGTCAGGTAATATTGAACTTAAATCTAATTTCATTATTAAGAAAGTTCTATTAGTAGAAAACTTTAATTTTAACTTACTTAGCATAAGTCAGTTATGTGACTCTGGTTATTTAGTTACGTTCAACAATTCTAACTGCCTAATTAGAAACGCACAAGACTCAGAAATTATGCTTAAGGGCACTAGGAAAAACAATGTATATACTATAAATCTTCCCCTTATACCCAAATGCATGTTAACACAGTTAGAACAATCAAAACTCTGGCATAGGAGATTAGGTCATACCAATCTAAGAACTATCTCAAAAATTACCCAACTTGGCTTAGTAAAGGGTGTTCCTAAAATTAAGAGTAATGAAAACCTAATATGTGAATCCTGTAATCAAGGCAAACAAACCAAGTTTAGTCACAAATTGATCCAATCTGATCAAACTCAAACCACACTTGAGCTCCTACACCTTGACCTTTTTGATTCACATGGAGCCAAGTCACTAAGTGGAAACCGGTACTGCTTAGTGATAATTGATGACTACTCTAGGTTCACCTGGGTTAGGTTTCTAAAGACCAAAGATGAAACCCTGAACCTATTTAACAACTTTTGCAAATTGATTGAAAATCAAAATGATACCAAAATAAAAAGACTTAGGTCTGACCACGGGGGAGAATTCGAGAATCAAAGATTCGAAGAATTCTGCAAAGTAAATGGATATAAACACGAATTTTCGTGTCCTAGAACCCCCCAACAAAATGGCATAGTAGAAAGGAAGAATAGAACCCTACAGGAAGCTACTAGGGCTATGCTTAATGAATTTGACCTACCCAACCACTATTGGGCAGAAGCAATTAGCACAGCTTGCTATATCCAAAATAGGACTCTGCTTAATAAAAGGTTAAGTAAAACACCCTATGAACTTTACTACCACAGACTTCCAAACCTACACTATCTTAGAGTCTTTGGATGCAAAGTCCATATTCTTAATACCAAGGACTATCTTGGAAAATTCCAATCCAAGTCAAACCCAGGTATCTTTTTAGGGTACTCTACAACAAGTAGAGCTTATAGAGTCTACAACAAAATAACTAAGAAAATTGAAGAAACAACCAACTTAATATTTGATGAAGAAACTAACCCAAAATCTGATAATTCTGACTTAGCTTCACCAAATACTGATCAAGAAGATAACTCTGAAACCCTAACTGAACCCTTTAATGACTTAACAATTGAACCAACTTCTGAATCAGTTGAACCAACCAATGAACCCAGAATTGAACCTATTGGACCAGCTGGACCTGAAGCTGAGCCAAGTACTAGAAAAACCAAGAAACCCAGACTCAGTCACCCAACTGACCAAATTGTAGGTGATCCAACCTTAGGAGTCAGAACTAGAGCTTCCTATAGAAATCTTAGTCAAATAGCCATGATTTCAAAGATTGAACCTAAGACTATTGAGGAAGCCCTACCTGATCCTGACTGGATCTTAGCCATGCAAGAAGAGTTAGCCCAATTTGAGAGAAACCAAGTCTGGGAGTTAGTACCTAAACCTAAGGGCAAATCCGTAATTGACACTAAGTGGGTATTTAGGAATAAGTTAAACGACCAAGGTGAAATAGTCCGAAATAAAGCCCGCTTAGTAGCTAAGGGATTCAGCCAAGTAGAAGGGTTGGATTATGATGAAACCTTGCCCCTGTAGCTAGACTTGAGTCGATTAGGATGTTACTAGCTTTGCATCCTATAANAAAACTCTGGCATAGGAGATTAGGTCATACCAATCTAAGAACTATCTCAAAAATTACCCAACTTGGCTTAGTAAAGGGTGTTCCTAAATTAAGAGTAATGAAAACCTAATATGTGAATCCTGTAATCAAGGCAAACAAACCAAGTTTAGTCACAAATTGATCCAATCTGATCAAACTCAAACCACACTTGAGCTCCTACACCTTGACCTTTTTGATTCACATGGAGCCAAGTCACTAAGTGGAAACCGGTACTGCTTAGTGATAATTGATGACTACTCTAGGTTCACCTGGGTTAGGTTTCTAAAGACCAAAGATGAAACCCTGAACCTATTTAACAACTTTTGCAAATTGATTGAAAATCAAAATGATACCAAAATAAAAAGACTTAGGTCTGACCACGGGGGAGAATTCGAGAATCAAAGATTCGAAGAATTCTGCAAAGTAAATGGATATAAACACGAATTTTCGTGTCCTAGAACCCCCCAACAAAATGGCATAGTAGAAAGGAAGAATAGAACCCTACAGGAAGCTACTAGGGCTATGCTTAATGAATTTGACCTACCCAACCACTATTGGGCAGAAGCAATTAGCACAGCTTGCTATATCCAAAATAGGACTCTGCTTAATAAAAGGTTAAGTAAAACACCCTATGAACTTTACTACCACAGACTTCCAAACCTACACTATCTTAGAGTCTTTGGATGCAAAGTCCATATTCTTAATACCAAGGACTATCTTGGAAAATTCCAATCCAAGTCAAACCCAGGTATCTTTTTAGGGTACTCTACAACAAGTAGAGCTTATAGAGTCTACAACAAAATAACTAAGAAAATTGAAGAAACAACCAACTTAATATTTGATGAAGAAACGAACCCAAAATCTGACAATTCTGACTTAGCTTCACCAAATACTGATCAAGAAGATAACTCTGAAACCCTAACTGAACCCTTTAATGACTTAACAATTGAACCAAATTCTGAATCAGTTGAACCAACCAATGAACCCAGAATTGAACCTATTGGACCAGCTGGACCTGAAGCTGAGCCAAGTACTAGACAAACCAAGAAACCCAGAGTTAGTCACCCAACTGATCAAATTGTAGGTGATCCAACCTTAGGAGTCAGAACTAGAGCCTCCTATAGAAATCTTAGTCAAATAGCCATGATTTCAAAAATTGAACCTAAGACTATTGAGGAAGCCCTACCTGATCCTGACTGGATTTTAGCTATGCAAGAAGAGTTAGCACAATTTGAGAGAAACCAAGTCTGGGAATTAATACCTAAACCTAAGGGAAAATCCGTAATTGACACTAAGTGGGTATTTAGGAATAAGTTAAACAACCAAGGTGAAATAGTCCGAAATAAAGCCCGCTTAGTAGCTAAGGGATTCAGCCAAGTAGAAGGGTTGGATTATGATGAAACCTTTGCCCCTGTAGCTAGACTTGAGTCGATTAGGATGTTACTAGCCTTTGCATCCTATAAAGGATTTAAATTATACCAAATGGATGTAAAGTCGGCCTTCTTAAATGGGCTTATTAAGGAAGAAGTTTATGTAGGACAACCCCCAGGATTTGAGGATTTAGAAAAACCCGATCATGTCTACAAACTTAGTAAAGCCCTTTATGGACTAAAACAAGCACCCAGGGCCTGGTATGAAAGATTATCCAATTACCTAATCTCTAAAGAATTCAAACAAGGTCAAATTGACCCAACCTTGTTTGTTAAAATTTTAGAAAAAGATATATTTGTTGCCCAAATTTACGTAGATGATATAATATTTGGATCAACTAATTCTAAATTTCTAAAAGAATTTGTAACAATTATGGAAAGTGAATTTGAAATGAGTTTAGTTGGGGAACTCAACTTTTTCTTAGGGTTACAAATCAAACAAACTAAGGATGGAAATTATGTACATCAATCTAAATATGCAAAAGAACTAATTAAGAAATTTAAAATGGATAACTCTAAAAGTATAAGCACCCCAATGGCCACAAATGTAAAAATAGATAGTGACCCTGAGGGTAAACCAGTAGACCTAAAACTTTACAGAAGTATGATAGGAAGTCTACTATACCTGACAGCCAGCAGACCTGATATACTTTTTTCAGTAGGAATGTGTGCTAGGTACCAAACCTGTGCTAAGGAAACCCACTTAGCAGCCCTAAAAAGAGTTTTAAGATACATTAAGGGCACCCTAAACGTAGGGATTTGGTACCCTAGAACTTCATCCTTTAAGTTATCAGGATACTCTGATTCTGATTATGCTGGCTGTAAATTAGATAGAAAAAGTACAAGTAGAAACTGTCAACTTTTAGGAAATAGCTTAGTAAGTTGGTGCAGTAGAAAGCAACACTGTGTTGCTTTATCAACAACTGAAGCTGAATATGTAGCCTTAGGAGAGTGTGTAGCTCAACTCCTATGGATGATGCATACTCTTAAGAACTTTCAGCTAGACTACAATCAGTCCCAAGTCAATATTGACAACATTAGCTCAATTAACTTAACCAAAAACCCAATACAACATTCTAGAACCAAACACATAGAAGTAAAACATCACTTTGTAAGAGATCACGTAGCTAGGGGTGAAATAGTCCTTAAGCATGTAGACTCCAAGTCCAACCTAGCTGACATATTCACTAAACCCCTACCTGAATCTGAGTTTAGTTCACTAAGAAGGCAGTTAGGATTATGCTTAGTAGAATAGAATCATGTGGTTTTTGGATTTTCAATTTTAAATTGAACTTAAAATGTCTTTTAAAAGGTTTTTTGTTAAAAATATTACTTTAACTTTAAAAAGTTTTTACTTAGTTTTATTTCAAAAACTACCCCTTTCAAAACTAGGGTTTTTTCGAAAATGGACTTAGCCTAGGCTCTAACCCTAGAACTGCATGCACCTATAGATCTAGAAGCCAGCATCTCACAAGCACCTTAGGGCACTTTTTGAATGATAACCTAGAAAGGGTTGAGATGCTTAGGTCTTTGCCTTAACTCAAGATGCTTTAAGTCAGTGCATCTGCAGCAGTTGGGGCACTAAATACAAACTGAACAGCAATCAAGTTAAGTGTCAAGTTTAGACAATCTAACTTGAACAGCTCACTTAACTTGACTAACCCTAGCCAAAACTACTGTTTATAGCAGTTAGTAAGTAGCTAAGTGGGTTAGACAGGTCCCTAAAGGATTAACCAGACTTAGGTCTTATTTTGATTCAGTACAGCAAATGCTCTATTTAAGTATTGCAAATTTTGTTTCTTTTTTTTTGCATTCTTTTTGATATATGTCAAAGGGGGAGAGTTGGAAAGGAAACAGGAAACACAATTTTTTCTTTTCCATAGTCTTTTCAAAAAGTTGAACTGAAAAATTGGTATAATTTTATTTCTAAGCTCTGAACTATTTTTTGCTTAAAATGATTTTTACTTAATGTTTCTAAGTTTGAAATTTTTCCCAAAAACTGAAAATTTTCTAAAGTCTGAAATTATTTCAAAAATGAAAATTTTCTAAAGGTTACCAAACCAAGAATGTTTTTGAAAAACATAGCAAAAACTGTAGAGAATTCCTAACTTATTATCAAAACATGAAATCTTCTAAGTACTTCATTCACACCACCTGTTTTTGAAAAACCTAGGGGGAGATTTCTTCTAGGGGGAGGGAATCTAACTTAGGATTTTAAATTCAGCACTTTTTTTCTTAACTTTTTGAACTAGGTTGCCATATATCAAAAAGGGGGAGATTGTTGGTGCAGTATGCACCCAAGTCAAACATGTGTTTTGATATTGGCAAAAAGGTTCAAAAGTTAAGGGTTAATGGTTGTCTAACGAGTTTCTTGAGTGTACAGGAAAAGCCCTAGTGAAGGAATGCTAGGCACTGGCGAAGGACTGCCAGACAGGACAAGCCCTAGCGAAGGAATGCTAGGCACTGGCGAAGGACTGCCAGACAGGACAAGCCCTAGCGAAGGAATGCTAGGCACTGGCGAAGGGCTGCCAGAAGAAAAAACCTAGCGAAGGGCTGCTAGGCACCAAGCGAAGGGAAGCTTGGTAACTCAAGACCTAGCGAAGGACTGCTGGGCAAAAGTCCAACTGGAGGATCCGGTTGGCACCAGGTAAAACTCTCCCGAGAGGAGTAGGTGAGGACGCGTTCCCCTCGAGGGAACATTAGGCGTCGGTTCGACCTAGGGCTCCATTTTGGAGATCCAAAGTCAGAACCAAGACAGCTAAGGCTGTTTTAACTAACTTATTATTTGCTGTTTTGGACTAACCCTGGATGCAGGACCGAAGGACTGTGTTTCTGCAGCTCAGAGAGCCTCAAAGGAGTGAGGCCGTAGCTGAGTAGGGCACCCCGGATGTGTCGGGCGCCCCAGAGTCAACCCAAAGTTAGCAGAGAGGTAAACGCCCCGATAGCAGCGCAATTGGGGGCGCCCCGCGTGTGTCGGGCGCCCCGCATGTCGGGCGCCCCGCGTGTCTCGGGCGCCCACTGTGCCACGCCACTGAAGGCTGCTGCAGCTCACTCTCGCGAAGCCCTGAAGATGACGCTTTGACCGGTCAACCGGGCGCCCCCCGCGCGTCGAGCGCCCCGGTCAAAGTTGATCCCGAAGATGAAGAGATCAGCCTTGACCAGAGGGCTCGCCGGATCAAGAGCCACGTGGGGGGCGCCCCGAGCATGTCGGGCGCCCCCTGCCCTATATAAAGAGGGCCTCGACCCTATTCTTGAACAATCAATTCCATTGAACGCAATCACGCTCTTCTGCTCCCGCGCTCTGCTCCAGAACCCTCCAGACTCGAGATACAAGCGCCGGCGACGTCCAACTGCTCTGGAACTTCGATTTACACCGGACGTCGGTAACAAAGAAAAGCTGTCTTTTTCCTTACTGCAATTTACTGTAATCAATCTTTGTAAAATTGTTTTGCGCGATTATAGTATTGCCCATAGTAAACGGTCAACGACCGTGGGCCTTGGAGTAGGAGTCGACCCAGGCTCCGAACCAAGTAAAAATCTTGGTGTTCGCATTGTCTGATTTTGATTATTCCGCTACGCAATTGCTCTTTACGAAATCCGAACGAATTGCGACATTCACCCCCCCCCCTCTCTCGCATTTCTCGATCCAACACTGTGTGCTTATAGTCTTATTTCCTTATACCGCAGATCATTAAAGGGGACAATGAAGGAAGCAACAGGAGGGCAAGAACGCATGTGTGTAGTAGTGACTTGGCCCAGAAAACTCTATGTTTACTGTTTATGCTAGAACTGCACCTTGGATACTTATATGTCTGAATAATGACCTATGGAACCTTATGATATGACGTTACGTATGACATGATATAATATTATGCTTAAGTTCAAAGTTAATATGCTAAGGTTCCTATGTCATTAAGTTAAGAATGGTAACAGGGCATGTATAAGTTAAAGTTATTCCGCTGCCTTATGATGTCTACATGCCCTAAGCATGTTAACGTAACGTCGCTTATGGAAAAAAAAAGCGGACGTTACAGGTTGGTATCAGAGCAGTTACCATCTCACTACACACACATCAAGCCCTCTACCTGCCGCTTCCAAGTAAGTACCTCTTTACATGTCTTACAGTAGGAAGATGTCTTATGATTTTAAGGTATGCCAGGATGAACGGTATTTATGATGAAAAGTACGTTATGATATGTAACGACGAATGATACTTTATCTTATTTTAGGAATTAAATATTTAGAATGATATAGGTGTAGAAAAAAAACTATAATTTATGATATTGTGTATAATCTATAATAAAGCCACATGTAGAAAATTATCTAATAGCCTACCCACAGGAGATTATAACACTCTCACCTATGTAAACGTATAGCATTAGTTCCATGATATTAATACTGATATAATTAATGGTATAGGTCATATGGTATAACTTAGGTAGGGGCGCATAGGGTAGGGTTCTAATTATGGTAACACTTATTATAGGTTATGGGTCACTGATATCTTAGATATAATATATAAGACTACCTTATGATATCTTCAACACAAACTGTGAGACAGAAGTGCCTTCCTGCATCTTAGAGGTGAAGAGGAGTCTGGAGACCTTGAACCTTTCGGATCTCGCCTGCTCGTCAAATAACTCATGAAGATGGAAGATGATGGTATAAGCATCCATATGCTTATGCTGCTTTTGCAGCTCAGGTACCATAGCGGCTAGCATGATGCAACTCGCAAGTTCAGAATCGGTCACATGTTTCTGATAGGCCACTAGCAGGTCTGGAGTTGCATTTTCTGGGGGACGGTTGGGAAGTTGATCTTCAAGGACGTAAGCAAGCTTCTCTGCCTTAAGGACTATCCTCAGGTTTCGAAGCCAGTCCATGAAGTTTGGCCCAGCCAGTTTATTGGTGTCCAAAATGGAACACAAATTCAGAGAAGACATGATCGAATGATTATCCTAGAAATACAAATTGAGCTTATGTGAGAAGAATGATAAAGAATGCATCAACATACATTAATTACATCCTATTTATTTTTCGAATTGAATAACCCTTTTTATCAATTCGGGAGATCTAGGAACATCTCCAAATAGGTCGATATCCAACCATAGATAAGAACAACCATGGCTGTGGCCAGCAAGTTATTCTTGGCTATGAAGGTAGGTAATTATACCGATTACATATTACATATATGTAACTATCACATTATGCTATCAACTAATTGAATGTTTGCATAAATCATTGGGTTGTTAACTCATTAACAAGTATGCAACAATATACATAGCACCCAACTGCACCTCTCTTTACATCGACCTTGGCTGTGGCACAACAAATCGATACTCCAAGCTTAAGGCTGACCCATTAATCTAGAAATAGTTTTAATATGGTTGGAGCTCATTCAACCGTTTAGTCAGGCTTCGATGTGTCCAACAACCAAAACTAAGGATTGACCTCTGACTCCAACTATATTAATCATAAACTAATTCTATGGTTTGAACATGTTGAGGTTCAAGCCAGGCATGGATGTGTCGATCAACCCAAATGAGAAACAAAACTCTGGTTCTAACCATATTAATGGAAGGTGTTGGCCTTAATATTTTGTAAGGGGTTTTGGGTCTCATCCTTTCTTTTCTAAGCACATTCATGACATATAATTATGTCATGTACTAACGATTTTCTTAATAAAGTATGTATGTGACTTAATTTATTAAGTCTCATTAATTGAATTAGGAACCGGATTTTCTAATTCTAATTTCATACTTTATTCAAGGAATTGTTTTGGTAAACAATTTCCTAAATTGTCATAATCAATTTTGAAAATAATATGTTTAAGACTTTGATTTCTCTAAATCAAATCTTATTAAATTAAGAGACAGATTCCCTTAATTCAACCACATATTATTTTCATGAAAATCTTATTTAAGAAAACTCTATAGAAAACCATTTTCCTAATTAATTTTGGAGACAACAATATGTAAGAGCATCACCTCTTAAATCAAATAAGGAAATTATCGTTTGAGAATCACCTCAAAATTTCTAAGATTTGATTACATATTTTATTTATGGATTTATTAATTGCAACAAATTATTTGCTTTGGGTGGCTCCCCGAGGCTCAGATATCCAAAAAAAAGGAATTTGTTGTAAATCTAATTTGGTCCGCTCCCCAAGGCGTAACCAAATTAAACATGACAATTTTATTCAAAATAGGAAATTAAATTACAACAACTAACTTTAAATTGGACGGCTCCCCGAGGCTCAATCCAAAATAAAGAATTTTGTTAATAATTTAAAACCAATTCGAATTTAATTGTCATTTAATGATCCATAAATTTGTCTAGACTTTCTTGAAAGAAAGTGCCCAAAATTGCAAGATTTCATAATAGGTTTTCAGAATAATTGTAAGTTTCTGGTAGAAAGAAAACTTACATATTTCCAAATTTAGAAAATTTCCAAAATTGAAAAGTTTCCAAAAATGGAAAGTTTTCATAATTATCATAAAATTTCAGAAATTAGGATATTTGAAAAGTTTGCGAAATTTCATGAGGATTTCCAAACTTTGAAATTTCTAAATCTAAAATTTATCATAATTGGAAAGTTTCCATAATTGAAAAATTTTCCAAAATTGAGATCATGACAAAGTTTTCTACAAAACAATTATATGATTATGTCGAACACTAACCGGCTCTGATACCACTGTTGGGACCGGCTGCATGTTGACATGCATGCGGGTTCATAATTTTAAATTTAATTACGTGCAGCAGAAGGTTTAGCATAAATAATTTCATAAATTATTTAACCACACATCTAAGCATGCAACCTTATATTGTGTAGACATGATCATAAATTAAAATTTTGTAGAAAGTAAACTAATTTACTTGATACCTCGCGTAACTCGAAGTAATGGACGAGATCCAACCGTAAGCGTCCCTTGGAAGCTCCGCCTCTATTCGCGTCCACGCCGAGTTTTCTTCGGGATGACTTCGCAAAGCCACGAGTTTCGTGCCGACAAGAACTACTAGATTCTCCAAAGGCACGACAAGAATACCAAGAGAGAGATGGGAAGACTAACCACCAAACGAAGAACGGAATCAAGATTCCGGGAGGAAGGAAGGAGTTGCGCCCGCTTCTTCTTCTTCTTCGGCAGCTTCTCGGTGCAGGAAGCTCACGGCAACCAAAGGGAGGGCCTCTAGGGCCGGCGCCACTAGAGGAGGGAGAGGGAGAGAAGGAGAGGGAGAGAGGCTAAGCACGAATCCTTGATCTCTTGGATTAATTTCCAAGCCTTGCCTTGGTACCTTTATATAGTAGCCTCTTAATCGCCAAGTCTCCTCTTAACGGAATAAATTTTTCATAAGAAATTTATCTTATAAATTTTTCTATGAATTATTCCGTTATGCCAAGTTTTATTATAACTTAATTTATAATAAAAACAACCATGTCTCCCCTTTTATTATGGAAAGAAATTTCTTTATTTCTTTATATAAATTTCTTTATCATGGTAAATCAATCCATTATTGATTTTATAAAATAAAATAAACCAATCCAAGGTTTATTTTAATTTTCATGAAAAATAAATCTCTTTATATAAATTTCTTTATATAAATTTTTTTATATAGATTTCTTTATCCATAATTTTATAAAAAAATCACGTGCGGTTTATTTTATAATTTGAACCAAAAAATTCGCTTCTCCCTCTTTTAATTTGGCCGACCAAACAAAGAGGGTGGAGACCCTCTTTGGCCGGCCAAACCCAAGCCCCGACCTCACGAATTAAACTCATTTAATTCGTTCAATAAGTCTTCAAAAGACTTAGCCATTTTATACTTCCATTGCGTCTCTGAAAAATTCAGATTCAACTTATCTCTCTTGATCGGAAAATCCAATTTTCAACTCGTTTTAAATCCCTCGGATTACTCGTAGTGCGTGTGACTAAATAGGCTTTCGATTTATGTTGGCTGTCTATAATTAACCAATTATAGAACGATCATGAGTGGTACCTAGTACTACATCATGATCCCCAATTAATCGAAAGATCAACGGTTGACCTCCAAAATTATTCTGAAACCCTTCAGCAGCTCTAATAAATCGTGCCCCATTCCCTTCACCATCTTATACCCACTTGGTTTAGGATATGGTCTATGTGTGTCAGTACCCACTAGGCTGACTACGTCACACCTAGCCCATGTAACGTTCTCTCATCCTACGGATTCTAATTACTCTCATGTATTTAAGAGATTCATACTTTGAACATGTCATGCTCTGGCTAGAGGCTTCGAGTTACAATCCGACGATAGGCCTTGGGTATACATCTCCTCGCAAGGATTGGTGAATCCTTTGTAGGCTGTTCAAACATCTTCGGGCACTTCGGCTTATACCCAACCATCCTGGGTCCACACCTCCTTGGAGATGCTTGCTTAAGATGTCAAAGTATAAGTCTCCATGACCAAGATGACTTGAACACCGCAAGTCAAAGGAACATCGCACTTAAGCTGCAGTATAAACTTCACTGACATGTCTATATGTAGACTACCATATGAAGTTTTACAGCCAGTCACTCCAATGAACTAGTTCCCTTAACTAGCATTTATGTTTATCTCCGGACATCCCAATGTCACCAGCCAGTGAGAATCAGCTGATTAGAGAATAACTCATGCTAGTCTCAACAGAATTGATAGTGTCCGTATTTATCAATTCATCGACTAGGGACAATTTCAATACTTCACAATTGCACATGTAGAGATAATCACTAGTTGTGAATTCATCACAAATTCTCTCATGCTGTGAATTGTATTGCGAACATTCAGTGAATGAGTTTAAGATCTCAATTATATACACAAACATGCACACTCAAATAGTGAATATTCATTTATTAAAGTAAATGATTACAATCATAAGGCGATTGCCTTAGGACACTTCTCTCATATTACTAACACCAACACCTCAAAACACCGAGAATTACGCATGCCATGTTAGTGTGGACGTATACGAATTCTACATTTGTGAGAGGAGGTTTTACCTATTAATTTTACTATCTTATCATTCTAACTTTCTGACAAGTAAAATTAATAGTTGGTCATTTTTGGCACTACAAATAATAGCAGTGACTTCATTGGGGAGGATAATAATATTTGTGTCTATGTGTTAACCAATACACGACATAAGGAAATTATTTCCGATTATGTGTCTTCCGTTGGGGAAGTACACATGCTCTTTAATAATCTCCTATAATCTTTTCTAACCCAGTGATCCACAGAATAAGCCTATCCATTTGGAGGAAGGCACTCAGAGCAAACGCGTGGGCTTGTTTGCATCACTTGTTAGATTGTAATGGAAGCTGTGGGACCTTAGGGTCCCTCTCCCACTTAGTTATTTGCGTTTGAGATTTTTCACATGCACACACACAACAATCACATAAACCAATAATAATAGAGCTATGAAAAAATCCTAGATTTTTCCAACTATTATGACCTTGGTCTCCAATGCGCCTCCAGTCGTGTCGTCACCTCGTCCACTCCATCCTATCCATGCGCAAGCCACCATGAAGGATTCCTCGAGCCGAGATGACTAGCTTACTTACTTATATCCATTGATCCTATACTCCACAAAGGAGTGTACATGTCATCTAGATCAAAAGTAAATAGAAAGTTTGGCTAAACAAGTGTCATATTTAATTACAAAAATTAAATAACTTATCTAGCATCATCAACCCTGAGGATTCAATTAATACTCATCAAATACAATCAATCACATACATATCACATTAATGCCATAATAGTTGGAATCTAGTGCCTGCAACAAAAAGTTAGTCTACGCACATCCAAAAATATCCAGCAAAAATAATGTACATGATAATGTGAAGAAAAAATAACCAAATCCTAAACACACAAAACCGGAAACACAGCTTCGGTACCAGTTGTTGGGTATGGCTTGGTGGTTTCCAAGATAACCACGGGGTAGTATCTGAGAGACCTCTCTAAGTCTACGGATTAAAAATTTAATCCAAATAGAGACCCGCCCCTCTAACAACCATCTCGTCGTCGTGTTAATTAATCCAAGTCACAACTTAGCCAAAATCGAGGTTAAGACCTTGTAACTTTTCGGATTAATTAACCACGAAAACGACGACGATCGGATCGCTGGTTTTTGTGTTTATCTTTGGGGTACAGTTAGTTAATTATTATCCATGATAAGCAATCAAAATAATTAACTAACATGCATGAAATGATGAGACAAAGTAACATAGCACAATAAGACATAATCAAAAGTAAACCAGACCTTGGGAGAGTTATACCTCGACGTTTACCTCGTAGTCTTCTACCTTATAACTCTCCCCTCCTGGACGTCGTGTGGGTCATGATCTACCATGACACGGAGTCACCAAGGCCTTGAATTAACCACCTTTATTCAAGCTCCCTCCAATCACCAACACAAACCCTAGCAATCTAGGGTTAGCTTGCGCCGGTGATCTTTCCACCTTTCCTTCTTGCGCTGCCGGCCACCTCAAGCTCCAAGGTCCAGCCCCGCAAGATAGCTCAGAGAGGAAGGTAAGGAAGATGAAGAACAGGAGCTTGACCGAAGGAGAACTCCTTTCTTCCTTCTCCAACCTGAAGTTGCCGTCGCTAGCAACTTCTGCCAAAACCGCCGTCGTCGGAGCTAGAGGAAGGATATTCCTCACCGCCGATCGCCTCCTTTCTCCTACCGTGTGCAGGATCAAGCAAGGAAGAAGCTGAGAAGGAGAAGAGAAAAATTCTTCTCCCCTTTGAGCCTTTCTTCCACCAAGCTACCGATGCCGCCTTCTCCTCATCGCCTCCGGCTTCTCTTCTAATCTCCAGCCCCGCCGATCACCAAATGAGGAGCCTAGCTTCTCCTTTGATATGTGATCACCGGCTAAAGAGCTGTGGAAGAGATGGGAAGGAGAAGAACGAAGAAAACCCACCTTCTCCTCTTGCACCGATGACTTAGGGGAGAGAGAGAGAGTTAGAGAGGGGGTTTAGGATTTTGGAAATTGAGATTAATCTAATTAATTCTCAATTAATTGTGGATTAATTCATTAAGCTTTGTATCATGACTCCTATGGGGTATTTATAGGGCTAAGGTAAGGACCATGAGGAGGAGTTGGTTCTTGGCCCGCTAATGGATCCAAACTCGATCCATTAATGTTGATCCATTCCACTAAAGGATCCCATTGTACTTCCTCACCAACCCCCATATTTTTATATGGGTTCCACATATTACGAGTCGTCCATCTCTCCATTTTTAAGATATCGTATGCTCGATAATTAAATTAATTTACTGATAATTAAATTAATTATCCTCTTGATCCGTGATTTGTACCACTCAACCTTTTCATCATTCCGGACCATAGTCCACTTCCAAGATTTGACATGACGATCCTTTTGCGCTCACCAAGGGGGCATCATCATCCCGACTCTCCAGTGTTGGGTATGGCTTGGCGGGTTCCCTAAGCGGATACCTAGTCGATCCGAGAAACCTCTCCATGCCTACGGATTAAAATTTAATCCGAATGGAGTGTCGTCTCCCATCGACCGTCTCGTGTCGTATCGAACAATCCAAATTGCAACTTAGCCAATTACCAAAATTGGTCTTGCAATTTGCTCGATCGTTCGACCGTGGAAATGGCGATGAGTTGATCGTCGGCTTTTATGTTTATGGTCGGGGTCTAATTATTTAATCATTACCTATGATTTTTAATCAAAATAATTAAATAACAAACATAAAATGACGAGGCAAATGAATAAGGCACAAATAAGAACGAAGGAGCTAAGGAAGAATTATACCTTCAATTACCTTACGATCTTCTACAGTATGACCCTCCCCTCATGAATGTCGTGTGGGCGACGATCTACCAAAAACCGTGGTCACCAAGTTGATTCCTACTCCTTGCGCCAACCAATCCCTTACCAAAGCGACGGCCGCTCCAAGAAAGAAGATAATCCAAACACAAAACCTACTACTCCTTTCCTCCACCGTCGACGCTCAAACAACAAGTATCTTGGAGTTCCTGTGTTCTGAGCAACTCCAAGTCGTGAGAGCAACTTGTGTTCCGAGCAACTCCACAACTCCAACTTGTGTTCTCAACACCAAGCTCCGTTTTCTCCACCGTGAGCACGAATTTGCTTCCTTAGACAACTTTGTCACTTTAAGCCAAATTGCTACCTCGGAGAAAACCTTGGAGAAGAGAGACATGAGCAACCTTGGACTCTCCATAGCCCACAGCCGACGGTGATGAACCAGATGCTGTGAGCATCTTTCCCTCTCCACAAAAGTCGGCGCCACTTCTAAAGTTGTCGTGAGCAACTTTTCTCCTCCACCATGAAATCGCATCAATTTCTCTGCCAAAATCCATTGTCGTATGGAAATTTAAGGGAGTGTTTGGGAGAGCTTTTACTTCTTGAAAAGTGATTCTTGTAGAGATTATCTTGAAATCAGTGAGAAGCTAAAGCATCAAGTGTTTGGAAATAGAAGCTAAAAGCTGATACAAGGTAAAGTTTGAGTGTTTGGTGAATAATTACTTTCAAGCTTAATTTTTAGTTAAATGACAACAATATTCTTAAACTATATAAATTATTATTTTTAATTATCTAAATATAATTTTGATACACCATCAATAATGTTTTATATATTTATTATTATATTTTGAATATTATATCAAAATTAATTTTTTTAATAATATATATGTTTAAAAAATATATAATTAATACAAATAAAAATATAAAAAAATGACAAATTTATATAAATTTATAAAAAAATTATGGATATATAAATTAAATGAAAATATAAAATTTTATTTAAAACTATTGTGGCAATTATGTAAAATGATAAATTATTAAGGGTATAAATGTCTACTTTTAATTCTAGACCATAAGCAAAAAAGCAGAAGCAGAAAAAATAATCAAATTCTTGCTTCCAGCTTTTGGCTAAAAGTTATAGAAATTAAAGTAGAATCTGGTATTCACAAATACTCAAAAGTGTTTCAATGTAGCTAGAATCTAAAAAGTAGTTAGCAGAAGCTCTCCCAAACACTCCCTAAATGTCATGTTAAGCGATCCAATTTCTCACCGCTTAAGCAATTCAATTGCTGCGTGAGCAATTGAATCCTGCTACAAGCAGGAGAATTGAGTGGAGAATTCATTGCATACGTTGCAATTAATTTGAAAGGGCTGTGATTAATTGCATGCATTGCAATTAATTTGAGAGGGCTATGATTAATTGCATGCAACCGTTGCAATTAATTGGAGAAAGCTCCATTAATTGCATGCATTGCAATTAATTGGAGAAGCTATGATTAATTGCATACATTGCAATTAATTGGAGAAGTTGCTCCCTTTTCGGCGCCACATAGTGAAAACAAGAGGGAGAGAGAGAGAGGAGGGAGGAGAGGCTAGGATTTCTTGTGATCTATTAGATTAATCATCAATTTGGTTTTATGACAGCATGGGGTATATATAGGGCTACGGTAGGGACCATAAGAAGGAGTTGGATCTTGACCTGTTAATGGACCCGATCTATTAATGAGGATCCATTCCACTAAAGGACCCTCATTGAATTACCTCACCAACCCCCATATTTACATATGGGCTCCACTTATTACAAGTCGTTCATCCCCCCGTGTTTAAGATTTCGAATGCCCGTTAATTAATTAAATTACTGACAATTTAAATTAATTAACTTCTGGATCCTTGACTAGTACAACTCGACCTTAATATTATGCCGGATCAAATCCACCAGCAGGGTTTAGCATGATGAACCTTTCGAGCTCATCAACGGGGCATCATCAACCCGACTCACCAGGACACGAATTCCGTCAATAATCAATGACACATCATATTATTAATATTATCTCCTAACGTACCGGGTCTATCGATCTAACAGAATAGATCTCGCCCATTAGTAAATTAAAAAATAATAGTTAATAATATATGCCCGTTATTATATCGGGATTAAGGGATCGTACTCCATAATAAAGTCTTAGGTCCTATCCAATTATCGAGTCAGTACAAATTGGATAACCTCATGTTTTGGTCCTGCTCAATGTACTCAAAGCACACTAGTGTAATTCTATGGTCAAGACCAACTACACCTAATTACACTACAACTATTCCGATGGGTTGTCCAATTCTATCTCGGTTGTGGGCCTCTATTTATACTAAGCAAGGAACTGATAATATGATCTTCTATGTGACACCACACACCATGTTATCTACAATGCAAAGTAATTGGACTTCATGCATGTACTAATATAAACAGGCACCTAGTGTGGTTGTGATTCTGTTTTCAAAATAAATATGTTCATATATATAAAAGAATCATGCCTTTCAGTATACACATCTAACAATCTCCCACTTATACTTAAAGACTTTGCTGCCCTCAAAATGCCATACATCTGACTCCTTGATCCTCCACATGCCTAAAGCTCTCGCTATCAAGGCCTCAGTGAAAAGATCTCCCAGGTTATCTTCTGACGTAATCTAGGCAACTACAGCTTTTCCTCTCCTAGGAGGTACTTGTGCTCTATGTGTTTACTCGCCTCATGGGCTCTTGATTTCTTCGAGTTTGCAACTGCACCATTTGTTTATCACAACAGAATGTGATAGCTTTGAGCAAACCAGGAATCACATCGAAGTCCATCTTGAGGTTCCTGAACTATATAGTTTCCTTTTGGCTGTCACAAAGACTGTCACATCCTTAGCTTCCATGGTGGAGTCCATTACGCAGTCGCTGCGCGACACTCCTCTAACTACGGTTCTACCTTATAAAAGTAAACATAAAACCCCGAGGAATACTTAGGTTTGCCCCTATCCAACTGGAAGTCTGTATCCATATAACCCATAGGGAATTGGTCTGCCCGGTAAACTAGCTTATAATCCTTAGTCCTTCTTAGGCACTAATATAAGCATTTACCGCAATCCAATTTCCTTGACCTGGGTTACTTTGATATCTGCTAACCATGCCCACGACAAAGCAGATATCCGGTCTCGTTTTTAGCATACATGAGGCTTCCTATAGCCGATGCTAAAGGAACCGCCATTGTCTTCTCTATCTCCTTTGATAATCTAATCATATCTCCTTAGATAGATTAGCTCCACAAATAAAAAGTACAAAACTTTTCTTAGAGGTTTCCATGCTAAAACGAGTTAAGACAGTGACTCTCTATAAAGCTTAGGATATGCACTACATCCTTCTTTGGTGATGTCTTAAAACTTTGATCGCCAATGATATGTCCTGCTTCTCCTAAGTCATTCATATCATCTGTTTGGACAACCATACCCTTACGTCTGATAAAATTTGTCATTGTTGCCAACTGACAAAATATTATCTATGTATAGTACAAGAATACCACTACGTTTCCATCACATTTCTTACGTACACAACTCTCATCCGTCCTTTGAACAAATCCATATGACCGGATTTATCTCTTCAAAGCGGGCGTTCCTTGTCATAGGTCTAGGGATCATGATTCATAGTTGCCAGGGATCAAGTCCAAAGACTCTTCCAAGAACATGAATTCTATAGGTTGACTAACAACGCTCCCACTATGACAAGGCACTACCTGTGTATCTTTTGTGACACGCGGTGCAGTGACTTATGGTATTTCTTCTTGTACAGTTGGTTCTAAGGTCAGAACATCCCCTCTTAATTTTTTAAGAACTAGTCTACATATGGGCTTGTGGTTCATCACATAGTCTTCTTCTAAGAATTTGGTATTCGTGCCAACGATTACCCTCTAAACCTTAGAACTATAGAACCACCTTTCGTTCTTCTACGATAGCCTACGAACAAGCGCATGAGATTCCAATCTTATCAGTATCCCCTCTCAGCTCATATGCTGAGCTATCCCATGTCCGAAGATGTCTTAGACTTGGCATCGCCCAGTCTACCCTTCTATGGAAGTAGGAGGCACTGACCTAGATGGTATCAAGTATGTACGCTGCCGTTTCCAGAGCATATCCCCAGAATGAATCCGGCAACTCGGAGCAGCTCATCATTGTCCTAACCCTCTCCATAAGAGTGTTGATGCAATCTGACCCTGATTGTTGTTTTGGTGATGACATCGATTTTAGTTTAGGTTGATGATTATGATGATTATGATTAAGTCCTGATCGGGGATCAGGCATGGTATGGAAAATCCTAGCTTGGAGGGCTAGGTGTTGAAAAGTCCTAATTCGGAAGGGTTGGGTGAAAAGTCCTAGCTTGGAGGGCTAGGTGAAAAGTCCTAACTTGGAGGGTTAGGTGAAAAGTCCCAACTTGGAGAGTTAGGTGAAAAAGTCTTGGCTTGGAGGGTCAGGTCCTAGCTTGGAGGGCTAGGTATGGAAAGTTCTAACTCGGAAGGTTGGGTGAAAAGTCCTAGATTGGAGGGCTAGGTGAAAAGTCCTAACTTGGAGGGTTAGGTGAAAAGTCCCAACTGGAGGGTTAGGTGAAAAACCCTGGCTTGGAGGGTCAGGTCCTAGCTTGGAGGGCTAGGTTGGATGAAACCCTAGCTTGGAGGGCTAGGTTGGAGCCCCTAGATCGGTCTGGTGACCGATCAGGGAGTTGGCATGGTGCTCCTTCGTGGATCGGTCTGGTGACCGATCCAGCGATGACTGATCGGTCTGGCGACCGATCAGGGAGTATGCGTTTCACCCATTGCTTGGCTCCTGATCGGTCTGGTGACCGATCAGGGAGCAAATAGTGAGGTTGAGTTCCCTTGCTGATCTGCTCCTGATCGGTCTGGTGACCAATCAGGATCACTGTGCAGATCGTTTTGGAGAACAATCCAGCGTCGCAGGTTCCTCTCTATGATCGATCAGGACGAAGCCTGATCTATCTGGTCATGACCTGATCGGTTTGGTGACCGATTAGGAGGCTCCCTAATCGGTCCGGTGATTGATCAGGAGGTTTGGACTGCGAAGCTTAGAAATCGCCCGATTATGGGGTGGATCGGTTTGGTGATCGATCCACAACCTGGGATCGGTCTGGTGATCGATCCAGGAGAATCCCAAAGAAATCGCAATTTCTGATTGAGCGTTGGGGACCGATAAGGACGAAGTCTGATCGGTCTGGACCCAGCCTGATCGATCTAGTGACCGATCAGGTGGCTCGCTGATCGGTCCGATGACCGATCACTTTAATTCAAAATGCACTATCAGACGCTCTGATCGCGTCTGAACGTATCCGATTCTCTGCGCTTCATCTCTGATGCTTGATTTGCTGCTTGATATACTGACCTAATACTCTGATTAAGCTGCAGGTGACAGGGAAGGATTCAAACACTCAAGGAGAGTCAATGGAGACCTTTCCTTAGAGCAGGTTTGTCTGTTTTTCCAACTCAGGTTGCAACGGGCACTGGCGCTGGCTGGAGCTGCTGTTTGGGGCTGGTCTGAGGGAGGCTCAGGGAGTCAAGAGGAGCTCAGAGGTAGCTGGTGGTTGCAGGTGAGCAGCTGGAGGCTGCAGGGAGATGGTGTCACCTGATACTCAGTGGAGGAACAAAAGGAGCGAAGAAGAGTTGGCTGAGAAGAGTTCTGTTGCTTGAGTTCTTGCTGTGCCTTTGTGTTCTCCACAACTTGCTTGCGTGTTCTGAAGTTCCATCACCTTGAGCAAGCTACTGCAATCTTGAAGCAACCATCCCTTGCTTGAGCACTTGGAGGAAAGAACATGAGGCTTCGAGTCCAACAACGAGAAGACACGGGGAAAGGGTTCTTGCGTGAGATCATCGCTGGGTGGAGCTCAGGAGGAAGCTTGCGGTGTTCTTGTCTTTGCTAGTGCTAAGTAAGATCTCTCTTGTGTTTCATTGTTCTTAAACCTATATCTGTGATTGAAACGTTGTGGAGAGGTTTCTCCACCTAGAAGGAGGTTGCTTTTTATCCGGTGTTCACCGGGGCTTGATCTGCCGACGATCAAGGGATCGCCCACCTTACGGGCACGCCAAGGAGTAGGGTCAAGTTATCCCCGAACCTTGTAAACCCTCCTTGTTAGCGATTTTGCTAGTTGTGTTAGTTTGCTTTCGTTTTTTATTTTTCTGCATACTCTGTGTTTGCTACTTCCGCTGTGCTACTAACAAATATAAGTGCAGAACTTTGAAAAGCTTAAAGTACAAGTATTTGACTATATTCACCCCCCCCCTCTCTAGCCATCCGGGTTCCAACAAGTGGTATCAGAGCTTGGGGCTCTGTTTTTGCGGATTAAAAACCGAGAGGTATCATCCATGCCGTTGAGAGAAGGATTTTCCACCACCCGACCTCCTTTCTTTGATGGCGTGATTTACAATATTGGAGATCAAAGATGGAGTATTATTTGAAGATGGACATCAACACTTGGTTCGCGGTGAAGAAGGGATTCACCCCTCCAAAGGATGATGAAGGCAAGGAACTTGAATCATGGCGGTGGACAGCCGAACAAACTCGGAAGAGTGAAGCCGACGCGAAAGCAGTTGTTACTCTACAATGCGGCGTGAACAAAGACCAACTCATCAAGGTTGGTCCTTTCGCAAGTGCAAAGGACTTGTGGAACAAGCTCATCGAACTCCACGAGGGCACTCAAGATTCAAGAATTGCCAAGAGGGATTTGTTTCTCAACCAATTATAAAATCTCTCCATGAAGGAAAATGTATCGGTAAGTGAGCTTCATAGCCGGTTCAAGGAAGTCCTCAATGGGCTTCATTCGATTGATGAAAAGGTCGAGAATCGCGACCTTGTGAGGTATGTACTAAAACCATTTCCAAGAAATGCTTTGTGATCATCCATGGTGGATGCCTACAAAGTCTCCAAGGACTTATCAATTGTTATGTTAGATGATCTATTTTGTGAAATGGAATTGCATGAAATGGCTAACAAAGGCCCCAAGAAAAATGGGATTGCCTTAGTTGCAGGGGATCGATCCAATAAGAAGAAGAAGGAGAAGAAGAAGGAAGTCTCTTCATCTTCATCCTCTTCCGAATTCGAGTCCGATTCTGAAGAAGATGGCAGCGGCTCCTCATCCTCCGAGATGGCGAATTTTGTAAGAAGGATGATGAGAAGGGGTCGACGCTTCAAGGGTAAAGGTAATCCTAGTGAAGCTAAACTTGATAAGACTAATGCTTCTTGCTTTGAGTGTGGTACGAAAGGGCATTTCAAGAATGAATGCCTAAAGCTAAAGAAGAAGGAGGAGAAATCCAAAAGGAAAGAAGAAAAATCCAAGAAGAAGAAGGCTTTGAAGGCCACTTGGGATGAATCCTCCTCAAGTTCATCCGATGAAGAGAAGGAGGAGAAGAGCACAAGGCATGTGGTACTCATGGCTCTTGGAGAGGAAAGCAGTAATGAATCATCCAACTCCTCAAACGCGGCTTCATCATCATCGGATGATAAAGAGGTAACTTCTCCCGAACATGAAAAATGTTATAGAGCAATTGCATGTTTAACCAATATGTTGAAGAAGTCAAAAATATGGTTAAATTATTGCAATTAGAAATTGAACAATTGAAGTTATCTAGGGATGATAACATTGATGACTTACATGTTGAATTGTTAGAAGATGAGATTAAGTCATTAAAACTTGAGGTTGAACATTTGAAATCCTCTAAGGTTGAGGATGTAGATGATTTGCTAGTAGAAGAAAATAAATCATTAAAGAGTAAAGTTGAAAAACTCAAGAATATTCTTGAGAAGTTCTCAACTAGCTCTAAGACCCTAGACATGATCTTGAATGCCCAAAGGGCAGTCTACAATAGGGCCGGTATTGGTTACCGACCCAAAGTACCTTCATTTGTGTCCTTAATGTCTAGGACTGGTGTTAGACCACTTAGGACACCCAAGGTTCAAAAGAAAGTTGTCAAGGCATGGGTGCCTAAGTCTTGTCTAGTAGGTGCTTTAGGTCCCAAGGTTTGGGTACCTAAAACTTCTATTTTTCGAATTGTGTAGGTTATGATTGAGGGGGAGCATCTATCAACTTGGTTCGTTGATAGTGGATGCTCCAAACACATGACCGGGGATAGATCATTGTTTACTACCCTTCACAAGAAAAGTAGAGGTAATGTTTCATTTGGTAACAATGGTAGTCTTAAGGTCATAGGAATAGGAGACATTCAAATATCCGAATGTCTTAGAATTTCAAATGTCCTTCTAGTCAAGGGGATGACATTTAATCTCCTAAGTGTCAGTCAATTGTGTGACACGGGTTACACAATTGATTTTCAACCAAGTCAATATCTAGTTAGACAACATGACACCTTGGACACGGTACAAGTAGGAACAAGAGTAGACAATATTTATCAAGTTTCATTTAAAAGTGCTACTAATGTTTCTGCTAAGTGTTTCATGTCAAAAGAAAAAGAGTCCACCCTTTGGCACCGGAGGTTAGCACATGTGAACATGAAGAACATCCGGAAGTTGGCCAACAAGGGATTAGTTCGTGGCTTACCAAGCATCAAGTATAAAAAGGACAAATTTTGTGATGCATGTCAAATGGGTAAGCAAAAAAAATCTGCACATAAAGGTCAAAGCGCTGTAAGTACTTCTACCGCTTTAGATTTACTTCACATGGATCTATTTGATTGTAGTACTATCATATCATTGAATGGAAGTAGATATTATTTTGTGATCATTGATGATTTTACTAGATATATATGGACTTACTTTTTAAAATATAAGGACCAAACCTTAGATGTTTTTATTTTCTTTTGTAGAAGAGTTGAAAATGAAAAATCATCAACCATTAAGA